>CM062818.1:1070098680-1070570128 GCA_031772625.1 Pinus tabuliformis
TGAAGGCTGAAATCATCTACCTGGCGACTCTAACTATTCGAAGTCCCGAGTTTCAAATATTGATGGTGGCTTCACTAGCTAAATGAAGGACTCAGATGTTGCTTCTATTTGTTCAAGGTATTCATGTGTCGATTTTTCTAAATCTTTCCTGGTTTTCCTAATCAATTACCAAAGGATGCATACATTTGAGTAATGGCCCTAAATTCAATGGGGAAGATCTGACTTTGACTCTAGAACATATAGAAAATTAAAACATTGTGACATTCTTAGAGTTAAAAAGGAAGATGTCTTCATCAGATTGTTCTTTGATTCGTTTCAAGGCAAATGTAGAAAATGGATTGAAGGTTTTCCTATCAGATCTATTAAGTCCTTTGCAGATTTTTGTATATCTTTCTTGAAACTGGGATGGAGAAAGAGGAAGAATTAAAAATAGAGGTGCCCTCTATTCAAGGTTCTAGAGAATGGGAAGATATGTGCATAGATGATGAGGTAGATGAGAACTTTTCTTCATCTCTTTCTTCTTATCTGAAATCTTGTTGATGCAGCCATGAAGATAAGCTCAATTTTTTGCAAGAGTTTGCCATCGAAATTGAAGGAGATCTAGCTGAATTGGAGACCCAAATACAGTCCCAGGATCTGGATTGTGGAGTCCCATTCCTTGGGGACCTTTTTCAGCATAAGGAACAGAAGGTAAGGCTGCCCATGGATATTTTCATTGATAGTTTGCAGTTGGAAGCATGTATTGAGGAGTTGGGGCAGCAAATAGAGTTTGGTTTTTCCGATCCTATTGCAATGTACATGGAATTTTTTTTTCAATTTAAATGATAGATCAAATTGTCTTTTACAAAACCAAATTCATTATGTGCATGTATGGCTATCATCATTTACATTTGTGTCATGGTTGAAGCACTTTCAAGCAGCATCCTTGTCACAGTTACTTGATTGGTTGATATGGCATTACAGCATTACTTGATCTATCAATTTTGCAGCAAAGTGGGTTAGATTTGTACATAAATAAGCTGCCCAAGGCAACATTTCAGTTTTCGGTATTTGTTTATGTACAAGTTGCAGTATGTATATGTTTTTGGATTGGTATGAGTTGTTTTGGGTTTGCAGTTGTTTGACCATCCATGCCCAATGGAAGAGGCACTGTCTGCTTTCCAGAGATCTGTAGTTCTTGGCACCTCCAAGGAGCTACCATCCCCATTGGAGCCGATGTTAGTTCCAGTCTTCGCAGCCTGTCACCAGGGATCAACATGAGCTCTTACTATGTCTGGTTTTGTTAGATGTTTTGCACATGATGTTTAGCACAAAAAATGTCACAAGTGTGTCCATCAGAAGAAGCTCGGAAAAATATTTCCAACGGTATATCACACTCCCGTAACCGGTTCCTGGATTAGAAGAAATGAATGAGTGATTCTTGGTTATGCATGTTTTGAGGTCAGTTGTTGCACACAATGACAAGTTTAGTACAAAATCAGTTTCTGAAATAATGGTAAGGAATTTTTCAAAAGTGAAAGAGGTTTTTGTTAACCACATACCAAATGAAAAAAACCTCCTTCAGTTTATGCAAAGGTGCAACTATGTGGGAGATATATAGTGATATTTGGAGCCCACATTAAAACAAAGCAATTTTTTCATATTTTTTACTGTTTTAGTCATTTTAGTGCGGGGTCAGTTTACAACAGATGGAAATTAATTTTGCAAAACCCAAGGAGATTTTTGTTAAATACGCGCCATATAACAAAAACATCTTTCAGTTTATTCACAGGTGTCATGGATTGGGATATGTGACTAGATCTTTACAACTCATTTTCACAGATTTAAATTTTTAATGATTTTCTGTTTTAGAGATGATTTTGTGGAATAGATTTCGAGCTACTAGAAATGAATTTCCCAAATTTGAGAAAGGTTTCTCTCCAAAATGACCTTATCTACAAAAACCTCTTTCATTTTTGTAACAGGTGCTATGGTTTAGGATATACGAGTTCATCTTCAACACCTATTTTCAGAAATTCGGCCCAAGTTTAATGTAACTAATTCTATTTTGAAGAAAATGGTTGAGCTCAATCCCTTAGTACAAGGATGAGAAAATGTATATATCTTATGAATTTCGTAGTGTAGGGGTTGATTTTGGTAGATGGTTGGACTTTTGAGAAAGCCTTGAGCTTCATTGTACATTCATATCAGCATTTTGGCTAAGGAATTGAGACCAGGGTTTGCAGCACTCTTTGGGATTCATGTGGCAATTTGTCTTGGTACAGTGCTTTTCTTTGTAATTGTGAATTTTCTTATATGTCATGTATGCCATTCTCTATCTTGTTTCTTCTAAACTAAACAAACAAGAGTGTAAGTAGAATCCATTGAAAGTGTAGTGCTCTACTTGAAGTTTGCTTTAGTTTCTTGATGTTTTCAGCTGTTTGGGGAGGATCCATGATTTCTCTTGCCCTCTTCAACACCTCACCTGTCTATTATTTCCATCTCATTCAATTTTAAATGCCAAGAAAAATTGCCTACCTTGCCCCATTGAGATCTCTACAGGACTGAGCCTCAATCCCCGCACCCAAAATATATCTTTCCATTTGAGCCAACAAAACATCATTTTATTAAATCAAACTCTCTTGCACTTATACCTAGCCTAAGATTAGTATTTCTATCAGTCATCTCAAGCCCTCATCAATCATAATTTGCTGAGATTGACCCGAAGAGAGCCCTCTCCTCACCTGGTAGGGCTAGCTACCAGGCTGAGCGTGGTTTGATGTTGGCCCTGGATCCTACCTTTTCAACCTGAGGTAAATCTAGGCACTAACACCATATACACAAGTATGAATGTGGGATCTCATGGGATAAACTAGTCCATAAACAACCAAGGGAATCTAGAGGTTAAACCACCTCCACCCTCACACTATCGTGATTTCTCCTAAACTGGTCTCGAGATCACAAAACCAAACCAAGCTTGGATGCCTCAGAATTCCTTCATCATCCCTTAAGGAATTTTCTTGTCTCCACCCACCTATTGAGGGCTTCCTATAGAAAACCATCTCCACCCCCAACACTTGGGATTTTCCTGAGACCACCTCACCTAGATCCAAAACCTTCCAACAATCCAAATTTCAACCAAGAATGAATCTCTTCACACCATAGCTATCTAGAAATGGAAAGGCAAGGCTAAAACCACTATCGAAACCAACAAAACCCATGCCAACGATAGAAAATGAACCAAATACACACATGCATATACCATGCATGCCAAGTCAACTAGGAAAACATACATGCAATCTATCACCTGCAAGTATTATCATTGAGGTCACTTGATCAAACCTTTCCTTGCTTTCTTTTTCTTTCCTTTGCTTTATTTTACTTGCTTGCTTTAATTCTCCTCTTGGTTCTCTTCTCCTCTCTGAGACTAATTCTAAAATTGAACTGACAAAAAGGCCAAATTGATGCTCTAATGTATTTTTATTATTGATGCCTCTAATTTCTTCATTTTCCTCTATTTTCCTTCAATTTCCTCCTCACATGCAACCTGTGACCTTTCACCTTCCTTTTCTCCTAATTTCCTTTATTTTCATAAATAAAATTCCAATATGTCTTTTTTTCCTTTTCAAATCCTTTGCCAATTTCCCCTTAGCCATAATAAACAACAAGTGATTCCCACTAGGATGCTTTGCCCAACATTCAACTTGGAATATGTGTCCCATGACCTTGGTCTTATTTTTCCTTTATTAACTTTATTACATGAACTTTTAACCCAGGGTTGTTACACACTCAAGCATAACCATCTAGATAAGGTAGAAAAAGAACCAAGGAAGCCGATAGACTTGTGTAGAATGCGAGCGAGAATGTCGGAGCTCCTTCAAATTTATGCAGGCAAAGGAGGTCACTTGAGATCTACACTAGCTACATGGCTTAATGACTAAGCTTGTAGAGACTCACCCATCCTATTTTTGGAATTAGTAGAGAAGCTAGTTTGGGTTGATGAAATAGTGGAATAATATGTATCCACCATGAAGAATAGTGTTTTGGTAGTGGTCCCAAGACCGATAGATAAATCAATTATGGGTTCAGGATGGATCTTCAAAGTTAAGCATGCAGCAGGCGGAGGCATAGAGAAGTATAAGGCCATATTTGTGGCCAAATTATTCTCTCAAGTTGATGCAATTGACTATGAGGAAAGATTTCCTCTCGTAGCAATGTACTCATCCATTAGATCGATCCTTGCACTAGCTGTGCAAATGGGGTGGAAGATCCACCAGATGGATGTAAAAACAACATTTCTCAATGGTGTTATTAAGGAGGAAGTGTACATCTAGGAACCATAAGGTTTTTATACATTTGATCGGGAGTCTCATATGTGCATACTCAAGTGAGTGTTGTACGGTCTCAAATAGGCACCCCATGCTTGGTACACCAGGATCGACAATTATCTCACTGGTTTGGGCTTCACCAAAAGTGAAGCGGATGTGAACCTCTATCATATTTTGGTAGAAGGTAAATTGCTTATCATTGTTTTATATGTTAATGATTTAATATTAACAGGTGATGAGTAGTTGATTAGCTCTTACAAGGAGGACCTTGCAAGGGAATTTGAAATGAAGGACATGGGTCTCATGTTGAGAAATCTAGGGAATTAGCCTTAGGTGATTTATCTACCATTAGTAACTGCTTTTGAATTGTTTTTAATTCTTTAGATTAGAATATTCTTCCTCATAGATTATTAGTGTTCTTATTCATCAAATAGTAACCAATGCATGAACATAAATAGACGAGACACAAAATGTAGGCTATCAGCTAGGGCCAAAACCTCTCTCCCTTTGAGAGGAAAATTCACACAAATTCTTCTTATAGAGATTCCAATTGAATAATACCAAGACCAAGACCCTTGACCTATTAACCACTCCAAGACCAAGACACAAGTTCTCTTGATAGCCAACCTTCTTCTTGACTCCTCCTCTTCCACTTCGACCTTCTTTGCTTATACACATGAATTGAAATCATCTTCTATCGAACTGTATACACACTTGGAGTGACATGGAAACTCATGAATATCATATCACCATATGAATACTGAATCTATGTGGCTTCATTATAACACTGATATGCGGCTTCCAGAAATCCAAACTTCATGATTGTAATGCTTTTGAACTCCTTGACTATGATCATATTTAAGCTCCTTGACTCCTTGTTGTCCCTAGAAAAGTCCTAGCATTCACTTTCTCACAAAATACCTTTGCTTCTCCTTCAATACATTTTCTGAGCTAGTCTTTTGTGATCTGAATATCAAAGAATCCGATATTTTGAACTGTGATCACCCTTAAATATATCCTTGTTGTCCCTGAACTTCTTCACTGTAATAATCATCCAAAAATTACAGAGATATACGCGAATTCTCTATTGGCTGAAATGTGAAGACCCTAGCCACATATATATAGTAGTTTGTTCATAAAATAAGCTGACCTGAGCATTGAATAGGTTTGTCTCTTAAATAGGTATATGCATCTTAAGGCCGACATGAAGAAGGAGAAATAGAGGTTGTCATTGGAGAATTATAGACTTATATTCATTTAACACTTTCCCAAGAAGGACTTCTCCATGCATGACATGGAATCTATGACTATAATGATAAAACCTAAGGCTCTTAGTGGGAGCCATCTAGATAAAAATTCTTACTCATGAAACCTATGAAGCAAGGTATTACAAAAAAAAATATTCTCTTCTTTTCATTATTTACAAAGATCATAATTACATTTCATTATGATGACCGAACCTAGTTACACTTTACAACACTCCCTCTTAACTAGGGAGGTATTCATAATGGTACTTGTTCATTCTCAATATTGAGAATTTCTCATAAGAAGAGTCGGATTGATAACCCATTTGTTTAGCATCACATTAACCAACAGTTTTATATAGAAATGCCTTGACTAAAAACTCTATCTCTCTATAAGAACCAAGCTCATTGCTAGCGAGACCCAATGATTTATAGAAACCCTCATCATCATTGTTTCTCTTGAAATATACACCACCCAGGTTCTCAGGGTGTGCTCCATTAGGACTATTCTTATCTTGGGCTCCCCAACCCTCAAAGAATATCAATCCTCCACGACTCCTCTATTTTAGATGCCTTATCACATCATCAAAGAGTATCATATGCCAAATGATTACCCTCTATTATTTCTTCCCAAGTGAAGACAAGAATAATGTGTCTATCTCTCTCCCTCTCAATTAGGGAGGAAAAATTTACTCATACCTAAGCTCCCTCTTAATTAGGGACTTATAACAGCTCCTTACGTGGAGATGATAAGACAACTAGCTACTAGAAGAACTCCTTCCTTCGGTGTCATGTATTTTTATTTGTTAAAGGAGTCTTCTTTATTTAGGGACTTCTCATAGGGCATAAACCATCTATTACTTTCATCCATGAGTTATTCAGGCCATCATCCCTCTTATCAAAAAGTGAGTTATTGGTCCACATCTGGTATTGCTTCATGCCATGTTGCTTCCTTTGGAAGACCTACATAAACCCATCCAA
Source organism: Pinus tabuliformis (assembly GCA_031772625.1). NCBI lineage: Eukaryota > Viridiplantae > Streptophyta > Pinopsida > Pinales > Pinaceae > Pinus > Pinus tabuliformis. Next base: position 1,070,105,213 of record CM062818.1, read on the forward strand.
ATATTTGTTCAATAAGAAATGAACACTTAAATCAAAATTACCTTTGTGATGGTCTTTCATCATTACATCTTCCAGCGTGCATCAACATCCTGCATAAATTTGGACATATCTCTCAAAGATATCCGTTGTCAAGGGTCTCTATCCTTTTCAGACTTCCATCAGAGTCTTCATATCTTTGCGGAATTTCCTAGTCAAATCTTCTTGGTCTTTCAGATGTTGATTTCCTTTACCATGGTTGCATATCTCAAGATCTCTACCTTTCTTTCTTCACACATTTCATTATTGAGGTAAATTAATTACCTATCATTTAATTCTCAACTCAAGGGTTTCATAAAACTTGTGAAGCATGCATGCACTATATATGCTAGAAATTAACTTCCAATTTAGATCAATCTATCTACGAAACCAAATAACAACAAACCAAATTTACTTATTCTAATTCAACAATCAATTCAAAAGAAATTATAGTACAGTGCGTGGAATTGAAATCTTAATATATCACACTTGCGGGAATTGAAATCTTGATCTACCACACTTGCAGGAATTGAAAAGCACACCACTCTTTCAGAAATGAAATTGCATGAAATGAAATCTACTCTAAGGGATCATGTGTGCATTTCAAATCAGGATCCTATGAAACGAATAATCAAAACCACATGATATGAAATGAAAGAAAAAACAATCATTCTTAACCTCTAGATATGAAAGCAAATAAAAACAATCATTCTCAACTTCTCACACACGAAAAGATATGAAATAAATAAATCTTAATCTATGAAAAACAATAAATCTCACACATTATAGGTGGCCAATCCAAAAGCATGAGGGGTGGAAAGTTGAGAGGCTCCAAATGCAAGCATAACCAAATCAAAGTGAACATCATTCATGAGCATGGTGCCAAATTCAAATTCTATATTCAAAACAAGAGCATTTCCCCAACTTTACACATACCTTTGAAAGGAGGAGGCTCTCCTATTTATACAAAAACATAAGAAGCTACCTCATTAATGGAGGTCCATTATTCTCTCCCTAGATCCCTAGAAAATCTCATAGAGTTACAACTCAAATAGATAATGATGAGACACATATCATGTTTAACCTTTATCCAAATCTTCTTCCATACCTTGAAGGGAATTCGAATTTGAGCATTGGAGGCCACATAAGGGTGCCTTGGAAGCTTCCAAATGGCCTACACATGTCATGAAACTCAAACCACTTTTAAGTATTAGCAAGTATATGTCATTTTTCTAAGTTTTAACCATTTAATTCACTTATAATACTAGAAATAATTAACTTTTGGAAAACACAAATGGAACCCATATAATTATAAAAATGGAGGCTAATGAAAGATTATATGGTCATGGAGTTGTGACATGTGAGTGAAATGGTGGCAATAAAGGTGAAAGTAGATGATATTTTGAATACATTTGGATACTCTACATTCTCTCCAACTAACGTTATTGCATGTCCTCATGCAATCTACTGCATTGCTTAATCATGATTTGCTTTTGAATGAGCTTGGCTTATATCAGTTGTCCTTAAACTTTGCATTTGTCAATTTCATTTCTTTTTACAAAGTATTCCTTGTCATACATTGAATTTCAACATGTTGGTTGGTTGTTGTGTGACAACCAAATCTTAATTGGAATTGGTTCTTGTGTTTCAATACCTTGTTTCCTTTTTTTGCAGCAAGATTCATTGAACATATTTAAGAATGGATCTTTAAATCAGCCATATAATATGCTCATCATTTAGGCATTTATTTACAAATAACATAACTTTTGAACCATAATGAAATCATAATTGATTAGGACATGTATGTTATAATTAAATGAAGTGAAATGGAATGAAGTGATATGGATTTGATAATAAATGGATGTCCCTTTCCCCCAACTAAAGGTGTTTATGGTTTTTTTTTTAAATGAGAAAGGAAATATGGTGAAGTATTTTCCAAAAATTATAATTTCAGTATTCAAGGAATTCTATGATTAAAAGCTAGAAAAGAACATACCTTTACTTACCTAGGAAGTGGACAAATTGTGCATATGTAAAGAAGTTGTAGCTGCTGCTGGATCATGGAATAGAATGTAGAATTTCATCTGCTTCTTGGTTGCATAAATGGTGGATGAGGTGGTGAAAGTGGATTCTTTATTTTTGCTGCTAAATCTATTGTATCTGCTGCAAAATGCTAAAATGATATAGTCTTCACCCGCTACAAAATTCGATGGTACAATTCTAGCCATGCGAATGAATGCGTTGTTGTCGAGCATGAAGAGAAGTCAGTGGATTACCGGCCATTGATGAATGCCATTAACCAATACGAGGAAAACTCATCATTAATGTAAACAAGTGCCAAGGTACCTAAGTACATCTAGCAAAGTGTAAATAGATGAGCTGATGTCGAGCCACTTGCAAGATCCAACGATCAAGGGACATTAATGTATTCCCATGATTGTTGGCGAGAGAACTTGTCATTGATGCATAGAAGCCTCAAGGTACTAATACGGACTCTAGACTTGAACCTAGATAATGTGTTGATGTCGATATGCCAAGACTTGTTAAAAGGGAGGCCTTAATGAATCCTCCATCATCTAACACGAGCATAAAACAATAATTTTGAAGGACTATGGATGAATTTTTTGTAGTGGATCAAGGTTTATTTGAAAAAGTGAAAAGGAATATGCGATGAATCAACTTTGTAGGGGATTTGAATGGTTTTATTGTTGGGTTTAAAGGTTAGTGAAAGTAAGACAAGAAAATGACTATGAAGGAAAATGAGATGAATATTTTATTGACTGAATGAGTAGGAATGCAATGGTAAGACTGGTATCTGAAAGGCTTCCAAATGATGTGATGGATCTGATTTGACATTTTTTTATCCAAAATCATGTGCTAATGGTTGGATATTTCATCTTTGATGTTGCTCTGATCATGTTCTTTTGAAAGAAATGTGGTCTTTGAGAGACATTGTATGTTTGTGTACATTTGTTTATCTTCCCGAAACCTACGAAAACTTAGTACTTGTTCTGCAATGAAATGTAAGATTTATCAAAAGAGAGAGGTGATTAATCTCTCTATTTATGACATTTACACAAAAAAAAACTGAAAATTGGTACTAATAAAACAAATTCATGAAATAAAATCAAATGAATTTTTACCTATTTCGAAACTAGTGCCTCGGGTTACCTGTTGTGTCTTTTCAGAAATTTCTTCATTCTTTATTGTTTCAAAATCTGATGATAGCTTTCTCATTATGTATATCTCTTCGAGAAATTTCCAATGATTCTTGAATCGTCGAAATCCGATGTCATATGAGAAAGTTAGGATGATTTGAAATTTGGGTGACGTAATGAAAGTTGTCATGCTTAAGTGTGGCATGGGAACATGATGCTAATGTGAAGGATGAAGTAGGAAAATTAGATGGCATGTTGCTCATGATTTTTTATTAGAATACATTCTCAAAAAATAAATCATTGAATTAAATATAGATCCGTAGAATTGTTGTTCAGCAGCAGAATTGTTGTTAAGCTACAGAATTGCATAGTTTCTATAGATAAAATCCTGAACAAACAGTTAAATACACACAATTATGCATTTTTTGTTATAAACAAATAACCAGTCCAATCTTCAAATTGATCAATACCTCTTCAAGAAAAATTAGCAAATAAAACAATTTATTATTATTATTTTAATACACAAATAAAATATAATAAAATCCATTAAACAAACTTACACACAAAAAGGTGGCAGCAGGAAACTGTTGACACTTGAAAATTTGTTGATCATGAATCCAAATTGCAGAATGGCGATGATCATCCTCATGTTTGAAGAAAAAAAAATCATGATATCTTGCATCCAAGAGAGCTCTTGGCAACATTCTTTCTTCTAGTGAAGGCATTCCCCACACCAGCTGAAGAAATTGCGTTGGTGCTTCTCAAGCTCCTCTCCATGGACGTCAAGATTGACATGCATATCACAACGTACACCATGAAAAAAAAAGACCACCACCAGTAAAACAAAAATTCCTAGGCAAACATTTAATATGACCTCCAAATCATCCACATGAAAACCAAGATCACGATCTCGATCCTTTCTATACTTGACAACAAAACCATGATGTGTATTAAGAGTTGAGCAACCAACATCTGGAAATAACGCTGAAGCCAAAGGTTTGATGAAATTGATCATTAATTTATCAAGCATCCTGTGCCATTGCAATCGCTTGGGATCTAAATCAAACAATCACAACTTGAGAAATCTATGGCGAATCTACCTCCTGTAAATCAGGGAGACCAGATTCTTGGCAGATTGTTTGTAGGAGAAAACCGAATGGCCGCAACTGTCTCTGTGCATTAATTAAAAACTGTTTTTTCTCGTGTAATTTGCCAAATAGGGCTCCAGAGAACCCTGAATATCTCCTAATCGGTTACGAATTTGAGAAACTCATTCTTTCTTATTATGATTGACCCCATTCTGAGAAAAACCCACATTTTAGTTTTTTGAAATTCGTTTTCAGTTAGCCACAAATCATGTTTTAAAATTACGTTTCGAAAACTGCTATGCATTTCTGGAAAATGTTCAGGTAACTAATGGGTCTTGAAATTAAATAATGGTTGCATTCCAGAATATAATTGTTGGAGATTGTTATGGCTCATTTCTAGTGCAAGCCAAATTCCTTTGTAACCTTCAGCATTTGTAAACCATTCATTTTCCCATGGTAAGATTTGTCCACCGAAACCTAGTTTACAAACTGACATCTGAGATATGAACCGGAGCAGAGTTTGAAGCTTGACGAAATCTAGATTGAATGTTTTATTTGCAAGTTTTGTCAGAGGATGAATGCCCCAGCAACCAAAAATTGGATTTCACTGCTTTCAGTGTGTAATTACCAACACCAAATAACATTGTTCTATGGCACTCCATTTATATTATGTTGAGCGAAGTTCCAGTCCAGGTTTAATCTGGCCATATGGCTCCATTAATTCAACTGTTGACTCCATGTCTTCTTCTGTCAACCGCAAGCCAAGATGATCTACCAACCCTTCATACAACTTCTTCATCAACTTACTATCCTTCAACCAATGTGGAGCAATATTGTATAAGCCATCCATAAATACCGAACAATTCTTCATCATCGCATATTTTTTCTATGGAAAGTAATGGTTTTTTTAGTTGGTTAATATTTTGGTTTATTTCTATATTATTATTATTATTATTTTTTGCAAATACATATTTTCATATATATATTTATGTACATTTTTTTTAATGGTTTATTTGTTTTTATTTTTTATTTTTTAATGAATTTTTAATGTTTTTTTTTGGTCAAATTATTAAAATGAAAGAAAATAAATACAATCTAAAAATTCTAAATTCTAAATAAAAATGCAATTAAGAACTTAAAAAAATGTAATCAAGTTTGATTTTATTTTTCCTAATTTATTTACTTGAATTTTTTTATTTTTATGTATATGAATGTTTCCAATGGAGCCATGTGTGTAACAAAATGATAGATATGTTCATATGCAGGTTTGAAATATATTCCTTGATACGTACCTGTGTATGAGAGACCAACTGTCTTGATTGAGATGATGTCAGAAGATACTGAAGAATGGAACACTGGGATCCAATGACTGTCTTGAACCAAGATTCAATATAATCTTGTCTTCCTTGGCTTCCTTCTATCATGTCATGCAAGTCCTCACATATGTGATCTCCATTCATAGAATCTGGTGATAGGCATGCATGAAACTTTTCAATCTTAGGTTCCAACAACTGCTCTTTATCGACGGGCATCCATGATTCTTGGATCTTATCTAAATATTCTTCTTCTGGTTGTTCTTCTTCAATGACAACTACTGAATCATTTTTCAATACCTCAACATTGTAAGTGGATTGAAGTTTTTTATTATTTGGGATTCGAAATGGTTGTGCAGGTAGTGGAGTGGGAATGGATCTTGGGGTGTTTGTGTGTGTGGTAATGGGAAAGGTTGAATTGAGATTAACTAAGGGTGAAACTGATGTTGTGGTGGAGGAGAATGGTATGGATAACATTTATATTGGTATTGAGGATAGTGAGAGAAAGATTGAGTATATGGTGGATTTCCTCTGTAAGGCTCTTCCCACCCCTCTTCCAAGATTGGTTTTGAGATTGGGATTGAGATGGCCAAGGTTTCCAAGGCAAAGGTGTTTGCCAATTAATTTGAGATTGTTGTGCATAACCCTGAAATTGTGCACAAGGATATTGCATCATATTGGGTTGATGAGAATGCCATGGTCCTCTTGGAGCTTGATTCACTCCATTATCCTTTTGGTAAATTGCCTTTAACCCTGGTAATGATAGGCAATCTTTAGTAGCATATGATCCTGCACAAATTTTACAAATTTTAATGTTATCAAGTGGAAATTCATGCAAAGCAACATTTTCAACTTTTTTCTTGTTTTGCATTCTTAGTATCTCAATTTGTTCATTTAAATTACCAAGAAAGTTTAGCAAATTGTTAAGTTTAGTTTGACTTACCAATACTGTTGTCAACTTACTTTCCCTTGCTGTAACTAGATCTTGAGGAGATCTTCCATACTTTGCTTTTCCTCTTGATATGTTCTTGCATAGTTCACAAATCTCTTGAAATGAAAATTGATAAACATGTCCTTTTCCCACCAAGTTAAGAAAATCAATCCATTCATCCTTTATAGCGTTTAATAAGAGAGTTTTTAATATGTCTTATCCTAAATTATGCATTTTAGATCTTTTGATATTATAAGTAAATCTCTCCACTAGGTCTTCTAGATTTTCATCCTATTTTTGATTCATCTTAAAGACTTCATCTTGAAGGTCATGGTGTTTGTAATGATTTTTATATTTTTCCAAAAATACTCTTTTCATATCATCCCATGTCCTTATAGAATTTGTTCCTAAAGTCATGAACCATCTAAGAGCTTTATCCTTCAATGTTTTTGGAAACAAATTCAATTTTTGAATATGTAATGAGTAGCCATAGGATCTACAAATGATTTCAAATTCAAAAATAAAAGTTTTCGGGTCTTCTGATCTCATACATTTGAAGTTAAGAAGTACGGATGGAGGGATGTTCTTCATTTGAACATTGACATCAGTTTCTTGAATGGGAAATCCAAAAGGATCTCCACCCATTTCTTCATCCTCCTTTGTCATCTCTGTTACCTCCAAAAATAAGAATTCATGATGTGGATGTGTGGCTCTTAGTGCACCACATGATATAGTGGGGGTGGTAGGTGATTGAAGGTTTTTTCTTTTCTTTTCTTTTTTTTTATAAAAATGATATGAAGCTAAATGATTTATGCATCTACATGCTTTAATCATGCATGTAGAAAAAACAGAAAAATGAACTCTAGACTAAAAGCTAGTTCCTATGCACACTTCCCCGGCAACGCCGCCAAAGTGTTGAGGCAAATTAATTACCTATCATTTAATTGTCAACCCGGGGGTTTCGTAAAACTTGCAAAGCATGCATACACTGTATATGCTAGAAATTAACTTCCAATTTAGATCAATCTATCTACAAAACCAAATAATGAAAAACCAAATTTACTTATTCTAATTCAACAATCAAATAAAAATAAATTATAGTATAGTGCGTGGAATTGAAATCTTAATCTATCACACTTGCAGGAATTGAAATCTTGATCTACCACACTTGCAGGGATTGAAAAGCACACCACTCTTTCAGAAATGAAATTGCATGAAATGGAATATACTCTAAGGGATCATATGTGCATTATCAAATCAGGATCATGTGAAATGAATATCAAAACCACATGATATGGAATGAAAGCAAAAACAATCATTCTTAACCTCTAGATATGAAAGCAAATAAAACCAATCACTCTTAACCTCTCACACAGGAAAAGACATGAAAGAAATAAATCTTAATGTATGAAACAAATAAATCTTAATCTATGAAAAACAATAAATCTCACACATTATAGGTGGCCAATCCAAAAGCATGAGGGATGGAAAGTTTAGAGGCTCCAAACGCAAGCATAACCAAATCAAAGTGTCACTCATGAGCATGGTGCCAAATCCAAATTCTATCCAACTTTACACATGCCTTTGGAAGGAGGAGGCTCTCCTATTTATACAAAAACATAAGAAGCTACCTCATTAATGGAGGTCCATTATTCTCTCCCTAGATCCCTAGAAAATCTCATAGAGTTACAACTCAAATAGATAATGATGAGACACATATCCTCTTTGACCTTTATCCAAATCTTCTTCCATATCTTGAAGGGAATTCGAATTTTAGCATTGGATGTCACATAAGGGTGCCTTGGAAGCTTCCAAATGACCTACACATGTCATGAAACTCAAGCCACTTTTAAGTATTAGCAAGTATATGTAATTTTTCTAAGTTTTAACCATTTAATTCACTTATAATACTAGAAATCATTAACTTTTGGAAAACACAAATGGAACCCATATAATTATAAAAATGGAGGCTAATGAAAGATTATATGGTCATGGAGTTGCGACATGTGAGTGAAATGGTGGCGATAAAGGTGAAAGTGGATGATATTTTGAATACATTTTGGAGACTCTACATTCATTCCTAGGAGCTTCCAATCGGAGTTCATTAATTGTAGTTAGCTATCTCATACTTCATATGAGGACATATTATGTTGATTTCATCTAATGTGACCCATGCCTTCAGGCAACCTTTCATAGGAGGAGATTCCTTTCTTTTTTATCATGCTTCTCAAGATAGAGCAACTATCCATGTTACCTACAACCAAAACAACATGACTTTATAATATTGAATACAAGCATACATACCTCATTTTCCTTTAGTTCATCTAGGCTTCTTTAAGCAACTTTCTTGATTGAAAATAGCTTCAATCCCTTGATTTTCTTTATATGTCATCATATCATCGTCCCGTGAATTCCACATGTTGGAGTTCCTAATGAAACACCTGAATCTTGAGAATCTTGCATATCCCTATCCAGCAAATGTTTCCTTTTGACTTGATGTATGATGAGACTTGTCCTAGATGACTTCTTCCCTTTCTACTTGAGCTTTAAATGTGGTCACCAAGATCTATGTCCTTAATGGTTGACTGCCATAGAATTTTGTTTCAGCTTTCCTATCACGAGCTCTTGCTTCTAATTTTTTTCCTCTTTCAACTTCCTCCACTTCTTTGGTGAAATGAACTTATTTTCTATCTTCCTTGATATTGCCCCTTTTGAGCTTAGGACAATATTTTCTGTAATGCTCATAGCATCGAGTCTTATCTATGATCTTCTTTCCTTACGACAAATGTCTGAACACTTTTTTCCCTCAACCTGTCTTCTTCTATATTGCCTAGAAATCACAAGTTGTTGAATGGAATAAATTTCTTATCCTCACAGACATTTTTTACCTTGTTCATCAATTAGTGTATTTAGAATTATGAATATTATCTCATCCCAGATCTTGCAATTTAGATTTTATGAAGATAATATTTTATCCTTTGATACCTTCAATTTGTGTGGATTAGATCTAAGTGATATGACCTTCTTTATCGTATCTTCAGAGAATAACTTTACCAACTTATCATATATATCTTTGATGTCTCCAATCCTGCTATATATGGAATGAGGGAACCTTTGACTCATTTTATAAGAATCCCTTGAGCCCCTTGATCCCTTTCCATGTATTTAGATCATACTTGACCTTCAGATGGTTTGGATACCTTTTCATAGATATTATTAATGACTTCATATTCTTCGAAGACTATCTCTATCCTCCTTTTTCATTCAATTATATTCGATGACTTAACCAAGTTATAAATCTCCTTGCAAAAACGAAGTCGTTTTACTATATTAGATTATAGAATGAAAGATAATTACTTAACAAGTGAAGATGAAATCTTCAACTTGATCCCTTTGATTATTGTAGTTGATGAAGATGTATTAGTGCCCTTTTCAATGATCTTATTTCAAATTAAATCCCTTCTTCAAATAAAGGAGATTTCTCCTTTTATGATGACAACTTCTTTAGATTTAACTTCCTTTGTTGATGGTGATTGATGAGGATGTATTAATACTTCCTCGGATGATCTTCTTCAAGGATAAGGAGGATATCATTGCTTCAATGAGGGTAGACTGCCTTGGAACATTGCAGTGCCTTTTAGCCTTCTTTAGATAACTATCCTTCAAGATACTTCGACTTCTTCGGTGGTGAATGAGTGCATATCAGAAATGATTTCAAAGTTTCAACTTTATTCAAGATGATGTGATCTTTGTCCTTGAAGTGCTTCTCTTGAATGTTTATACTTTGGGCTACCTTTGTTTGTATATTTGTTCATCTTGATGAGGGTCTTTGTGGTCTTTTTACTCAAGGATCTAACACCTTTGCTGGTGTAGACTTCTAGTTGCCTTGATTGATTGTTGATCCCAAGACTTCCTTTTGAAGTAGACTTTATTCTTCAATGTAGATGTCGACTTTACTTTGACTTGATTTGATTCCATTCTTGAAATTGATCCTTGAGTGTCTCTTTTATTATATTCCCTTCCTTAACTGTCACATTAGCTTTGATACCATGTTGAGAAATCTAGGGCATTAGCCTTAAGTGATTTCTATATCATTAGTAACTACTTGTGAATGGTTTGTACTTCTTTAGATTAGAATATTCTTATTCTTAGATTATTAGTGTTCTTCTTCATCAAACAGTAACCAATGCATGAACATAAATAGACAAGAGACAGAATGTAGGCTATCAGACAGGGCCAAAACCTCTCACTCTTTGAGAGGGAAGCCCGTAAAAATTATTCTTATAGAGATTCCAATTGAAGAATACTAAGACCAATACCCTTGACCTATTAGCCACTCCAATACCAAGACACAAGTTTTCTTGATAGTCATCCTTCTTCTTGACTCCTCCTCTTCCACTTCAACCTTCTTCTCTTATCAACATGAATTGAGATCAACTTCTATCGAATTGTAGACACACTTGGAGTGACATGGAAACTCATCACTGTCATATCACCAAATTGTGAATATTGAATCTTTGTGGCTTCATTATAACATTGATATGTGGCTTCCAGAAATTTGAACTTCATGGCTGTAATTCTTTTGAACTCCTTGATTACGATCATATCTAAGGTCCTTGACTCCTTGTTCTCTCTAGAAAAGTCCTGGCATTCCCTTTATCATGAAAGACCTTTGTTGCTCCTTCAATACCTTTTCCGAGCTTATCTTCTATGATCCGAATCTCAAATAATCTGAGCTTCTAAACTGTGATCACCCTTAAATATATCCTCGTTGTCCCTGAAATTCTTCACTGTAATCATCATCCGAAAATTATAGAGATATATGTGAATTCTCTGTTGTTCGAAATGTGAAGACCCTAGCCACACACACACACACACACACATATATTAGTTTGTCTTAAATAGGTAAGCAGACATGATTTCCTTATGCATCTTAAGGCTGACATGAAGAAGGAGAACTAGAGCTTGTCATTGGAGGGCTTTATAGACTTATATTCATTTGACACTTGACCAAGAAGGGCTTCTCCATACATGAAATTGACTATATGACTCTAATGCTAAATCCTAAGGCTCTCAGTGAGAGCCATCTAGATAAAAACTCTTGCTCATGAAACCCATGAAGCAAGGTATTACAAAAATAATTGTATTCTCTTATTTTCATTATTTACAAAGATCATAATTACATTTCATTATGAAGATCGAACCTAGTTACACTTTACAACATCTCATGCACTACTTTCTCGGGCTAGAAGTATGGCAAGGTGATGGGGAATTATTTGTGTCTCAAGAAAAGTATGCGACCGAGATACTGCAGAGATTCCACACGGAAAGTTTTAAGCCCATGGAGACACATCTTGCGACAAACTGGAGGAAGGAGATTGCCACTTTAGGTGAAGAGGTGGACACTACCATTTACCAATAGTTAGTGGGTTCACTGATGTATCTTGTGAACATATGACTAGATATGTGTTATGCAGTCCAATAGATAAGCCAAGATATGGTTAGGCCAACCAAATTTTATTGGAAGGAAGCTAAGCATGTCTTACAGTACCTCAGAGGCAATACCCAATATGGATTATGGTTTAAACTGATAGAGGGAGTGAATTTTTATGGTTTCGCAGATGTAGATTGGGCACAAAGTCCATCTGACCGAAAGCATATATCAAGTACAATTTTAAGTGTTGGGTCCATAATGGTTTCCTCGTACAATATGAAGCAAAGATCTGTGGCACTCATCTCGGCAAAAGAATAATACATGGTTGCAAATCAAGAAGGTGAGGTGATCTGGATGAGAATGATACTTTTGTGACTATTTTTTTAGATGATGGATTCAACTGTGATCTATTGTGACAATCATAGTTTCATTAAGCTCTCTAATAATCCAATATTTCACAATCGATCCAATCATACAGATATCTGGTATCATCATTTACGAGATTGTGTGCAGAGGCGGATAATGTTGCTACAATACATTCTGACATAGGAATAAGATGCTAACATCTTGACAAAGGCTTCGTCAAGAGGGAAGTTCAAGTTCCACAAGTGTAGGATAGGGGTGGTCGACAATCCCTTTCTTGCCTAGAGGAAGTTTTGAGAAGTGCAACAAGAAATTCTCAATTTGACTTTGCCTTGGTCAAATTGAGAAAATTTGAATTTCCACATCAGCAGACAACTTGGATGCAATTGTCTTGTCTGACATGGCTCTTCTCCCTCAATTAGCTCAGTAAATTTGAGTTAGAGGGCTTGGAGTTCAGTTAAGCATGTGTGATTTCTAAATTTTAGTAATCTAGTTTAGTTATATCTAGTTGAGTTCAATTAAACTAGTTTTAACAGTTGGAGGAACTAGTGGAAGGTTAGTTGTGTAGTGGGATAGAATTCTAACTCAGTGATCATCTAGTTAACTGATCAATCAACCTAAAATAACTAGTGCTTGTAGAGAATTCGAGTTCCCAACTATGGTGGATATTCCAAGGTAGTGTAACAAGTAGTTGTATAATAGTTTGAGTGTACAAGTGTTGCATGCCGTTAGATGATCAAACCTTGGGAATTGTGCAATAAATAAGAGGAAAATTCCCAAAAAATAGGGGCTAATTCTCTAGGATTTGCACAAGGAAATAGGGGCTCAATCAGAGGAAAATTTTAACTAAGTCTAAGTTAGAGCTTCTCATTGAGTAGAGAGATAGGTTATTCACTTGCAAGTTGAGCTCAAACTGAGCTAGCAATTTTAATACATCTATATTCATCTTATTAATGCAAAGAGCCTTGAGGGCTTTTTCCCAGTTGGGTTCCCTTAGGAAAATTGCTGTGCATGCGTGTTATTTCTTATTGCATGTCTAAGATTGTTGTTCTAAATTTTCTGTAGATCAATAGAGTAGAATTGTGCCTCTTGATTTAGATTAAAATTTCTTGAGTATTTTCAATTCTATCGCCATATTTCTACAAAAATTGTATCATGAACTAAGCTTGGAGGAAAAATCTATAGTTATTTCATCCTTTTTACCTCTAAATGCTTCATTACCATAACACAATCCACCATATTCTTCAAATATTTTCTCAAAGACATCTAGATAGATCGTTTCAATGATTTTTGTTTGCTAGGATATGAACATGACCAAATAGTAGATGAAGTGATACTAAGGTTTTTATCTTCTATTTCACCTGTTAAAAAATTCCTTGTCATATTTGACTACAATTAGTACCTATCTGATGTTGTTAATGATCAATTGACAAATTACGATGTCTTGTCTGAAACTTTCGGATATGAATAATTGTGAAAATCTCCACTCTAGAATTGAGGTCACCTAGTTTTTTAGGTACCAATATGTTCTAGTGTATATGTTCCTATTTTTCCAAGTAGATAAGTTTTCTAGTGTACAATTGCAAAGATAAGATTTCAATGGCAATTTTATTTCAATTATTCGCTGGATATTGATGTTGAGAAAGCATTGTTAGGATTTTTCATTCTCATACTTTGCTAACAAGTTTTTGTCAATGTATTTTAGTCTCATGTATGATATATTGCCACCAAGAATCTTCCCAAAGATAAAGATAATTTTATAGTTGAGCAATGTAGTTAGAATGGGAGATTGGTATATGTACAAAGAATTTACTGAGATTAGAATATATGGCAGTGAATTGGCACCCTATAGACTTCTAATTTTCCTTCCTATTAGAAAAAATCCCCTACAATTTATTAGGGAAAGCTTAAATGTAGATTAGATTCATTTTCTCGCTAGAAGACACTCTAGTTTTTTTAAATTAAAGGCATAGGTTGGGCCATTTATGGTAAATACTAGAGCAGTTAGTGCAAAAGTTGAAACCATGCTACAGGAAATGAAGTTTGTGCAGGGAGAGGTCTGGCACTATGACCCTTATGGGATAATTTCAAGTAAAAGAGTTGAACATAAAGAAACTCCTTATAAGCATGTGTCAAAGCCTAAGGTGGAACAATATGAAAATAAAGAGATTTAGGAGCAGGATCCTTCACTAGTTGTACAACAAGCTTTTAGAATAGATCATACATCAAATACATATATGCTAGAAACTCCTCAACAAAGAGAAAAGGAATTAAAAAGGGCATTTTTGGACATTGAATAATCAAATTCTAGGTCATAGAGTACTGAGTATAAAAGAGATAGAGAATGGAAGTGCCAGTAGTTTTAGTTACCAAAGTCACATCAAGCAAACCTGTTCTAAATCTAGAATTATTATCTTCAACTACTCTAGGATATGGAGTATCATTATCTAATATGTCAGCTGCTTTTTCTTCCAAGCATGGAATCATTTGATCTTAATTCATAGAAATCAAGAATAGAAACATTAAATTAAGACGAGAGGCCTACAACAAGCTTTGGAAAAAGGGCACAAATTCACAAACCAAATTGTTATCAGCCTTAAACTATCAAAAGGGTCAACTCCAAATGGTAGTTTTAGAGCCAAAATCCCAAATCACTAGGACTACATATGATTACAAAGCCACCAACCTTACAATTGACCTAAAAATAATCCATGTGATTGATCAGATGGATCTTCATAGGAAAACAAGGGAGATGTTATGTAAAAGTTTATCAATCTCAACTGCAAGTGTCACTAGACTTAAAATTTGCTGACTAAGGTAAATGATCAGCTTAAATATGAGAGTAATTCTACAAGAACTAAATAAATGAAAATCAATAACTTAGAGAACATTATTATTAAGCTAGGAGCATATCCAAATGACTCAACCTCAATTCAAGAGTTGATAAAGTCCAAGGAAAAGGATATCCAAGTGTTGAGGAAGAAGCTTAATATGCTAACTCTAGAGCATGTCCAAACTCCAGAGTTAGAAGCGATGCAAAAAGAGAAGTAGAAGATACTTTCACTAATTATTGAACTAAATAAGTAGTTGGAAAATTTGGAAGTTGAAACTAAATGCTTGTTAAAGGAAAAGGTTGAACATAATTGTACATTAATGATCTTACAAGCAATAGTAACAAAGGGAGACCCTTTAGGAAATTAGCAAACACAATGTCATCATTTAATTTAAAGGATTAGGATATCAAAAATTTGAAAAAGGAATTGAGACTAGCCAATGAGGAGTTGAAAATAAATGTAATATTCTTGTTGGTGAACTTTAAAAAAAACTTCATTGCAAAGTCAAATTTAATGGTATAAGAAAAAAATGATGGGATAATAACCATTAATGGAAACTAGAATAATATTTTGGATAGATATTTTTAATTATATTTCATATTTATGATAATCATTTGAAGTAATTGGTCATGAAACAAATTTATTGCAATTTGCAAAAAAAGGGAAAAAGGAGATCGAGTAAGAATTAGGGAGTAAACCATTAATAGCGAAAAGAGTGATTAAGTTTCTCAATGCCAAAGGTGATGAAAAGCACAAGGTATTAGGATTTCATGAGATAATTGGTTGGGTATTAGAAATGAATCATGTTCTCATTAAATGAAAGTTTACCCAATAGGTGCAGTAGAAGTGCAGGTTGGTTCAGAAGGAAATTGATTCATTCAATACTGGGTCTAATCTCTTAAAAGGAATGGGAATGCCTTCATGTTGGGACTCAAATGAAAAATTAATAGCTTTAGATGCATACAAAGAAATATTAAATGGGCATGACACAAATGATGATAAAATCTACAATATGTCAGGAGATTTGAAAGGTGAGCAGATTGTGGAAAACCTAACGAATGATTTTTACATTCAATATGAGGTGAGATCAAATTTTCATATTAAGCCAACTTATAAAAAGTATATTGATTTGGATTTGTTTTATAGGGAACTGATATCATATAGCTATCCAACTTAGTCAAATTGGGAGTGAACTGCTAATCCAATATTGTGAATTATTCAATTACTTCAGTAGAATTTGGGAAAAGGGTGCAGGTGCAAACTCAAAATTGGACCGCTAACGAAGTTTCTATTTTAACATATCGGATCCCATGTTTCTTTATTTTGTAGTAAAACAGTGTTTTGTACTATTGTATAAAAACTAGAAAGAGACTAGAACCGAAGGTTAGATTTTAGCGAAAATGAAGACTTGTAATTTGTATTTTTTGAAGCATTTTACTTTCACACAACTTTTGCAAGGGAATAGTTAATGAAACTAACTAATAGCCTACTAACATAAGTACTCAATTTCTCAGATGGTTTCCAAAGGTTTGGTTGCAATATGTCAAGCTCACTAAATGTAATGAAAATGTTGAACATAGGTTAGCGTGCCTTATAAGCATTTCCCTAATGTTTTGTGTGGATAAAACAACATTGCATTTCATGGTAAATTATCAATGCATTTAATTACAATAATTATTTATAATAAAGTGGAAATTACATTTAATGAAAAAGTAACATAAAACATTAATAATAAAACAAATTGACAAGAAAATAACAATTGATTTAATGTTATAGTGTTATACCAAGACACCTGGCCTATGTTGTACTTCAATGCAATGACATCGGATGGTTTAAATTATTACGATATAGCATGTGTCATTTTCATTGGGCCATAACATGTGTTCCCAATGAAATCCAACAACCATGGTTAACCACGATCAATAACTATGATTGTCCATTGGACTTCAATTGCTCATGGGTTAACATTGTCTCCAACACCCGGTGATATACAATGGTCTAAATTGGTTGATATTTGCATCCCAAATCCCACATTAGGCTCGAACTAACAGAGATTATAATATTTCCCTTTGTGTCTGATGAGATCCAATGGTACACTATTGCTCTGGATCAATGGCCCTAGTTTTGCTACCTAGTCTGTTACGTGGGATTGTTTCCTCATCATTGATCTCATCATATATATTTATTAAGTGGACTTTATAACTCTTATAATGCACACACACTCTTAATGGTAATGCAATAAAAAAATGTTTAAATGACACTATATCATTATGTAAATGTAAATAAAGTGAGAATTAGGATATTAATAAAATAACATTTAGTCGAATGCTATTATCACATTTATTTCATTATGATTGTATTTTATGAACTTTGGAAAAGAAAACTTGGTGAGGTTCTTCCTTCCTTCACTTCTCTTTTTAATTTAGCTTTCTATGAAAATTAAATTTGTATTAAATGACACTATTAAAATGTTTTCAACACTACATTGATATCAATTTCCAAAGTGTGCCAAATGCAACAACCATGAAGCGCAATCATATGGATTGGACACTCTCGAGTGGGAATTTAAGAAAGTTGGATATGTTGTTTAGTAACCGATATCAAAACAATCCTTTCTGATTGCAGATTAGGCAATTCAATACTAGCTAGATTGATGGCAATTAGAGGAAAATGAATACCATTAAAATGGATAACAGTCAAATTCCCTTTTAGAGATTTGATGTCAATTCATGATTTAGATGACGCATGGCTTCTCACATTATATATGTAGGCCTATTGTCCTTGACCTCATTTCTAAAAACTCTAGGCAAGCGATTTTCTTCATTTATTCCAGAAATGGTGAGTGTTCTCGAGGTTTGGTTTATTATATGTCTATTGTTTTTTGAATTTCCTGAGTCTTGTTTGTATCATTGTTGTCGAGAACCTTTTTCCTTTGAAGTGACTTCTAAAATTTTTTTGTTTTATGCCAAAATCATTTTAAATGAAAATTTTGTTAGGATTTTGAAAGATGATATCAATATTATTTGCCTTATTAATTCGATGTTGGATCAAACTCTATTGGAGTAGTTTCAGAGAACTCGAATTCGAGCGGGTTTACATTGTGTCACTCAATTTTTATTTTTATTTTCGGGGATACCATGGTGTAGTTATTACTATTGCAATAGTAAGATTGGGAGAAATTTCCAAAGGAGGCAATGGCAGAAGCATGCAAGAAGAGTTATATGCAGTGAGCCAAGATATCTTAATGTTGATGAATAGCATGTTGGAACTTCATCAAAGGCTTAGGCAACTGGAAGATGAACTGAGTGCCAT
The DNA here is from genome assembly GCA_031772625.1 of Pinus tabuliformis. Lineage (NCBI taxonomy): Eukaryota > Viridiplantae > Streptophyta > Pinopsida > Pinales > Pinaceae > Pinus > Pinus tabuliformis. The sequence continues at coordinate 1,070,123,661 of CM062818.1, forward strand.
AAGAAATAAAGTAGAAGAGCTCTTGCAAAACATGAATGGAGCAAAAAAAATCCTCCATTTTGGCAACATAATCAAGAGGAGCCCCAACCTCTAAGAACCATCGTTGATTAATAAATAAATCGTTAGAAAATTTTGCTACTTTCTTAGCCAATTTTGAAATTCAGAATGTACTAAAAGCTACTTATTGCAATTCTCTGGAATCAACAAAAAAAATACTTTCTTAAAACATATAGTATAATATTCCAATAAACTTGCATAACTTATACTTTGGTCATCTTTATGGGACATAAATTCTGTAAATTATGCTAATTTGGATCATTAGACTAATGTAAATGTTCTTTGTGGAAGTATTTGCTTTCATTTTCTAATCAAATTATACAATTGCAAACATGTGGGACTTGTTCACTCCTTTAGGCAAGGTTTCATGCTAGTATTAACTTGACTTATTGCTTTGTTTAAAAAATTAACATATTTTTTATGTTGAAAAGTAGGGCATTATTAAAGGCATTGCTCTACATGAACTTTATTAGGTTAGTACTTTAAATCTTGTTTATTCGATGCATGAAATTAACATACATTATTCCAAATAAATGGAATTCAACACTAAAAATAATGTGAACTAGATACAAGGTGGCATCGTAACTATACATTAATGAGCATGATAAATGGTAAAATTACATACATTCCGTCACAGTTAAAGGTCTAACCTAAAATACTCTTATATATAATTTTATAACTCTATATATGGAAAATTATAATAATACGCTAAATCATAAAATAATTTAAATATTTTAACTTTAATATTATTTTAAATTAATATGATTTCTTGTGTGAAAATAAAGTTTATCTTCTTGCTCTGTATACGCATACGCCCCCGCACACCCCTTCTCCCACACACACCCTCTTTCACACATCATTTGTCTTGCACATATCCTTGAATTCGTACACCTGTCGTTACATTTCACAACATGGCATTTAATGTACCATTTAGAAAATTCAGGAGTTGTGAAGTAATATGAGAAGAAAGATGACGAAAGTTTAAATTCAAGATGCGAGATGAGAATTGAGGGGAATATTTAATTTATATGATGCCTCCATAGAGCCCATATCACTAACCAAGGAGACCCTGGATACATTAGATTGTCTGAATCTTCCCGCTCAACTCATGTTACAGACCCACTACCTTGTTTGCAATCGAGTTATGAAAATTCATTAACAAAGGAAATTGTTTACAAACACAACCCTTTGGCATGAAACCCAATGTTATACCACATCGTATAATGATGTCACTCTTACATTATGATGACATCATCATGTTCCATAGTAGTCTCTAAGTCATGACATGTGTCACATGGACTTGGCCCACTTGACCACCAAAAAAACCCAAATTTTATTTACCACGTCACATGTGCGGAGTACCATGTCATCACATTGCTCCAATCAGTGCCACATGTATGCCAACATACTTGCCTCGTCATCTTAGCATGAATCAATAGAAAATTAAATTTTATTTATTTAAAACTAAAATTAAACTATGGTAGAGTAGTGTTTTATGGTATGGAAGCCTCATTTAAATGCTTTTTAAAATACCTATTCAATGTAAGTTGAAACAACGTTTTGTATGTTGAAACAACGTTTTGTATTTGTCGGCACCTCTTGTTTTTTCAACCTCCTGTGAGGGATATTGGATGTGGAGCCCTGTGCACTTTTTTGATTTTTTCACAAATAGTAATCATTACACAATGCTTCAAAGTAAATGCAATTAAGCACTCAAACAATGTCTTGATTACACATCAATTTTCCCAAGAAATGTCGAAAAGACTTATATTTACTGATAGGGGATAAATAATTACTTATATTAATTAATTTTTTAATATGCATTAATCCACATCATGGGATATTGATTGTATTTATGTGACATTTCACAAAAACATAGCCAAGGAATGGGAAAATACGTTGATAAGATAATGCATGCTTCAGTGCCCCGTTGCCCTAAACAATTTTTGAAATGTTGTATTGTTGCTGCTTGTAATTCTATTGACATGTACCTAAAATGAAATAGAATTTATATATCATCAAAAAGGAAATATCTTAAAACAAATGAAAAATTGTTCAAACAAAATAGATTATGTTGGTCTAGAACTGCATCTGTACTTTCCATTTTTATAGCAAACATAGGCTTTTCCATTAATGCCTTAGCAAAAAAAATCAAATATTTTCTAAATTGACTATGAACTATCACTCCATGATAAGCATAACACAATTATTCCTTAGGAATTGAACATTCTAAAGGACTAACTGACCTCAATATAACAATGGGGAAACTTGGCAGATGCAATGTGTGATTTATGCACACCAATCTAGGAAAATTGGGTGACACGTGGTAGTACAATATAGTAGCCACATCAAGATTAGTGATTCATTTGTCAATGTGAATTCATAGTGTAACATTTAGAATTAGTAGGGAGCGTGGCCTAATAGAAGCTGAAATATGGGTATTTTAATGTCATTCAATAGAAGCATTAGTGTGTGTCCTTTTCTAGTTAACACATGTCATTTTCATAGGGGTTACATGTAAGGATATTATCCATAGTGTTTATCTACGTCAATAACTACAATATCTCATCATAAAGCACTAATGTTAGGGATTAATGGAAAAAGTAAAGATATTATGTTATATAATGAAAATGCCTTATCTTCATGGTGCAACATTAGTGTTAATATTTTCAATTAAAGCATTAATCCATTTACGTTAAATGTTAACACGAGTAATTAAGGGTAATCAACTTTATTATGATTAAAACGTAGATTGGAGTTCATTTCACATTTAGATGCAATTAACTGCCACATTTCTTCAATGAAGAGTCCAGCGTTAGACATATTTTCATATTTTAATGGAAAGTACTATCAAAATCATAAACGTTTGTACCAGATTAATGGTGAAGTGATCACGTATTTAGGGCTTAAGCAAATGAAAGCCTATTGAATTTTTCTAATGTTTCTTCTTTGTTCACGTTGCATAGTTCTCACATTTCTTTGTTCATGTTGCAGATTTCTCACATTGTTACATTGTTGACACCAAACACATTGAAATATAAGCTAAATAAGCTCAAAGGTACCAAAAATATGGAGAGCAAGAATGCTAATGCAAGTCATTTTAATGTTATTGTTGTATTGAGAGAAACAATTAGTAGTAAGAATAAATTGTAACAGTTGTTAGGATATTTCGACACATAGGAAATAATTAAGTATAACTTGGTCTAGAAAATATCGTGACCATCAGATTGCAAGTTATAAAAAGTACATACTAAAGAAACACACTTTACCTAACTATACACTAGACCAAGTTATACTTAAGAATTTCCTATGTGTCGGAATATCCTAACATCCCCCCTTAAAAACAACTTGGGATAGGATTGAAGGATGTATAAAGATGACACAATAGGAGAAGGAATGAGGCATTAGATCCTATGACATGTTCCTCTTATCTAAACATTGTTCATGCCAAAATAAATGAGAGAACAAAAGACAAGGAAATATGGACTCTCTCTCATAATCCAAAAGTGTAATGGAAGATGAAGCCTAAGTATTATTGTTTCATCGTTGTAGGAAGAAGCATTGGATAGCATACATCACTCGAAAAACCAATAATCTTTATGACACCAAAGGCCAAAGTTCGGTATGCATAAAGGTATGAAACAACAATTTCAATTGAAATACCTAAGAAATTCATAGCTTATAGATGTACTGTTTATGGAAAGAGCATTTAAGGTACTCTTCATCTTATCTACTTAGTCGTCAGCTTGTTGTGAATGAGGATGATGAAGAATATAAGAAACATTTGTAATGGAATAGGAAAAGAGGCTAGTTTATGATTGTAGCTTATTCAATACTCAAAACTAATAGTCATAAAAGGTAACAAATTAGGGAATGGGGTGACAACAACTCTAGAATTTCTTTCAACGAATACATAAGTACGCATAAAGTAAAAGAGTCAATCTCAAAAAAAAAAAATTTGCTTAGGTGGTGTGTATAATAAGTGAATGTTTAAAGATAAATAATGGAAAAATGTACTAGAAAATGTTTCAGAAGCAAGGGAATCATGGTGGTCACCTCAGGGACACTGTCTTAAAAGCCACTTGGAAATACTTCTACCTGGTACACCAACCATTGGAACTTGGAAGATAGTTATTTGTTGTTTCTTGTAATTGTTCTGATTGCATGTAATCTAGTTACAATTTACAAGAAAATTAAAGCATTAACATTACAATTGCTTGAATTCATTGAAGCATAAAATCACAACTGTGCAGACTTATATCAAGAAAATATAGACTACAAAACAATCCACGTTTAACTTTCTTCGAAAAATCCATAATTATCTCCTAGGGTTATTATTTTTTTTTTAAATTATATCACAAAACACTGGATAAAGCTTTGTTCCATGTTTTCCTTGACTAAAAACTTACAAAATAAAAACAGAAAAGTAAAATTATGTTTTCATTCTAACATAAAATTAATGTTAAACTAGTTGAACTAATACCCTCAGAAACGTGATTGGATAATTTCCATTGATAATGAACCTCCAGAATATATTGTCAGTATACCTTGTTCAACAATGCCTTTTATAAGTAGTTCATTGGAAACATCCACTATCACCTTCTCAATTTCTACTAAATCCTCTTACCGCATAAGTATACAGGATTTTAAAGAAAAATATTATGTAGAAAGAGTTTCATTAGTTAATTGTTGCATAATGACATATGAAATCTTAGCTAGAAACATTAACACTAAATTGTTAAAATATAAGTAAAAAATTTTGCAAAACAATCAACATATTACTACAATTGCCTGCAGTAAGCAGTGGTTATCTATCTTGGTTGTCTATAAACATGTTTCCTATATTACAATTTTTTCAAGTTGTTTGCACATGTTAATTATATATAAACATAATTATTAAGGTGTACACAACCATAAAATAGTGACATATTATACAAGGAAATTTTTGTAATGACAATAAATGCATATAAGAAATTAATGATATTGATTAGGAAACAGTGTGAGAAAGTATAAATGCGGAAAAGCAATTGCACAAAGTGGTACATGTACAGAAGGAGTGTTGTACAATTTCTAGGTGTACAAAATAAGTGTGCAGAGGTGTGAGTGCATGCGAACATGTGGAAGTGAGAATTTGTGCCAAAGGGGAATTGTTGTGCCACCAAAGAATGTGTGAAGTTAAAGACTATGCAAAAGAAAAGTATGTGGAAAGCTAGAGTCTAAGCACAAGTAAACCATACTCTCGATAATTTGATCTAAAACATCCATTAAGCTAGAGTATTTTGACTTTGGATGCTGGAGGAGACCATTTAGGCAGTTGGGACAATAATAAAAAACAAACAAAATATAATAGTTGGTTGTATAAAATATTTAATCAAACTCCAAAAAAACTTACGGGAGGTGCAAAAAGTGTGAAATTTCAGATGTTTCTTCCACATGTTCCTCTTTCCACACACATCCATGTTTCCACACTCCCGCACACATTCCCCCTTCACAAATTTCATCTCGAACAACACTTATTTAGAATTCACTAAATTAATTATTTCCATTTTGGTTCCAATTTCTATAGCGCAGTAGAATTTACCTTTTTACCTTCGCACATGCAATATGTGTTGCTTGCATATGCACTTTAGCTCTGCACATATCTTGGTTTGACAATCTTTAACTCATACATGCCTTACCTTTGCACATGCCTTATTGCGCCATCCCTTACTTGAGAAACAAATGCAATAATATTTTCACTTTGTGGGGCAGAAGAAACTGTCTAAGTGGTTGGGTCAATAATTAAAGACATCTCTATAAAATGTTTACTCGAATTCCGAAAAATCTCATCGGATATGTGGAAGGTGTGAAGGTCTCTTCTTCATGTTCCTCCCTCAATACACATCACCACTTCCACACATCCATACACATTCTCCCATCCACACACTTCTTCCGCACATTCCCATCCTACACTGACACTCCTTACAGACATGATTATAAATTAATTATTTCCATTTTTCTCCCACTTTCTATGAAGTGATTCAAATTACCTTTTAACTTTTGCACATGAAACATGCATTATTTCTGTATCCTCGTTTCACAATCTTTAATTTATATATGTCCTACCTCTACACATGCCTTATTGTGAACATTCCTTAATTTCACCAATGTTAGTGTTAATAAACCTTTTTAAAGTGCAAACACTTGTAACACATGCCTATAGACATTACCAAATGAGCAAGACTATCATTTTTCACCTTGTTTATATATAAGTATTATTGGAAATCTAAACACATCCTTCCGCACCTTCTTTACTCTTGCACATAGCTCATTTCTGCATAGATTTTTTCTTTTGCACATGGGTAAGGGAAATTGATCATGATTAAACAGAGCAATTAGATTTCATCGGCAACACAAGTTTGTTTGTTTGGAAATTTGGATCAAAGAAGTTTGGATCATTAGATCTAGAAGGAACATCGTTTTAATCAAAGATGCAAATTTGACCTGGCTTGCAATTGTACCCAATCAATAACATGATGACATAAATTTAATTAATGCATATTATGACTTGGATGCATATAACACAAACATAGAGCCAAAACAGTGAAATTTCGTTTAAATTCACAATGATTATCTAATTAAAAGAAATTATAATAATTATCTAATTACAAGAACTTTATCAAATTTTATAAGTTCCACTCACAAAGATTTCAAATGTTATTTGTGTAGCCAAAGGATGTACATAGTTAAAGAATATGCAAAAGTAAGCCATGTGTGAAGGCAAAGTCTATGAAAAAATAAACTATGTGTGGAGGTAAAATGATTCCTAATTTTGTTTTACCAATCATAGGATTTGGAAATTTGATAAAACAATAAGACAATGTAAGAAATTACGTTGCAAAACCAAACAGGATGTAACACAATGAGCTAGCTACAAAACGTTTTTTATAGACTCCATACATCTAAAAACATGGAAAAATAAACCTAGCATATTGATGAAAAGCATACAATACTAAACAGAATTCAAATCGAGCACTAAATATTGTACCATGAAATCTTTATATTGATAACAACTAGTGTAATTCACACAAAGCACCAAGCATAGAATGCTAAATGTTACACCATGAAATATTTTTAATGACAATAAGTGGCATAGAAACAGTTGATAACATCAAGTACAAAAGCATGCAAGAAAGGACAAATTCCATAAAATAATTGTGCAAAACAGTGCTTGTGCAGAGGAAGTCATGTATAGGGTGGAGATGTATCGAACAAGTGTGTAGAAGAATGAATACCTACACATTTACGAAGGTGGAAATATGTTTAAAACGAAAGTGTAATGCGGCAGAAGGATGTACAAAGTTTATGACTATACGGAAGAAAAGCATGCAAAAATAAACTATATGCATAGGTAAAGCACATGTAAAGCATCTCTGGAAGTAAAGTGCAAGTATCATTTTCCTATTTCTGCAATATTGTAGAACCATGAAAAATTTAAAATATTTTATACATTGAAAGAAGTTAATTCATATTATGACTGCAATGCATACAACACAAAGTAAATTTGATGTAAACTCAGGCTAATTATTTAGTTGGAACAACTTATTAGTTTTAATAAATTCTTGTCACAAAAGATTTCTAATGTTATTTATATAAAAACCAAGGGTAGAGTCAACAATCCTTTCTTGTATTTCCCTAACACAACATCCTTCGACAACCATTGTACTATGGTTTTGAAAACAACTTTTATTCCCCAGTTTTCAAAAGCGGTAGCCACAATATATTTTAGAAATTTATTTTGGCATCTGCCAAGGAAAAAAACTTGGATTTGTTGGAGTATATATAATATAAGTAAATAGAATAGTATAAAACATGGAACTTCGACAAACAACTTCATTGGAATATGACTTTATATAGTGCTACCTAATGAAAGACGAAGTAAATACACAATGTTAATTAGTGTCGCTGTAAATCCAAAGTCTTAATTACACATTTACAAGAATTTCTCTAACAATGCAAATAAAGAAAACTCTCATTGTATGTGCACAGTCAGCTTCTGATGGTTTACTATAAATGTACCATAGATGTGGAAAATAGCCAACAAATCAATAATAGCTTATTTGTCTACACAGTGTTGCTGATTGGAACCTTTTTGTAGACCGGGAAATACTCTTTCTAGTTCTATGACTCTAAAAATACAATATGTTGTAGTCTTGTTTTCTTCCTGTATCATACAATTCAACTGATGGAAGTAGACAAAGGGACAATTTTGCTTGCAATTGGCACAATAAACTATAGTTTCATCCATTGTTTTTGGAGATGTGATTGGAATATTACATTTTGCACATGTAGCTTCAAAGGGATTTGTATATGCACTTGTTGTTGTCAATAGTCCTTGTAAATGCAAAATTGATATAGAAAATTGAGATTTAGCAACCTAAAATCTTATATATATATATATATATATATATATATATATATATATATATTACTGTGCATACTCCCCCTGCTAAAAAAACAATTTTCTGAGACTTTTCACTTTCTTTTATGCTTTCAATGAACATATGAATGTTGACTGTGAAGTCTAGAAAACTCTTTCTTGTATTTTAACTATATTTTATAACAGTATGAGCAGAAATACATTTTCTTGCAACTCTTTTTTAGTTAAAAGATAAATTGGGAGAAGTTTGTCATGTACTTGAACTTGTTACATATGCAACATTTGTAAAACAATACATGTAAATTGTATAAGAGGCAGAAAATAAGTTACTATCATTGAAACATTCAAATAAATCTAAGCTTACTAATGCCCTGTCCTCATCACCATTGCATCTTTGATTTATAACACATGTTTCATCCTTGTTTATGTTTCTTAAATCAATGGCACTGATTGTGCCAACTAAAAACAGATATCAATAATGTAACAAATTTGCAATCGACATATTTGGGTAAAATTGGTGCTCTGTGAAAATATGGAGAATGTTTCTAGAATGCTATAATTAGTTAGCCGAGACCGATTTCTCATAGTCACCACCATCATACTTATTCTTTGGAATTATTTCTAAATTTATAATAGAAACCCTAACATCTGCAATAATTTTTTTCTCATATTGTTCAATAAGTTGCATAGGCACAATAAATGTTAATGTCATCTCAACCTTCTTATCTATCAAATTGACATGGAGTATTGATCTTGTCTTATTTGATTTGTCCAAAAAGGTTCCATATGTAACCAACACATCACCATGGAAAATGCTTCATGTTTTATTGTTACTAATATCTTCAATTGATATCGGTATATATGGGAAAAGTTTTTGCCTATTCATAAGCATTAGATTGAAATTAATTCTTGAAAAGAAAAGAAACTTGATATGTAGGTAGCTAAACTTGGACAAAACCAATTCTTTGCCTCTGTTTCTTTTTCTTTTTTTGCTTCTTTCGTTGTGTTTGGTGCGATATATACTTTGGTAATTGTGCTTGTTTTCAAGTATACTTATTCACTTATGTCTCTTTTCATATCGTTGACAATATCTTTATTTGATACAGGTTCAAATTTTGACAATTTTTTCATGTTCACGAGTATTGCATTGAAATCATTGCTTGAAAAGACATTATATTTGATATTAAAACTTTGGATAAATAGAAAAAATCAATTATTACATGCTTTTTAATATTAAAATAAACATATAGAATCAAATCTTTCATTTTCACTAAGTACAGGTCACATGCATTCATGGGATAAGCTAATGACTGCCAAAGTGAGTTATGTTATGTAAGAAAGGAGGTGTAAGGTGTTAGCGATACATGCATAACGTCACTGAGATGGGAGTTCATTCTCCAATAAAATGTATCTTTCTTGAAAGTTATGGTGCATGGGAAGATGTCTAAATCAACGGTCAATAATGCTTATTGAATGTGAAATAAGTGATTAACTGTGTGAAGCGAACCAATGGGTGGGATGGTGCTTGCCACTATGATGACTCGGTGTCATGATATTTTATATTGGTTTCCAAAACCTTTTCATTAAAACTACATTTTGGATGGCCCTATATTTGCTTTTAAACACTAGTAGGACAAAAATCTATATCATATTTATGAACTCAAAGGGATTTCAAACCTTTCGGAATTGAAACCTTGACTATCACAGGAATCTTAACAACAAGTGATGAGAATATTTTACCTTGGGTTCTGTTTCACTAATTCATCGTGACTCCTATCCAACTTGTCATGTTACAATTGTCATAAACTAAGACTCCATTGAATTTATGTTAAAATGAAAGCAAGTGATAAAGTAGTTGTGACTCGAAAATTTATTTTAGATAAATAATAGATTATTGATTAACGGTTTGATTTAACTCGTAAAAAGTTGATAGTCTACAAGAATCATGAATATAAAGGATGAATTGTGTTTAGGAGCTTATAATTGGTGGAACGATAGGTGGAATTTGGTAATAGAGGTTCTGAGAAATTAGATACTAACTAATCATGTATAACGATTACAATTACACTTTCATGCGATTAACTGTGTGAAGTGACCCAATGGGTGAAATGAATATGATATCATTATGTTGACATGTTGTTTCATTATTTGATATCAGGTTTCAAAGGAGTTGTGCTAGAATAAATATATGGATGGTTTGATATTTAGTTTTGAAAACTAGGGTGAAACACTATATCATATTTCTAGAGAAACGAGATTTCATTGCAAACTGTGAAGACTTGGGATGGAACCTTGACTATGACCGGAATCAATTTTCTAAAGTGACATGAATATTATACCACAGGTTTTGTCTATGTAATATATTTTAAAAATAAGGCGAGCGTTGATGTGGTTGTGGAATGATAGGTGAAATCTGGTCAAAGTGGTACTAAGGTTGAATAGCCTAGAAAATTCAAGTTGGAAAGTATTATGGACAAGAGGATCAATTCTTCCAATTCCCGCTTGTTCACAAAATTAAATTGTTGATAGTTTAGGGTGGACTATAGTTCATATTTTTGGAGACAAAGGGATTTCATTGCAAACTACGAAATTTTGGGATGGAACCTTAACTATGACATGAATTAATTTTGTCAAGGGAATCTTTTACCTTGGGTTTTGTCTATGTACTTTATTTTAAAATGAAGGCAAGCACCAATGTGGCCATGGAACGATAGATGAAGTTTGGTAACATTAGTGCTAAGATAGGATAACCTAGAAAATTCAGGTTGGCGAGTATTGTGGATAGGAGGATTGATTGCACTAATTCCTGTTAGTTCAAAGATTAAAATCACCAATAGATCAGGGTGGATTTTTTTTCATTGGGAAGAGTTTTGGGAAACGAGTGGAACTGTGATTGTGGCCCCCCCCCACAATTCATGAGAAGCGATCATCTTTATATTGAGGGGGAGGAACTTCGTGGTGGAACCTAGAGTGCATACCTACATCTCCCTTGTTGTTGGTGTCATGTGGGGCGAAGGGGGTTCCCTGCAATCATTGTGAGCTATTAAGTTTGATGAACAATCACAAATGCTATATTGGTGGGGACTTGGAACAAGGTGGGATATAGTCTCAGAATTATAGACACACAAACACACGCACACAAAATGGGTGAGGGTCATTGATCGCGATTAACCAGGCCATTATATTTAATCGGGGGTGCAAGTAGTTATGAAATAAGAAAATAGGTATGTGGCTATGATTGTAGATTTGAAAGAATTAAATAGTAACAGTCCAATCTATATATATATATATATATATATGAATGAGAATTGTTGATCATGATCATGTAGGTGCGTTGGATTTCATTGGGGACACAAGTTTGTTTTAATGCCAATGCTATTCATGGGAGTGATATGTTGCTATGTTTTTAGATCAAAGGAATCATTCTCGTTCAATGTCATCGAATTGTAGGTCCATTTGAAACCCCCATAGTAGTGAGAGAACGATGTGCACTCATACCATTTAATCAAATATATTTGGACCATTGAATATCAAACAAACGACGTTTCAATAAAATATGAAAAGTGAACACAACACAGAGCTATTCCCACTCATTGCACATGTGCTTCGATTAATAGCATTGTAACAATCAAACTAAAGCAAAGCAAGAAGGAACCTAACGGATAAATTAGAATAAGATAAAGACAAGTAAATCCCTAATTGAGGATCTCTCAAGCAAAAAAGGATTGTTCAAACACAAAGAGGCTACTAAATAATTTCATGTTTCTTGTGTAGAATCATAACATAAAGGAATACTCAAGCTTGCTTGGAATTTTAGCAGGAAGTAGCGCATAACGAAAAATAGTTTTTTTATTTATTTTTATAATTACTTGAGCAGGATGAGAGAAAACTTTTACTTTTGATCCTGATGATGGATAGGATAGGAAATATTAAGTTATTAGGTTACCAATTCCCACTACATATAAAGGAATTGTTTTTCCATCCCTAGTTCGACTTCAAGGTGAATGAAGAAACCTATTATTCTAGCCTCTAGGAATCAATCCAACTTTCCAAAGCTTGACCGTGACTTGATGAGAATCAATGCAATGGAAATGCAAAAGACTTGTTTTCATGAGTTTTAAAGTTAAAAATAATATAGAGGATACAACTATATTTTGGAACCAAACCATGAAATTACTAGGATGTTGACTCGATTGCTATAGAGTTGTAACATATATTATGTGAATTCTTTAAGCACGTGCATGTAGAATGAAGGCACCACTTACCTGAAAAAGAAACAATAGACTTTTCCCCGACCTTCGAGATCAACTTGCTTGCGTACTCCTTGCTCTAGCAACTAGCATGTAGAAAGTAGTGCCCATTGTATTAATAAGCTATTGCATGCTAAACATCGATACATAGCTTAGAGGACAAATAACTCATGTGATGCAACTAGTAGAACAACCACTGCATAACACAGATAAGGAGTAGCTGAACTAATACAGTTAGAAAAATGATGACCCAAGAGAGAATTTTCAAGGAAATTTTTTATAATGAGCCCCCTAAAAGGTAATCTACATTTCTCGAAACAATTAACATTTCATAGAAAAAGTTCTAAATCATAGTACAAAAACAATTTCCAATACAATTAACTCGCTGACACAACATCAAAAAATGTCTAGTTTATTATCCTCATTTTGAGATTTATACCTCATTGTTATATGGTTATAACGCATATTGTATGAATATATTGACATCATGCATGACAATACCAACTGCATACCATGGCCTCATGCATGACAACCATAACCATAGCAATGCATGAATAACAAACATATAGACACTAACTTGCATAGAGAGCACATTTACAACTGACATGCATGCATGAAAAACACATTCTGCCCATCTAGTCCTAGTATTGAACCATGCTCTGATGCCACCCTGTAACACCCTCCTCCCACACTTACTCAAGTTCACCGGTCCACCAAGGTAAATATGTGGCAAATAGGTACTATGATATTACTCAACCTTGTAGGTATAGTTAAGGAAGTGGAATTGACAAACTGAAACTTTAATGACCTTCCTCGGGAGTTACAGGACCCCCAGGAGCTAAACAACCACTCTAGGTTCCCAAACCTTGAGCTATCTTGCTTTTTCACTAACCTAGACTCCTAGTTTCTTGCATAACAAGGAAAGCCAGTCACTGTAAGCCTCCAATCACATGGATAACTTTGCCTCCCAACAACTATTGTCTAAATTACTCAGTTTTGTGTATGCTACCCCGAGATTTGTGCCACTTTTTTAGGGGCAGGATCTAAACCTCTGCCCAGAACTTGATAGAACTTTCCAAAGTGATGAATGATACAAGGACAAAGCCATTAAGAAAACTTTAGACAAGAAATTGACCTAACAGGGCCTAACCATTACAGGAATTCCATCAAATTCAAAGTGAACATGAGATCTACAGGTCATAATTACACATCTAAACATACAGATCTCATATTTATCTTAGAATCGTCAAGAAGGTATGATTCCCTCTCACAATAGTTGCATTATCATCTATTAGGTCATACATTCATTAACCATTCCTTTACCAATCAAAACATGATGAGATACATAACTAAAGTCTATTATAAAACCATGCTTATAACCGACATATAACCAAAATAATAAAAATGATAGAACAACCATCAAAGCCACATAATAACAAGTATGAATACTCATGAAATACAAGAGGAAAAGAGATCTTATTAACATCAGAAAATCCAACCAAGTTAGGGACTTCCACACACCAGCAAACCATCGATTGGACTAAAACAAATCTTTCTTTCAGTCAACCACCGTCATGCCATATTCCAAGTAGGAATGTGGGACTCACAACGAAACAACCAGAGATTCCTCGGGCTTTACCGCAATCTCGCTAAAACTGGTCAAGGGACTCGTAGGCCTGAAACCCTCACCTATACAACCAGAATTTACCATAATCCCACCATCACCAATCAAGGGATTCCTAGGCCCAAACAAAAACATACACTACCAGGATTACCGCAATTCTACCAAAACCAGTCAAGGGATCACTAGGCCCTAAACAAGCCTAGATGCCTCCAGATTTATTCACCAATACCTTGAGGAATTTTCCTATCTCCACTCTCAGGATTTACTGCAATCCAACCATTATCGATCAAGGTATTCCTAGGCCCTTGGGAATTTTCCTGAGGCCACCTCACTTGGTCCCAAAACCATCCGATAATCCAAATCTTAACTATTGAAACAACCCCATCACACCATGGCTATCGGAAATGGAAAGGAAAAGCTGAAACCACTATCACACCTAGAAAAACCCATGTCGATTATAGCAAGAGAACCAAATATACACATGCATATACGATGCATGCCAAAACTAGCAAGAAAATCGTACATGCAACTTGATACCAGCAAAATAATCTCGTTGTAGTTGATTGATACAACTCTTCTTTGTCTGATCTTTGCTTCCCTTTGCTTTCTTGTCCTTCCTTTTACTTCCTTTATTCAATGCTAAAGTGCTCCAAGAATGCTCTAAGTGTGCATGATTATGAGAGAATAGAGAGAGAGCTCCAAAACTGAGTTGACAAAAGTTGTGAATTGATCCTCAGAAGCCTTTTTATCAATGAGGCCCCTATTTTCTTCAATTTCCACTAATTTTCCTTCAATTTACTCCTCACATGAAACCTGTGACTTTCCACCTTCTTTTTCTCCTATTTCCATTATTTTAATAAATAAAATGTCAATTAATGCATCTTTGCCTTTTTAATGCCTTTGCCATTGCCTTTCCCAATTTCCTTAACCATAATAAACCAAATGAACACCCATTAGGATGTTTTTCCCAACATTCAGCTTGGAATACATGTCCCATGACCTTGGTCTTATTTTTTCCTTTATTAATTTTATTACATGAACTTTTAACCTGGGGTTGTTAGAGATGAAGTTTGATCCAAATTTAAATAGGAACGCAACAAATTATAGAGATAACCATAAATACAGAGATGCAGTAGAAATAATACTTCATTTCATTAATGTAAAATATTGAAATATGCTTACAAACAGAAATGGAAATAAACTAGCTCAGGCAATGGTAGCTTATCTCTGAGGAGAGATGTGGCGGCTATATGCCTTTGAACTACGTTACAATGAGGCTCAAGGGCCTTCTATTATTGAACAATAATATAAAATCCTAAACAACCAAAACCCTAACCCAAGGAGATGTAACACCAAGAGTTTATGCGCCCCGTTGGGGTTAGTTGGGCAGCCAACTTCTCGAGATCGTGACTTGGTCATATTATCTTCGTTTGACGTGCATGATACCCCGTTGGAAAGATCTCTCTGAGGACTACGACATAAAAAATGACTGATAACAATTTTTTGGTGGTATATTGCCAAAATAACGTCATTTAGGGCCTTAAAACGGCTCCAAGAGTTTAGGACCTGAAAAACTGCGAAAAATAGTAAAATGTGCTACAATTAAGGAAACTGAAAAAAATGAAAGAAACAATGGTGGGGGTCCAAGTGGAATTGGCTGGTGGCCACCACTATCCACCTGGATCATTCCTCCCCCATTAGGAAGCAATGGTCCCCATTGCGTTGAGTGCCTCCATGAGATGGGGAAACTTCTACTAAACTTGGTCCTTGGTGAGTTGTTCTGCAATCTCTAATGTGTCTAGTAATGGTGGGAAGCATGGTCAAGGGCGGTCCACATTGAACACTCGGTGCAAGCCAAGAAATGGGGTAATGTTGTGCTCCAAAGCATTGTTTCCCACATCTTTGTTAATGGTGTAAGGACCATATCGGAGTGGTATGAGCTTTTGATGGGCTCTGGTAAGGCATTCTTTCTGCAAATGCAACCAAACTTTGTCGCCCACCTGAAACTTGTGTGACACCTAATGTTGATCATGTCACTGCTTGTACTTGGTATTTTCCATAATGGAGCGGCGATATATCAGCCCATTGGGTAGAGGTGATCTGGGAGTCAGATCAAACGAATGCTTGACCGAACAATGTAACAATGCCCCTGTCGGTGAGGAGAAGATGTCCCTGTATCTTTTCATGATCATATCCACCTGCTTCTGTTGCGTGGAGGAACCCTTCTCAGGTGCCCTGGATGTGGCTACGATCTTCCCCTTACTTTGAGAGTGAACCAGAAAGAAAAAAAATTCCTAGTCTGGGAGATGATCTTATTGCCTGTCTTAGTAGAGATCAAAGAAGTGGCGGTAGGTGGGGCTACCTCCGGTACCCTGTATAATGTATTACACAAAGAAATAATAACAGCGAGAGGCCTTGACTCATACACAACATCTCGCTTCCACAAGTATGGTTGGCCTAATAATACATCACAAACATCCAGAGGTGCAACATCACACAGTACCTGATTTGTGAAGGTCTTGATGTTGTAGGGAAGGCGACACTGCTAGCGGACTTGGAGATCTCGTCCTTGATGAAGCCACCTAATATTGTACGGTTGCAGGTGTGGTATGGTTGGTAGTCCCAATCGCTTCACGATCTCTACTAAACAAGGTTCTTTTGGATCCCACTGTCAACAATGAATTGCAGCGGCGAACCCTTCACCCACATTTGTGAGTGGAAAAGACACTCCCCCTCCTCTAGATCTTCAGGCTCATTCTTCTAGATCTTAGTAGTGGCAACAATGGTGCTGGGCTCCGCATCAATGATCTTCTTCCCTTTGTCATTACTCTTGTCGGGTTCTGACTCAAGGTCGAAACATGCATTTGATTCTGAAGCCTTCAACTCGGCCACCAACGACTGCTTGGCCCGACACTCACTTGTGTTGTGAGTGAGGCTCTTATTGAACTCACACCACTTTCATGGGTCCTTCTTTGACTTCGTGGTGTTATTATTTTCTTGCGGCTTCGATGGTTGTCTTGGTCCACCCCGCCTTGGCTTTGTCCTTTGTTCTTCGAATTCGTAGATCCAAAGTCTCGCCTCTTTTGTTTAAACTTCCTCTTGATCTTGACAACGTATCAGTATGTCGCGCCGAGTGAGGAGATGTCCAGGAACTCCATCTCATCCTGGATGTAACTATGTAGGCAGCCACGATATTTTAGTGCCAAATGTTTCTTAGAATCCTTGATACCCAACTTCGTGCGAAGGGTATGAAAAACATTGGTAAACTCTGGCACATCTTGGTCCCTTCCTTGTCGCAGTGTGGTCCACTTTATGTATTTGTCCTCGTAGCTCTCGACAGGGTATTATTTCTCTTTGATGGCGTCCCAGAATGAATTCCAATTAGGAGCGGCTAAAAACGTGAGTTTTTACTTTCATCCTTTTGTTCACAACAGGTTTCCCACCAATCCTTAACATGGGGGGTGGCTTTGAGAAGACCAAAAGTAATATTTTCTCAGTTGGAAAAGTCATGAACATAAAAATATCCTTCTAGCAGATTCAACCATTTATCTACGGCGTCCACATCTATTTGACCCTCGAATATGGGGATTTCAAAGTTAACGTGTACCTTAAAGGGTGTGGCATTTCTAGAGTAGCTATTAGAAGCATCGCCCTTGGGTAGCCGCTGAAGGATCTGGGCAAAGTTTTCCATCATCGCATTCCTTTGTCACTCAAGGGCTTCTTCAAGCAAGATTTTGATAGGATCTCCTGCCCCCTCATCTTTCTTTTCATCTGCCATGGGAGGCTGTCGAGATTTGCGAGGCTGGTCTTGCAAAAGTTCAACCAGTTCAAGCCCTAACTCCTTATATCCCGACCTCATTGGGGACATGCAAACAAAAACAAAGAAAGAGCAGACCGCTCTGATACCACTAGTCCAAATTTAAATAGGAACGCAACAAATTACAAAGATAACCGTAAATACAGAGATGCAACAGGAATAATACTTCATTTCATTAATGTAAAATACTGAAATATGCTTACAAACAGAAATGGAAATAAACTAGCTCGGGTGATGGTAGCTTATCTCTGAGGAGAGATGTGTCGGCTACATGCCTCTGACTGCGTTACAATGAGGCTCAAGGGCTTTCTTATTATTGAACAATAAGAGAAAACCCTAAATAACCAAAACCCTAACCCGAGGAGATGTAACACCAAGAGTTTTTGGGCCCTGTTGGGGTTAGTTGGGCAACCAACTTCCCGGGGTCGTGACTTGGTCATATTATCTCCATTTGACGTGCATTATACCCTGTTGAAAAGATCTCTCTGAGGAATACGACAAAAAAATGACTTACCAATAGTCGCTGCCGGTAGATTACAAAAAAAAACATCATTTAGGGCCTTAAAACGGCTTCGAAAGTTTAGTACCCGAAAAACTACTAAAAATAGTAAACTGTGCTACAATTAAGGAAACTGACAAATTGAAACAAACAATGGTGGAGTCCAAGTGGAATTGGTGGGTGGCCACCACTATCCACCTAGATCAAAGTCTTAGGTAAAGTATTTTCTTTTTTTTTTCAAAATAAGTGTTCTAATTCATTAAGGACTAGAAAAAATCCTTAAGGAGGATTGAATGTAGAAGGTCCTCTTGGATTTTCTAGAATGGCATTTATCCTACAAAATGGAGTTCTAGGTGAGTTTAAAAAAATAATGAAATACATTCATCAATGTCATTAAGGTTTCCAAGGATAGACAACAATCCCCAACAATAGCGGCAATTTCATATCATGCAAATCTGCATACACAAACCTCCATGGCACTTTTAAACATCCAACCCTATCATTGTTGGAAGTCTCTGCTTTCGAGTCTCATGGTAGTGTCCATAGATGATGTGTACGGTTATCAAATAAATATTCTTATGTAAAACTTTGATTTGGTTAACACAATAAAATCTCACTATTGATATGTCGATGAAAGTTGAATGTGAAACAAATTAGGAATGGTTGAGATTAGATTTCCAAAAATAATAGCAACAATGAAATTAAATGCCATGTAAGAAGCAAATGTGAGCCTTAAGTGAAGTAAAATCAAAACAATTGCACTCTAAACTACCATCACTACATAAAAATTTATTCAATGGCATCTAGTACATTCAATGAGCTCAGATTAAACATATCTGAACAAAATCACAAATATCCAAGCAATTAATTGCAACATAATGAGTCCTAAGTGACAAGTTTCCATAAATTCATTTGTTTGCAATGGACTTAGTGTTTTGAGACCCAGAACATGGAAATATGAAAAGTTGTCTACTGCCACCAAAGTGTCTACAAAAAAAATGAATTCTCCAACCTGTTAAATACTGCTTTAATGTGCATATGTAGTAAATTGTTTCCTCCCTCAAACAGGTTGACCCAATTGTTCAAAACATGGAAAATTTTGGAAAGGCCAAAAATTTTACACGTATAGCTAATCTTCTTTCTTTGCTTTACTGTTTTTTGTCCTTTCCTTATACGTCTATCACATTGTTTTTGTTATATATCTAGGGGGGATAATATGGGGTACAAAGGGAAGTACCGAAGGTAATAATGTAATAATGGGATGGGCCATAATAATAAATAAGGTGGTTAACCCATATCATGTAAGGGACCACAAGTAGTTAGTAATAATGTAATGGGCCCATGGTATTAGTTCGATGGTATGAGGGAACCATGGTATTGTATGTATGAGGCCTATATAGAGGCTAGAGACTCCACATGGAGAGATGTCAAGGATTATTGTATGAACAGGCATATGGCTTGTGGAGTGTTCTTCTTCCTTAAGGAGTGAATGTATGGTGTTGCCCTACCTTAAGGGTTTGATCAATAAAGAGAATCATTTCTATCTATTTCGATCTTATTATTCTTGGGTTTATTTCTATTATCATATATTTTTGGGTTAGATCTATAACAAGTGGAATCAGAGCTATAACAAGTGGTATCAGAGCACTTTCTTGGGCAAAAAAGTGGAGAATATATGATAATAGAAATAAACACAAGAACAATAAGATCGAAATAGATAGAAATGATTCTCTTTATTGATCAAACTCTTAAGGTATGGCAACACCATACATTCACTCCTTAAGGAAGGAGAACACTCCACAAGCCATATGCATGTTCATACAATAATCCTTAACATCTCTCCATGTGGAGTCTCTAGCCTCTATATAGGCCTCATACATACAATACCATGGGTCATTACCATGGTTCCCTCATACCATCGAACTAATACCATGGGCCCATTACATTATTACTAACTACTTATGGTCCCTTACATGATATGGGTTAACCACCTTATTTTTTACTATGGCCCATCCCATTATTACATTATTACCTTGGGTACCTCCCTTTGTACCCCATATTATCCCCCCTAGATATATAACATTCCACCCCCCTTAGCATGTTTCATCCTTGAAACATGGGAAGAAACAAATAATAAGATCTACTCAAAAGAGTAGTCCACTGGTACCATGCACGTGCATCTAGCCATCCAAGAGAAAGGTGAACCCTTGATCTCGCTGGTGCCTCACTCGCTTGAGATGGAAGTTGACTGTGGTAGCTCTTCTGTGTTGATGTGTAGTAGGTGGATCTTCGCTCCTCTCTATCTGTCCTGCGGGGGTTGTTGTCCTTGTGGCTAGTTGGTTGCCATCATGTTGGTTGTTGTCTTCTGGGGTGATGTGGGTGATGATATGTTGAAGTTTTAACCCAAGGTGTCTTTTTCTTTAATTCGCCCCTTACTGGAGCCTGACTATTATCTGGTGCATGTTGTGGTGCCTGTTGTGGTGTCTTATCTCTTAATAATACTTCAACCACTGAGCCCTCATCTGATGTATCAACAACTGTAACATTTTCTACTTTAGCCTCTGTTTGTATTTGATTGTCGATCATCAAAGGCTCATCATCTGATATGTCAGTCTCTGGAACATCTTCTACTTCAGTTTCCATGTACTCTAGCTATTTATTGATGGAAATATCCTATAATGTAATTTTCTTCCTTTTATACCAGATCTTTAGAAATTTCTTCTGCACATTAATATTGATAGTACCCACAGATTCCATCCATGGGTATCCCAAAACAACATCCTCATTAGCCATATCTGAAGCATAAAAATCAGAATGCAATACATACTTTTCCATAGAAATCTTCAAATCTTTATAAACTTGCACTTGTTCATTATTAACCTGTGTGTGCTCCATGTGTTTTGCTGGCACTTGCAATTTTTTTGCCAAGTTGACATTTATGAGATTTTGCTTGCAACTCAGATTTATAGACACAATGATTTTCTCCTTCTGAATCAATCCCTGAACTTGCAATAAGGAGACACCAGTAGAAAATAACCTCTTACGTGTCTCATTCTTTTTTCTAGCACAAGACCATTTGTCCATAAGGAGTTTTTCCAATTCTTCAGTCGAAAATTTGGACAAGTCTTTGATGCCAAGTGAGTTCCACCATATGTCGGCTTCTTCTTTCAAACTAATCGGTACTAGAGACCTCCAAAATATCCCATATTTGGACTTTAGTCTTTGTATGAATTCTTCAATAGTAGGGCTATCATCTTTTCCTGTAAAATTTTCCATGAAGAGGGTTTGAGAAAAATTCACTTACTTGGCGAAAATTTGAAATGGCCACAATTCCATCAATATTGCTCAGAATTTCTATTATGACCTATTTTCGGAAATGGAACAACCATTCTGCATCTGCCCATGTGATAGAAATCCTGATCCAGGCACTGGAATTTTAGATCTGTGCTGCAATTCTCCCGCCGTCACCAAAAATTCTGAAAAAAGAGTTGATTTTAAATCAGCGATATCTCCCTCATCCGGACTCCGATTTGGCTGATTTTTTTTTTTAAATCGGGTATTTTTTCACAAAGAATCTAGATCTGCAATTAGATTTTGTATATCTTGCACCAAGACGTCCATATATGTGCCGCAAACTCGCTGCCCCGAAAAATTGTCTGCAACACCCACTGATTTTTAAATCAGCGATATCTCCTTCATCTGGACTTCGATTCGACCGATTTTTTTTTTAAATCAGGTATTTTTTCACATAGAATCCAGATCTGCAATTAGATTTTGTAGATCTTGCACCAAAACATACAGATCTGATATGCAAGCTCGTCGCCCCCGAAATCCTGCAAAAAATAAAAAAATTCTCCACTTTTTTGCCCAAGAAAGTGCTATAATACCACTTGTTATAGATCTAATCCAAAAATATATGATAATAGAAATAAACCCAAGAATAATAAGATTGAAATAGATAGAAATTATTCTCTTTATTGATCAAACCCTTAAGTTAGGGCAACACCATACATTCACTCCTTAAGGAAGGAGAACACTCCACAAGCCATATGCCTATTCATACAATAATCCTTGACATCTCTCCATGTGGAGTCTCTAGCCTCTATATAGGCCTCATACATACAATATCATGGATCATTACCATGGTTCCCTCATATCGTCGAACTAATACCATGGGCCCATTACATTATTACTAACTACTTGTGGTCCCTTACATGATATGGGTTAACCACCTTATTTATTACTATGGCCCATCCCATTATTACATTATTACCTTGGGTACCTCCCTTTGTACCCCATATTATCCCCCCTAAATATATAACAGTTTTCATCATGACGGCTTAACCAAAATATGTTTCCATATTCTATTTGACTCCCTTAACTCGTTGAATTCGAGCCTTTTGAGGAAGAAGTGACATTTAGTGCTTTATATCCATTTCCCTCCATAAATAAGAAGGCATTTCTTACAGTTTCTGTAATTCACATAATCAATATTTTATCCTCTTAGTTCAACCAGCCTTTTCTCCTAGACTAATTTTTCCCAAAGATTGAATTCTACAAGGATTTTTGTTTACTTTATCAGCCTAATTACTGAATCTAAAACTAGAGGATTGGACTAGTTCTAGTCTACTTTCTGCTTTATATAATTTTTCCTCACTTTGTCTCCTCGGCATTAGTGCCTAGCCTACTGTCAATAAGCCATGTGGACAATGCTCCTTTTCTTAAATCTGCTGGTTAAATAATGAAGTCCACATTTTTTCTTTCAGCTCCCATTTCCCATGATTATGTTGATCAACTTCTTTGATAATTTTATGAAGCTGAACATTACCTAACAAATTTCCAGTAAGCTTGCTAAATTCAATCCCTGGTAATTTACCCATTCTCATCTTTGTTTTAAATGCAATGTTGCTTAAATGAATTTCATAATAAGAGCACCTTTGTTGTATATATTAGCCATCTTCGACATTTCTTCAAGACCACCAATTTCATCTTTTGAGTGACTGTCCACATAATACCCTTCCAATCTATTCCACTTGCAAGCACCACACAAATAGCCAAAATAGCAGCCTCGACATCTCCGTGATTGTATTGAATTAATCATGCTATGCATATGAATAATCAATTTTTTTCTTTAACCATTTAAAATTGTTTTGTTGATCCAATGGAATTTTATTAATCTTTTGTATGGCTGACTGTTCTTGAGTTTTATGTTGTTTTTTTTATCACTGATAGCATTTCCAGCAACTACCTATATTTCATAGTAACAGGTGTAAAAGCCACAGCCATCACCCACAAGGTTACAGGTATAAAATATTCCTCTTGGGTGCATAGATAAATATTACCCTTTCTTATTGAAATATGACTGAATTGTAGTCTCTCTTGAACCAAAGAATTTTTTAATATCTGAGAAATTGTAATCTGACATTTAGGATTTGACAAGTATTGTCACAACTAGTTTTTGAGCTCCTGGAGAAAACCCCATTGAATGAATGAAATATGATCTTGAATATATTCTTATAAAGGGCTACGATGTTGGTTTCATCAAATGATAAATAGCATATGATGAGAACAAAAGGAATGACTACAAGACCACATATCTGTTTTAGCACCATCATATCTTTTGTCCAAAGTAACCTCTGAGGAACACAATTGGGAGTTCTACATGTAACAACCCATCTTCCTAATTGTTGTAAAAATGCATTAAGACCAAAATTTGAGATTGTTGTATTTTTCTTTTGAATTCCCAATAAGTATCTCTAGCTTCAGATTTCTATGGTAAACTCCTCTAATATGACAACAATCCACAACATTTATAAGTCATTGTGGACATTCTTTGACATCATCTTATTCCTTGTTATCAAGTTATGTTTGCTACCAAGCATTCAATCTAGTTTTCAGTAAAAGCTTCCCACTCTCATTAAAGTAATTTGACCCCTTTTTTCATGTGAATAAGTAGATTAGCAATTGCCCCAAAAGGTGCAAAAAGACTTCGATAGGATTGTTAAAGTAGAAAAGTTGTACTTTGGTTTCCATAATCAAGTAAATAATAATTGATTAAGTTTTTTTGTATATATATATGTGTGTGTGTGTGTGTGTGGACAGGGACTAAGTAGTGTGCATTGTATGTTGGATTAGTAAAGCCGATATGTTTTAAGATAATTGTATTTATATTTAAGTGTTATGGTGAACACGAGTAGAACATTAGCGGGGTGGTGAACCCGAGTGTATCAATAAAAATGTACAAGCAACATGAAACCAAATGGTCATAGAGTAATGGAGAAGAGATGGAAGATTGAATTTTGGATGATGTAATTGTCCATGAGCTTCACATTGAGTATTGTGTATCACATTTTTTTAATAAAGTGGTGATCATAAATCTGGTGGGAATTGTACTTATTGATGATGGTGAAGGCAGCAAGGCATAAAGAATAATAGTCTTTTATTACCTGTCATCTTTAACTTTTTATAGTAGATCGTAGATCACTTTACTCAAAATGATAATGTAAAATAACAAAAAAATTTCCATCCACGAGTTAAATAATCTTCCAAGCATCTAGTTGTAGGTTGGTTTAGCAAAGCATAAATTGCAGATGGGCTAAGCTGGACATCCTTGTAGTAGGGATCATTTTTTAGTTTGTACTATATTGTCACCATTACACACAATTTACAAACAAAGAATTCGTAATCGTTTTCAGTAGAATTGTATTTTGATAGTGAGGATGTCCAAGTTAGAAACCATATGAGGCAAATAGTTGGCAATAATACTAATGTCTTGCGGGGTATGCCCATTGTATTTGTGTTGACATCCATGGGCATGAGTAACTTGTAGAATTGGGTTCATGCATGCAATAAGCATTTATTCAATTTGTGTTAAATTACGAAGTGAAAGTGTTTGTGTTGTGGGGTCCATGTTGTTTGAAAGAGAAAAATGATAGGTAGACTTAGATACAACACAACGGAAGAAAAAAGGATACCATGCAAAAGTCTTATTTTCATACATGGGCATGATTCTTTACATATGGTGCAAACATTCATGGTAGAGATTTTATATATCCTTTCATGAAAGCAATGTGTAATGGCCTAGGGAAATTTTAGCACTAGGGTTTCGTAAGATGTCAATATTTTTTTTCCTTTTTCCAACATAGTTAATTCAATACAATGTAATACTTCTTTAAGGAACAGATACAATTAATGAACATATCAGAGTATTTAATGACCTAATCCTTTAGTCAACCAAATAATAAAGGTTCAAAATGCCACGTATTGTCACAAATATAAGACAATAATAATATAATTCATGGCTAACCAACGTTCTTCTATTTTAATTACTAAACCCTCTGTGGGTTCCTATCTGCTCCAATAAAACCCCTGATTTTGCCTCAAGTATGCACAAAATTCCAGCCACAAATTTACCCAACCATTATGCTCTTTCCCCTCTTGGGAGTCTGTCTCATCTGGTACCAAAATCTCACATGGTGTAAGACTCAAGTTTATTACAAGACAACATACCAATCGCTAGAAGGGCTAGGACTAGCTTTTATGAGAAACTGAGTTTATCTGAATTAGTGAAAACCTTTTTGTAATAGGAGGATAGAAAGCTTTCACTATCACATATCTCTTGGAGTTTAAACCCTCACTTCAAGATGTGTCTCTTCCTTAATTCATGTGATCTCAGGTCCTGTAATGTGCAATTCCTTAGCTTCTATAACTTGTGTGACCTCAAACTCTATGTGCAATTCTGCAGCTTATATAACTCGTGTGACCTCAGACTCTATACCATGTATGCCCATAGAAAATATGTCTAACATAGGGTTAATGACATGCCCCACAATTCAACAATCTACCCAGCTTCTAAGATCATTGATCCAGATGGATCTTCAGGAACACACACAGGACAAGGAGGACTCAATGATGCTCAAAAATAAAATTCATTGGAATGACTTTGACCTAGGACTAGATTGTAGATCTCGTTGTCCTAATCGCAGAGGTGCGAACGGTTCGTCAAACCAACCTCGTATGCAAAAGATAGAGTTCTTCAAATTTTGACATGACAAGGGAAAAGGTGGGGCCCACAGTGTGCCACATGGCATCCTAGTAAGCGAGTGGGACCAACATGGCAGCCCATCAGCCATTGATACATGGCAGCCCTTCATTGATCTCTTAAACCTGCACAAGAAACAAAAATCATTTTTGGGTTAAAACCATATAACAAGAATTGTTTAATATAGTTATTAAAATAACTATATAAAAACAATAAACAAACTAAAATCCAAAACTATATAACTCAAAATCATTTAATATATATTAACTAAAATAAAAAGTTTATATATATATATATATATATATATATATTTGGGTTATGGTTATAAAGTTGGTTATAACAAATCTGTGGTGGTTATTAAAGGTTATATAAAGTTAAAAAAATATATAACCAAAAAACCATATGATATAACAATATAAAAACAAACCATATGTTAAACAAACAGAAAAACCACGTGCTGATTGGTAATGGAGTCACATGGTTGTATACATATCATGGTTATAATCACTGCCCCACCACGTATTAAACAAACCTCAAAAAAGCCAAACGTATGGTTAAAAGGTTTGGTTATATTTTAAATCCAAACAAACCATATAAAGTCAAAACACGGTTATCGAGGAATGGTTTAAAGTATTTTTTGGTTAAAAAAGTATTTTTTGGTTAAAAATATATATATATACAGTTTATAAAATTTGTAATGGGATATTTTGTGGAGGAGTGAGATTTGATCACATAATCTTCTCCACACTAAATTAACCATTTACCAACTATGCCAAATAGATTTCTTGGTAATTCCACTAACCAAGTTATTTAAGAACTCAGTTTTTCCAGAGCTGGGAGGAGAAGGACTGCACGAATTTTGAGGCAAGAATGGGCATGTATTTCGAGGCAGTTTAATAATTTTTTAATGTAGGAACCATGAATTTTGCAGGAGGGCAAAATTTTCAACTTCTCAGAAATTGACAAATTTTATATGGATTTTACACCTCTCGTCGCCACGAACACGATGGTGTTATCCATTTTTCAATCTGAGTTCTGCATCTTCCAGTCATTTCTAGAATGCACGCTGAACCATGATTTCAGTGAAAACAGGGAGCGAAACCATGAGCCATGAAATTTTCCCACAAAGGTAAAATTTCACTTTGTCAGAATATGGTCGAGTTTATACTTGTTTTTCATGATTTTTCGCAAGGACCACAATGGTGAAATTAGATTTGACATCTAAGCAGCGGATTTTCAGCTCATCCCTGAAACAAAATCTTTGAGGAATCCCGAGGGAATCTAAAATTTCCATGAGCTCCGAATTTTCAAATTCTCAGAATTCAGATTTTGGACAGTCGTTTCAGCACTACTCGACACCACAAATCTGATGGTGTATTCAGATTTGTCTTTCTCTCATTTCTTCTTTTAGTCACTTTTCTAAGTGCCAGTGTAGATGTCCATCTTCATGTGCTAACAGTCTTCTTCTTGTGATCGATGCTTTGAGATCAATGTTTCAGCAAGCTTCAGCACTTTGACAGCCTTTGCTTCAGATGGCCCTTGGTGGTGAGGTATATGATGTGTTCATGTACTTCTTCTTTTTGCAATATGTTGTACAAATCCATGATTGATGTTGATGTAGGATTTTGTTTACTACATGTTGTCATGATTCCTTGCTTCGTTTGATGCGGAATCTTTTATGTGATGTACTTTTTGTCATAACTCATCATGTTATGTTTTGAGATCCCTTGGTGTATGTTGCTGGGATACTCTTGTTGTCATCATGCATGTGTTTTGTTTTGACATCCCTTTTGTGCCACGTTGGTGGGATGCGCACCATGCATGTTTTTGTGTCATACTGATAGGATTCTTTTGATTGAGAGTTCTAGTTGTGGAACATCTCTTAGAGCCACTCCTGCGTGAGGGCATTTTTCCTTGTATAATCGAGACATCATCTCTGTGTACATCACCATTATTGATAACACTTAATGCAACAGCCTACACCATCTTGACACGAGGGTCCAGAGACGTAGTCCCTTATGGACGAACTCTGTTATCAACACTTATGTTTTCATGTGTTGATGATTGTCTTATTCCTCTTCTTTACCGCATGCAGACGTATTCATTAATGTTCTTATAAAATTGCAATTTAACACATCACGAAAGTAAAAGGTCTTGGAAAGGTCCTTTGTCACACCCGGACCTGGATCAATTGGTATCAGAGCGGTCTTTACGTATATGTGAATTGCAGTGTGAAAAATGGAACCTACAACAATAGAGAATGAAAGAGCAATGTACGAGACCATGGTCAACATTTCCAAGAGAGTGGAAATCATGTATGAAACTCTACAGAAATAGACAAAGGAAAAGGAGAGATTGCAACTTCAATTGCAAGCCACAGAAGAGGCTATGGAAGAACTGAAGCAAAACACACATAATCTTCAAATAGAGAACGATTAATTGAAGATGCGCCTACATGAAGAGAAAGAGGAAAAACAAAGTTTGCTACGACAACTACAAGAAAAGGATGAGGCCCTGCAAAAGTTGTAGCGTGACTCATGTGAGGTAAAAAGTAGTTCTCCATCTTCATGTATGTTTCCTGATGATGATTTCATTGTGTTTGAAAATCACACCACAGGAATTGGTTCCAAACTGTTGAAGAGAATGAGGTATGAAGGAAAAGGCTTGGGCGTACATCGAAAAACATGTACTTTTTGTGGTTTACCTAACCATACCTTTTCCAAGTGATGGAAAAGAATGGCAACATTCATGAGGCATGAAAGACCCTCTCAACATCATGAAAAGAAATAGGTTAAGCAGATATGGAGGAAGAAAGCCTACTGCAGCCATTGTAATAGAAATGGCCATCAGAGAGCCACTTGTTGGAAGCTCCATCCAGAGCAGTGCCTTAAAGACAAAGAGTCGGTGCATGAAGCAGGTGAAGCAATTGTTCAACAATCAAAATTGCCACAAGGAGGCGACCCATTCACCTTGATCAGTGAAAAATGGTTTTTAGACATGTTGTCATTTCATGGTCATTCTTTTGTAAATCATTTGTTGCATTTTAAAGTGTAAAAGTGATGATGTGTTTCCATCACTGGGTCAGCAACAATGATGTCTGGTCATGTTTTGAGTCGTATTTTGAGTTGCATGTTAAAACTCTAAAAGTGATGTTATGTTTCCATCACTTGTCAAAAGCAAATAGTGTTGGCCTTATTTTTGTAAATCACGTGTTGCAGTGATGATGTGTTTTCATTACTTATTGACGCAACAGTGATATGTTGGCCTTGTTGTCGTAACTGGAGTATTGCGTCCATCTTGTTGTAAACTTGTCCACCGAGTATGTGTTATAAACTCGTGGCAAGTGTGGGACGCTTGGGTCAGTAGTTGGTCATATCCTTCAAGTATGTAATTTGCAAAAACAATGTACTACAGGTTGCAGAAGGAAAGTGTTGGCTCGTCGCTTAAGGCTCCGAAGAACAAAGGTGAAGGAGATGGAAGCGAGACCTTTTGAGGACGCTTATGATGCAGACAGGGTATAGAGAAAGTTGCAGATTATTTTCCATGCTTTTGGAGGACCAAAAGCTCCTCAGTGGGGAGGATTGATCCAGGTGGATCTTCAGGAACACACAGGACAAGGAGGACTCAAGGATGCTCAAAAATCAAAATCATCAGAATGACTTCGACCCAGGACCAAATCGTAGATCTCATCGTCTTGATCGCAGAGGTGTGAATGGTTCGTCAAACCGAGCTCGTATGCAAAAGATAGAGCTCTTCAAAGTTTGACATGACAAGGGAAAAAGTGGGGCCCACAGTGTGCCACATGGCATCCCAGTAAGCGAGTGGGACCCACATGGTAGCCCATTAGCGATTGATACATGGTAGCCCTTCATTGATCTCCTAAACCTACACAAGAAACAAAAATCATTTTTGGTTTAAAACCATATAACAAAAATTGTTTAATATAGTTATTAAAATAACTATATAAAAACAATAAACAAACCAAAATCCAAAACTATATAACTCAAAATCATTTAATATATATTAACTAAAATAAAAAATTAATATATATATTTGGGTTATGGTTATAAAGTTGGTTATAACAAATCTATGGTGGTTATTAAAGGTTATATAAAGTTAAAAAATATATAACCAAAAATCCATATGATATAACAATATAAAATCAAACCATATGTTAAACAAACAGAAAACCCTGGAGTCACATGGTTGTATACATATCATGGTTATAACCGCTACCCCACCACGTATTAAACAAACCTCGAAAAAGCCAAATATATGGTTAAAATGTTTGGTTATATTTTAAATCCAAACAAACCATATAAAGTCAAAACATGGTTATCGAGGAATGGTTTAAAGTATTTTTTGATTTGTGGAGGAGTGAGATTTGATCACACAATCTCCTCCACACTAAATTAACCATTTACCAACTATGTCAAATAGATTTCTCGGTAACTCCACCAGCCAAGTTATTTAAGAAATTAGTTTTTGCTAGAGCTTGCAGGAGAAGGACTGCACAAATTTTGAGGCAGGAGTGGGCATGGATTTCGAGGTAGCTTAAAAAAAATTAATGCAAGAACCATGAATTTTGTAAGAGGGCAAAATTTTCAACTTCTCAGAAATTGACAAAATTTTATATGGATTTTACACCTCTCGTCGCCACAAACACGATGATGCTATCTGTTTTTCAATCTGAGTTCTGCATCTTCCAGTCATTTCCAGAATGCACGCGGAACCATAATTTCAGCGAAAATAGGCAGCAGAACCATGAGCCATGAAATTTTCCCACATAGGTAAAATTTCATTTTGTCAGAATATGGTCGAGTTTATACTTGTTTTTCATGATTTTTTGCAAGGACCACAATGGCGAAATCAGATTTGACATCTGAGTAGTGGATTTTTAGCTCATCCCTAAAACAGAGTCTGAGGAGTCCCGAGGGAGTCTAAAAGATTCCTTGAGCTCCAAATTTTAAAATTCTCAGAATTTGGATTTTGGATAGTCGTTTCAACACTACTCGACACCACAAATCTGATGGTGTATTAAGATTTTCCTTTCTCTCATTTCTTCTTTCAGTCACTTTTCTAAGTGCCAGTGCAGATGTCCATCTTCATGTGTGAATAGTCTCTTCTTGTGATCGATGATGTGAGATCGATGTTTCAGCAAGCTTCAACACTTTGACAGCCTTTGCTTCAGATGGCCCTTGGTGTTGAGGTATATGATGTGTTCATGTACTTCTTCTTTCTGCATTATGTTGTACAGATCCATGATTGATGTTGATGTAGGATTTTGTTTATTACATGTTGTCATGATTCCTTGCTTGATTTGATGCAGAATATTTTATGTGATGTACTTGTTTTCATAACTCATCATGTTATGTTTTGAGATCCCTTGGTGTATGTTGCTGGGATACTCCTTTTTTCGTCATGCATGTGTTTTGTTTTGACATCCCTTTTGTGCCACGTTGGCGGGATGTACACCATGCATGTTTTTGTGTCATACTGATAGGAGTCTTTTGATTGAGAGTTCTAGTTGTGGAACATCTCTTAGAGCCACAACTGTTTGAGGGCATTCTTCCTTGCATGTTCGAGACATCATCTCTGTGTACATCACCGTTATTGACAACACTTAATGCAGTGGCCTACACCATCTTGACACCAGGGCCCCGAGACGTAGTCCCTTCTGGATGAACTCCGTTATCAACAATTATGTTTTCATGTGTTGATGATTGTCTTATTCCTCTTCTTTAACACATGCAGATGTATTCATTAATGTTATTATAAAATTGCAATTTAACACATCATGAAAGTAAAGGGTCTTAGAAAGGTCCTTTGTCACACCTGGACCTGGATCAATCATAGACAAACTTGAATAGTTTTAAGATGAAGAAAACTTCATTGCTCCCAAGTAAAAAGAATATTGTTCCAAAACAAGTAGATAAATAGGAAAATTCAAAGAGATTTATCAACTAGGGTGGGATCTTGCCCCAACATAGGAAATTTAGGTTTTTACCCCTTTAATAAAAGTATTTCCTATGGGGTCAGATAGGCTATTACATCCTCTGTAAGCCCTCAATTTAGAGAGGACGTTACAGTCCCCCCTTCCTGAAATTGCTTGCCCTCAAGAAATTACAGACTTGGATGTTGTAAAAAAAATTCTCCCTCCCAAGTGGAGTCCTCTGGTAAATTCTTCCATTTAATAAGGTATTCTGGAATTACTTGTCTTCTTAACTTCCATTCTTGTATGATCATGATTCTTTGTGGAATCAATTCTAGTTGTCCTTCTTCGTTTAATAGAGGCAATTCGATAGAGGTGGTGATCTATTGTCCCACATCCTTATTAAGACGTAACACATGGAAGATGTTATGGATATTGTTTCTGCCCTGCAATTCTAACTCATATGATAGTTCGCCAATCCTTCAGAGAACTTTTTAAGGTCCATAAAACCTTAGTTTCAGGTTTTTTTCACATTTTTCTTAAGTGTAGATTGTCTATAGGGTTGCAATCTCAAGGAAACGAGGTATCCTACCTCAAAACTACATTATGTCTAAAGTTGGTTTGTGTCCATATTTTGCCAATTCTGAGTAGCATGTCTGTTCTCCTTGAGTATCGTGAGAATGTACTGACTCTTATATCCAATATTTAGCAATGGGTGCCTTTTTGTCTCCAAAAATCCTGTCGATAAAGTATGGTGCATCATATCCATATAATACTCTAAAGGGCATCATCCCAATGGATAAATAGTGAGTGGTATTGTAGCAATTCTCCCCATGGTACAACCATTTGATCCATGTTTTTTGTTGACTCGTCACATAGTTACGCAAGTATCCTTCAATCCACTTCTTCACATTTTTTGTCTGTCAATTTGTTTGTGGGTGATACCTAGTGCGAGGGATTAATTATATCCCCACTAACCTAAAGAGATCCTGCCAAAATGCACATATAAGCCTCTTGTCACGACCGGTGACTATATTTTTAGGTAGTCCATGGAGCTTGAAGAATTATTTGAAGAAGATATTTGCCACTTGTTTGGTCTAATAGTCAACTGACATTGCAAATAAGTGTGTGAATTTCATCAATCTTTCCACTAGATATAGATACAATATTTTCCTTATGTTTTGGACCACCCTGTGATGAAGTTAATTGAGATGCTTTCCCATTTTTGTTCTAGAATTGGTAGAGGTTGGAATTGACCTATTGAATGTGTATTCTTGACCTTATTCTATTGGCATGTCATGTATTCCTTGATGTATTTCATCACATCATCTTTGAGAACTTTCCATGAAAATCGTTCCCTAATATGTCGGTAGGTTTTGAAAAAACCCTAATGTCCAACTGATGGAATGTCATGCATACCCTTCTGAATATTATCCTCGAGTGTGTATTCAGGAACCAAGTATATACTATCTTTATAATAAATAATATCATCAACTATTTTATACTTGTCATCATGTATGATTTAACAATCAGTGCACAGGCAAACTAGTTTTTGGCATATTTTGTTGAGAGGTGATCCTTCCAATATTCTGCAAGCTTCATGAGGGAACATGTTGTTGGTTTCCTGGAGAGTGCATCGGCCACAATATTCTTCTTCCCCTTCACATACTCAATATCAAAACCATAAGCTTGGAACTTACCCATTTTTGTTGCCATTCATTAAGGTCCTTTTGTTCCAAGAAATGACACAGGTTGTTGTGCTCTGTCCTAAATACAAACTTGTTTCCCACCAAATATTGTATGAACTTTACCAAGGAGTGCATGATAGCCAACATATCCTCATTGTATATGGAGTAAAGTCTCTTTGTATCCTGGACTAACTGCATTAGAGGAAATTTCAACCTAAAAGTGGCCTCCTAAGGAAAAATCAAGAAATTAATAAAAAATGTCTTGTAGACAATTCTTTAATATTACTTTACTTTTATCATGTTCCATAATATTTATTAGCACGATATTTAATAAATTATTTTAATAGACTATTTCTAATTTTTACTTTTCTCGAAATCCCTCAGTATAAGGCACTTTTATTAAAATAATTATCTATATATTTTTTTATATTTTATATTTAAATTTAATGGTCTATATTTATATTTTTTTCCGAGGAAAAAAGCAAAACTTTTTATTAAGCATATAAAAAGTTTACAATCTGATGATATCTTTTGCAGGCCTGTTGGCTCCCATGTGTGCTGTTTTGTACTTCTAAAGAGTAAAAAACCAAGCATAAATCTCAGTCCTTTTACGACTGATTGTTCTGTCCTGAAACTTGCTGATAAAAACATGAATAGTCTTCCTCCCTACAGGAGGCTTTAAATACAAACCAGATTATGCATACTCCGGGGTCTCCTTCAGAGAAGGAAAACAACCCCTTACAAAAATTAAAAAAGGTGTCTTTGATAAAAACACTGAAAGCTGTACAGAAAGTTTTGTTTAACTGTTTGTAGAGCTCATGATAAAGATAACAGTAAAAGTAGAAAAAACTGAGTACAAAAAGTTTCATTTAGCCTGCGGGACTGCTGACAAAAAGAAGAAAAGTATTGCCTCGATCACAGTGGTGGAGCAAAAGGGGCCTGATGAGAAGAGGATGTCTGCCCCTGTCTGGTTTCTACTATTGACCATACGCCCAGATCTTGCTGTAGACCAGCCTTAGAAAGCTGGTCTGCTTCCTCGTTCTTCTCCCTGTAGATGTGGCAAATAGAAAAACTGTTAAAGGATGACTTTAAAAACATGATTTCTTCTACAAGAGTCTTCAGGATCTGGTTTTTACAGGATGCATTTCCATTAACCCATTTTATGACATTCAGAGAGTCTCCGAAGATTTGAATTGTGAAGATATTTCTTTGAAGTAACCAGCATAGGAGAAAGCGCAAGGCAGACAGCTCAGCATAGTTGTTTGTACCAGGTCCTAGCCCTACAGATGCCTTTAGAGTATGATCAGGGTTCAAGTGAATGCACAGGCCTGCCCCGGCCTTGTTATTCTGGGATGCCCCGTCGAAAAAGGCCCAAGGAATGCCCTCCAAGATAGAAACAGGCTTTTGTTTCTTTTGAATATCTTTAGAAACAGGGATCGGGATGGCAGAGTAAATGGCAGCACAATTTATGGCAATGGTGGCTGTGGGAGTGTCCTTGTCTTGAAACAAGCTTTTGTTCCTTGCTAACCATACTCCCCAAAAGAAAATAAGAGGCAAGTTTCTCATGTTTCCCTCCGGATAGTTTTGCCACCATTTCCTCCAAGCCTCCTCCAAAGGATCTAAACCCCACTGAGCTTTTACCTTAAGTAAACAGGTTACCTCCTCCCAAATTTTTTTAGAGACTACACATGCTGTAAAGAGATGACTGATTGATTCCTCTTCTGTCTTGCATAAGGGGCACCTCCCAGGCCCAACTAGATATCTGGCTTGTAAAATGTCCCAGGTAGGGACCTTTCTTTTTAGTATGCACCATAGGAAGATCCTGGCCTTAGCTGGGCATTTTAATTTCCATATGTTTTTCGCCCACCAGTCTGGTATTCCCCATCCTTTCTTTGCCATTAAGAAAGTATATCCATCTTTTGGGGAGTATTCTCCTGTTTTGCCTTGCGCCCATATCAGATGGTCTGGTTCGTCTTTTAGCCTAACATTTGAACGATGCAGTTCTTGGATGTAAGAAGCCCATTCGTTCTTCCACCTGATATTCAATTCTAAATCTTCATCATTCTTCCAAGCCTGGCCCCATATTGTAGAGTGACCTACTTTCTCCACCTGATTTAGAGTTGTAATTCCTTTGCTATCAAGATGTCTGAGAAGACCAGGTGACAAGGCAAAAGCTTCATTACAACCTACCCATGGGTCTCTGCCGATTCTGATATGTCTTCCATCTCCCACTTTCCATGCCAAACCTTGTTCAATCACAGAGAAAGCCTCCACCGTGGCCTTCCAGATGACTGAGATATTCTTCATTTTCTTGTCTTGGCTCCGAATCCAGTCTTCCAAGGGAGTTGGATCAATGTACTTCCTTTTAACCACCTTTGTCCAAAGATTCTCCATTGTGACTAATCTCCAGCCTGATTTAGCTGCTAGAGAAAGGCTGAACTCAGGGAGCCTTTTTATTCCCCATCCTCCCCAGTCTTTTGGTCTAGCCACCTTATCCCATGCCACCCAGGGTAAGACGGAGGATTCTTTGGAACCTGCCCATAGAAATCTACAACACATTCTTCTGATTTTCTCCATCACTCCTTTGGGGACCCATGTTAAAGCTGCCCAGTATACTGGAATGGCTAACAAGACAGATTTTATGAGGGTCAATCTGCCAGCTCTTGAGAGCCACTTGAAACTCCAATGGGAAATTCTGGCTTCTATCTTTGCTATGAGCCAGTTCCAATCCTCTTTTTTATAAGCTGCCGGCTTTAGCCAAAATCCCAAATATTTGAAAGGAGAGTCCAGAGGCTGATGTTGGAAGGGGAAAAGATTTACCATCCTGGATCTTTCTCTTCTGTCAAAATCTGCCACACAAACTTGAGATTTTCTAGAGTTTATCTGCATTCCTGTAGCTTTCAGAAATAGATCGAAAATGCATTTTAACTCCTTAAGTTCATTATAGGATCCATTGGTGAAAATCAATATATCATCGACAAAAAGCAGATGGGTGATAAAAAGATTAATTGCTACCTCAATACCTTTTACCTTCTCCTCTCTTCTTGCTTTGTGAATCAGTCTGCTTAGCCCTTCTGCCACTAGGAGAAACAGGAGAGGGGATAAAGGACAGCCTTGCCTGAGGCCTCTTTGGCTGTTGAAAAAAGGGGAGGCTGCTCCATTGATCAGAACTGCAAAACTGACATTTGTGATACATCCCATTATCCAGCTAATAAAAGAATAGTTGAAGCCCAAGTGAGTAAGCAGCAGCCGGAGATAGAGCCAGTTTATTCGGTCATAAGCTTTGGAAAGGTCTATTTTGAGTACCGCTCCCTTCTTCTTCTTTTGTCTGACACTGTGAATTACCTCCTGGGCTACTCCAATGGCTTCGTGAATTTGTCTTCCATCCAAGAAACCAAATTGTTCCATTGAGATGTTTCTTGATAGAATAGGAACAATTCTGATAGCTATTACCTTAGCAATGATCTTGTATATACAATTACACAGGGAGATTGGTCTGAAATCTTCAAAACTCTCCGGATCATCCTTCTTAGGTATCAGGGCAATAAAAGTAGAATTGAAAGGCCTATAGACTTCTCCTTTCTGTCTTGATTCTTCTACAACATCAGTAATTTCCGAGCCTATTAGGTCGAAGAAAGTGAGAAAAAGTTCAATAGTCCAGCCATCAGGACCTGGACTTTTGTCTTTGGCCATGAGTTTCATAGCAGCTTCAACCTCCTCCTTGGAAACAGGAATTGATAGCTCTTCTGCTTCTTCCTCCTCAACGAACCTTGGGAAGCATTGTGCTGTTTTTATGACTTCTGCTATGGTGGCCTCTCCCGGATCTGAGAAAATTTCCTGGAAGTGCCTCTGTCCTAAACCAGAGAGATCTGAAAAAGAACTGACCTCCCTACCTTCTTCATCTTTAAGGCTCCAAATAGTATTTACAGATTTTCTTCCTTTTGCAAAGTTATGAAAAAAACTAGTATTTTCATCCCCTGATTTTAGCCATATTGCCCTACTCTTAAGCCTCCATTCTTCTTCCTTGTCCAAGAGGATTTTGTTTTGAAGCTTCTCCAGATGAAGAATTCTATCCTTTGAAGCCTGAGAAAAATATCCATCTTCCTCAGTGCTCTCCAGAAACTTCAACTCCTCCCTGATTCCAGACAGTTCTTCATTCTGTTTCAGTTTCCTGTCCTTTGCCCATGTTATTGTCGCTTTCTTCAATCTTTTGAGATTCTCCATGAACAGGAAGCTTTTGTCCTCTCTTGCATTTCTGTCCGGATGGATCCACGTTTCCTTAAAGAGATTATTGAAGGATGGATCTTGAAGCCATGAGGAGTTGAATTTAAAGGGGGAGGGAGGCTTTGGGGGAGGGAAAGAGAGATCTAGAAAGATAGGGAAATGGTCTGAGTTACCTATTTCCTCAACCCACTGTCTGAAAATAGGAGCTTTAGTGATTAGGTCCTCAGATAACAGAAAACGATCTAATCTTTTGGCAATCCGATCCTCCCCTGTTCTTCTGTTCCTCCAAGTAGGCTTGAGTTTGACCGGGGCAGGGTCCATGAGATTGTTTTCCAAGAGAAGATTGAGGAAAAAATCCGACAGAGGGTCTTCCCTAGCTGAAGGACCCCATGCTTCAGCTCTGCCTATAGAAAAGTTTAGATCACCCCCCACAATCGACAAGGAGGACTTCATCAAAGGTTTTGACAACAAATCATCCCAGAAGATCTCCCTTCCTTGACAAGGGCCATATATGTTTACAATTGAAATGGGGTGGATGAAATCAGGAGAAATAACCTCCATGCCCATAACTTGCTTCATCCCCCATTGATTAATGACCTTAATTCGACCTTCTTTAAACCCAATTGCTAGACCCCCCGAGTGGCCTGATGAATCAATTGCAGAAAAGGTCCAACCAGGCAAGAGAGCCTTTAACATTGTTTCTACCTCAGTAGCCTTCCCCAAGGTTTCTTGCAGAAAGAGAATGTCCACTTTTGAATTAAGGATCCAGTCTTTTAAGGCCAGTTTTTTAGGTTTACTGGCCAAACCTCTACAGTTCCAAGATGACAAAATCATTTGTTAACAGAAACAGGGGATTGCACTGCTCTAAGTACCCCGGGGATTGAGTATTGTTTCCCATCTGCTACGTCCAGCTTGGCTTTAAGTTTTGCCTTGGATAGGTCTGATTTTCTACCTCTCTTATTTTTGGCATAACTCTGAGAGTGTGACTGTCCTAAGCCTCCTATTACATTCGACTGCCCAGACTTCCCTCCCATAGATCTAAGATTGTAAGGGCACGGAGTGTGAGGAACTGGGGGAGCAAGAGGGGGCCACATATCTTCACAATTCAAATCAAGGGACGGCATGGCAGCCGAAATAGTGTCTACATCAGGAGAGGACTTTGCAGGTTCCATGTTTTCGTTTATGCCAGTGATATGAGAGGGAGAAATTGAAGGCGAAACATGCATAGAAACAGAAACATGCTCAGGATTTTTAAGAGAAGAAAGAGGGGGACCTGAGCACATACCCATTTCAGGATCGCTGAGAGGATTTTGATCTGCGGGCGTATCCTTTGCGTTCTCCTCCTCTGCTTCCACCGGTTGCAATTCAGTGGTTTGTGCAGCCTCTTGGACATGGGGGTCTTCAGATACTGGCTCTTTTAGAGTCTCCTCAATCTCCATTTCAACTGATGCCTGCTTCGCCATTTCTTCTTTCTCCTGAGGCGCTTGAGGATGATTGAAAACTGGTTCTCTGAAAACAGGGGTCCTCCGGAAGCGTCTCCTTCTTCTGAACAGTGGACAATCCTTTGCAAGGTGCCCGTATTCATGACAGCGATGGCACCTAAACGGCAAGTGCTCATAATCCAAAAGCTGTTCGAACACATAATCTTTATATTGTAAATTGATTTTTTGGGCCAGACCTCTGCTCGGATTTAGGCTTACCAGGATGCGTGCCATCGCTCTGTTCTTCGTCTCCAGAAAGGACATATCTGCTTCCAGGAAGGATCCCAGCCTGTTCCCGATGGTTTTGAACACAGCCTCTGTCCATAGAAACGAGGGGAGACCCGGGGCTCTCACCCATACCGGGAACTCATCAGTCCTCTCTTTGATAGCATCAAAAAGGGGGTTCCATCTTTTCAGCAATACCGGAATGTGCCCTATGTTCCAGTTTCGTTCAAGCACCCACTCTGCCGACTCCTTGTCCTCAAAACTGAACTTGAACCACCCTTTCGCTAAACATTGTGCCTCGAACTGAAAGGGTCTATCAGAGACGAAACTATTTTCACCCCATGCTTGAAGAAATTCCGACGAAAATTTCTTTCCTCTTGCCCTTCCGACTAGGGTACATTCTGCAACGGCTAGGGTTTCTTCTATAGAGACCTCCATGCCTAGGACCAAGTTCCCTACAATCTCCTGAGATCCAATTGGCCTTTGGGATTTTCTTTTTTCCCCTTTATTCCTTAAACCTTCCGCAGAGGCCCTAGTCTCCCCACGACCGTCGGTCCATTCAGGTTCCTCCTGTGCCGGCTCCTCATGGATATCTGTCTCCGGTTGTGACTGAACATGAGTCGAGAAAACAGGGTCAGGGGTCCCTGTAAAGAGATGACCAACCGCCGCACCCTCGAGACCTCCTCTCTCTCCTGCTAAACTGTCGAATTGGCCCACGAAACCTCCTGCAGAGCTTTCTTTTGGTAATGGGGATTCTTTTTGCAGAGAAACCCTAGAGAGCGGAGGAAAACCACCAGAAACCCTAGATGAGCCGAGGCCTGAAGAAAGCCCCAAATTTGAGAGATCTTCAAAACCCCTTGATGGAAAAATCCGGCTTGTTTCTGCTTTGCCCTTTGGATCAGAAGAAGGAGCACCTTCTATCAGCCCATCCGTCGTATTCTCCCTTACCACCTGCTTGTAGGAAGCCTGATTTCGTGATCTAGAGGCTTCTCTGCCGAGATCCTTACTTTGATGCAGAAAAGATGGTTTAACCTCCTGTGAGAAAGACTCCAACCTCGACAGCTCAAAAGCTCCAAAATATTGTTCCACGTTCTGGACTGTGGGTTCCTTCCCCCACATTGAGAGAATGTCTTCCAATTCCGGGTCCAGGTCCACCAATTCGTTGGGATTAACCATGGTTAGGGTAACCGTCGTCTATATTTATATTTAATTGTATATATATATTTTTTATTTAACTATTTTTTTGGTTTTCTTTTAACAACATTGTCTACTAAGGCCACAATTTCGCCCAAAATATATTTTTTTGGTCAGAATTTGGTAATTTGTCCTGTCTAGAATACGTTTTTAACTATTTAACTATTTTATATTTAACTATATATTTTATATTTTTGGATGAATCAGGTAATTTTTCCATTTTGTAATATGTTTTTTAACTGTTATATTTAACTATATAATTTATATTTTTGGTTGGAATCTAGGGATTTATCTTTTCTCGAATGTGTTTTTAAACTATTTAACTATTTTATATTTAACTATATATTTTATATTTTTGGTTGAAATCTAGTAATTTGTCCTTTTTGGAATACATTTTTTAAACTATTTAACTATTTTATTTTCTAGTCTTTAAGGGCAACTTTTTGTAAAGTTTTCTAGTTTATTTTTTCAATTTCATTTGTCTAAAATCCGGCAATGATTCATTGAAATCACAAGTTTGACAGGTGAACTCCTCATTCTCGAAGTGCCCCATGGGTTTTCTAGGATGTTGAATCCATATATGCAGTCAAAAAAACATTTTAAACAACACAAATCAAGGTTTGGCCACAATTTTTTTCGCTCAATTCCGACCAAAAATCGGCAGGAAACTCCAAAAAAACACACTTAATGACTACTCCTTTTATATTTAGCTATAACTATTCATGTTTATATTTTATATTTAACTGTTTATATATATATATATATATATATATATATATATATATATATATATATATATATATATATATATATATATATATATATATATATATATATATATATATAATTTTTTCTTTTTTTGGGGGAATGGTTATTAATATCAAATGGGTCTGCATTTTTAATTTATATTTTTTCACTGATATCAATATTTACGTTGCATTAATAAATTTTTTGATATTCTAATTCATATGGGTAAGGTAGATAAATAATATTAATAAAATATTTCATGAATACACCAATTAATAATAAAATATTCACTGATTCCCAAATTGCTAATAAAATATTTCACGAATACCTGAATTACACAATTCAAAATTATTTATGACATGTAGCTCTTTTTAAATTTAAAGGATTTTGATTCGTTTACATATTATGACATGAAAATTTTATGGGCACGTTTAGGTTGATATTTCCTCTAATGGCTTTCGAATGCAATGGGGTGGCCCTTTTGCATTAAGATGGCCCTTGTCCCTTCTCCTAATGCATCACATTCTAGTATAAAGGGTTGACTAAAGTCAGGGAGGGCCAAGACTGGACATGAGCGTATCACCTCTTTGAGCTTGTTGAATGTCTTGTTTGATTCTTTCGTCCACCTAAGTGCTTCTTTCTTCATCAAATCTGTTAACGGTGTTCTTAATTGAGAGAAACTTTAACAAATCATCGTTAATAGTTGCAAATCCCGAAAAATCTTCGTAACTCAGCCAGATTCTTAGGTGTGGGCCAATCCAATATTACCTGAGTTTCCTCTTAATGAGTGTGTACTCCTTTTGCACTAATTATATGTCCCAAATAAAGAATCTATGTCATTTAAAACTCACATTTTGATGCCTTGGCATAAAGGGATTGTTCTCACATTATGCTTAAAATTTCATCTAGATGCCCTAGGTGATCAATCCCATGTTTTGTTGTATATGAGAAGATCGTAAAAAATACTAGTAAGAATTTCCTCAACTGCTTGTTAAAACTATTGTTCATGCAAGATTGGAAAGTGGCAGGAGCATTGATTAGTCTAGATGGCATGACCAAAAACTCAAAGTGTCCATAGTGGCACCAAAAAGTTGCTTTTGGCATGTTTGCTCTCGAACTCGAATTTGGTGATATCATGATCACGAGTCAATCTTTGAAAAGTATGCTACTCCATATAGTTCATCTAGTAACTCATCAATGTTGAGAATAGGGTACATGTTCTTGATCATTTTTTATTGATAGTTTGGTAATCAATACATATTCTCCATGTGTCATTCTTCTTTTTCACCAAAACCACCAATGAGGCGAATGGACTTGAGATGGGTCTAATGTGTTCCATCACTAACAATTCTTGTATGGTTTTTTCTATCTCTTCCTTAAATTTATTTGGATGTCGGTATGATGTGGTGATTATTGTCTTGGCCCCTTACAGTTCTATTGTGTGTTTAAATCCTCTTTTTGGAGGCAATCATGGGGGGATATCACCAAATACTTGGCCATGCTTGTCCAACACTCATTGAATATCGGCTCAGTACTGTGATTCTACAATGTTGGGAGTCTTTTGGTTTGTAATATTTCTTTCTGCAACATATGCCACATCAACATTGTTCAAAAATACAACAAGAAATTCTCAATTTGATTTTGCCTTGATTAAATTGAGAAAATCTGAATTTCCACATCAGCGGACAACTTGGATGCAGTCAACTTGTGTGACATGGCTTGTTTCACCCAATTTACTTAGTAAATTCGAGTTTGATGGGTTAGAGTTTAGTTAATCATGTGTTATTTCTAATTTGTAGCAATCAAGGTCATTTATATAGCATTGTTTCTAGTTAAAACTAGTTCAAATTGTTGAAGGAACTAGTGGAAGGTTAGTTAAGCAATGGGCTTCAATCAAACTCAGTGATCATCTAGTTAACTGATCAATCGGCCCAAAATAGCTAGTGCATGTAGAGAATTTGAGTTCTCGAGGCTTGGTGGAGATTCCAAGGTAGTGTAACATCAATTGTAGACTAGTCTTGAGTGTACAAGTGTTGCATGCAGTCAGATGATCAGCCTAAGGAATTATGAAATCCATTTTGGAGAAATTCCTAAATAATAGGGGCCATATTTCTTAAGGAACAACACAAGGAAATAGGATCTCAAGTAGAGGTAGAAATTGACTAAGTCTGGGTCAGAGCTTCTCAATGAAAAAAGACAGTTTATGCACTTGCAGTTTGTGCTCAGTTAATCAAAGAAATTGTAATACATATCTATTCATAAGATTAATGAAAGCAAACATTGGGGTTTTTAGCAGATTGTTTTCCTGAGGAAAAATAATATTTACATGTGTGTGATTTCTAATTTCATGTATAACGCTTTTGTTTTAAATTGTGAATTAATGTCTGCAGAGAAGTAGAGTAGGTTTGTGTCTTGTGATTTTCATTTAAACTTCATGATCAGTTGCAACTCTATATCATAATTTCTAAATGGTATTGGAGTAGGATTCACAATAGAGTAGAAATTTCAAATTTGTTTCTCAAGAAGTTCGAATTTGGAGTTTAGTGCTCAGGATTTCTTCAGAGTTGACTAATATGGCCATCAATGGACTAAGGCTAGAGTATGCCTTGGAAGGCACCTATAATTTTGTTGCAT
This sequence comes from Pinus tabuliformis, assembly GCA_031772625.1. Classification (NCBI taxonomy): domain Eukaryota; kingdom Viridiplantae; phylum Streptophyta; class Pinopsida; order Pinales; family Pinaceae; genus Pinus; species Pinus tabuliformis. The sequence goes on from CM062818.1 coordinate 1,070,168,493, forward strand.
GGAAGGATCACATGGAGGAAGTATTGGATGACAATTGGTTTTTAGCATACATCAAGATGAACATTGCAAAACCATCAGAATCTTGTGCCCAGAACCTTGCCCAGTGGAAGAAATATGTAGCCAAGGTGAGGATAATAATATTGGAGGGAGTACGGGATCACATTGTCTCAAATACCCATAGAAAAGAAACTTTGTTCGCAATGTGGAAAGCACTAACATAACTTTTCGAGAATAATAGCGACCACAGGAAGCTGCCACTCAAGGATAAACTTTGAAGTATCAAGATGCAAAAGAATGAGACTATTCTGCAGTACCTAAGCAAGCTCACACAATGTCATGATGAACTTGGCAGGGCTGGTGTAAATTTTCCTGAAGAATACTTGGTAAGCTTAGCCTTTCCAAGAGCTAGCATAGCTATCAAAATTGAGTGAATGGGAGGGAGAAATGACCAAATTGGGAATGCTTATGGTCTTATTTGGTAAAGGAGAAAATAAGGTAGAATACCAAAGATGGGGCCTCATCCAAGGGTGAGGATGAATAAAACTTTGCATCGGATGGAAAGTTAAAGAAGGGAAAAGGGGAGAATCTCAATCCAAACCAGAATCCATCCAAGGTGGCAAGAAGAAATATTTGTCAAAAATTAAATGCTTCCATTATCATTAATTTAGGCACTATGCCATGAAGTGTCCACACAAAAAGGAAAGAAAGAAGACCTAAGGAGGAGGAGCAGGTGAAGCCTTTGCTTCACAGTTTGAGCTTGACTTTACCCTCATTGCATGGCTAGAGTAGTGATGGGGAGTGTGTGGTACTTGGACTCAGGTTCATCATTCCACATGACAGGGTGTAGAGATTTTTTCCGTGACCTTGAAGAAAAATATTTGTAGATGCACATCAAGATGGGGGACGACGGAAGGTATACAACCATTGTTAGGTCATTATACTACTAGTGTAACCCCTTAGTGTTATTAGTGCAACCCCCTTAATATATTATTGTGCCCATATAGTCCCCATGCTGTTATTATTATGCCCCATAGAAGCCCACTATTGTTAGTGTTGTGCCCCTACAATATTATTGTTATGTAGGCTCTGATTGTATTGGGACCCCTTAGACTCCTATATATAGAAAGGAGGTCTTTTCATTTGTATCATCCAATAATTGTTCATTTGTGTAATGTAAAGGAGGTTTCTCCCTCTAAGAGGCTGATTTTTAAGTCGTTGATATATCTTTTCTATCTTTTTGTGAGCTGGTTTCATAACATTTGGTATCAAAACTTTGGATTCTAGGGTTTCGCTACTCCAAATAGGTCATCGTGGCATTTTCAGTATAAATTTTTCTATACAAAGTTTTATAAGCTAAAAAAAAATCCAATTTTATCCGAAATCGTTTTGAACCTCGGGTCCAAATTTCAGACCTTGTCTTGCTATATTTTTGGAGATATGATCTGAGGAAGTTAGGTTTTTGCAAGCTCTAGAATTCCATCTCAAATAGGTCATTGTGGCATTTTCACTATATTTTTTTTTCTACGAAGGTTAAGACTATGAATTTAAAACCTATTTGAGCCAAAATATTAGTGAAGCTCAGGCCCAAATTTCAGATCTTGTTTAATTATATCGGAGATACGTTCCAAGACATTTAGGGTTTCTGCAGGCTCCTGAATTACATCCCAAACATGTGACCTTGGGAAAATCGTCATAACTTTCTCTCTGAGCTTCACAGAAAGAGGACGGACTGTACTTTTCTTTGTATTTTTTTCCGATTTGAAGGTCGAAACAGTGACATGTGGCAGTACAAGTTCGCTCTACTGAACCAATATATAATAAAGTCATCATAGGATATTTGGCATAACTCGTTATTGAAGAATCCAATATTGATTAGAATGGTGGAGTTAGAAAGAGGACTTAGAGGGCTACCATAGGCCAAAATTTCAAAACTTGAAAATTGGAAATTACAGAGTTACAGTCGTTTAAATATAGAGCTCCTAAAACGAAGAAAAATAATGACTCGAATCAAGAAAATATAAACACCTAATAAGAAAAATTGGATGGATGATTTGATGCATGCAATCGAAGCTAAGATAAATAGTTTTATATGTGCCATGGAATCTAATATCGATGGTATCGAAGCATATTTTAAGAAAGGCATGGAATATTTGAAGAAAGACATGGAAGGTTTGAAGGAAGGTGGGACAAAGCTGCTACAAGAAAGGCCTCCTAATGACGAAAAGGTAGTAGAGGAAACTCATGATGAGAAAAAAATAAATGTTAATCATGATTTCATAGAATCTAACAATGGCTTTAAGACCCACCATATTCCAAAGATCGATATGAGGAAGTTTGATGGTAAGGATCCCATAACATGGATACTACAGATGGAGAAATATTTTGATCTACATGACGTGCAATTGTTACAAAAGGTACATATTGCATCTTTATATTTAGAACTGAATCAATTTTTATGGTATAAAGGGGTTTTTTCAGTAAACCACTTGTCACTTGGTCAATTTTCACATAGGAAATGATGGCACATTATGAGGATACAAAGAGAAATAGCTTCTTTAGCCAATTGATAAATCTCAAACAAAAAGGTTCAATGGCGGAGCACATTGAGGACTTCCAAAAATTGAATATAAGGGTAAATGATATTCCAAAGAAGCAAAGGATTGATGTCTTCATAGGGACTTTAAAGGATAACATTCAACATGAGGTTCGTCTTTGGGAACCTGATTCATTGGAGAAGGTATTCAGGTTGGCAAGAAAAATTGAAAGAAAAATTATGGCAACAAGAAATCCTACCACTCACAATTATAAATATGAAAGTGTTGTTTCTCCTAGCCTTCCACAACCTACAAGGTTGACAAAACAATATTTGGAAGAAAAGGAGAAAATGACCTTTGTTACAGTTGTGATATCAAATACACTAAAGGTCATATGTGTGCTAAGAAGAAATTAATTTACATAGATGGGGAATAGGAGCAAGAAAAGGAATAAGATACATCAAAAGAAGATGATATACACCAGGAACCTATCCCAGAGAAAGAAGAAATGAATCTGATCATATCTTTTAATGCATTGACAGGAATTACCACTCCTCATAATCTCAAGATAGAATAGCATATCAAGAAGAAAAAGGTAATAGTGTTGGTTGATTCAGGTAGTATCCATAATTGTATTCATTGTAAGATAGCCAAAGAATTGAATTGCTTCCTATATCCAACACTAGACTGTCAAGTAATGGTTGTAAATCGAGGAACCATAAATTGCTCTAGAAAGTGTGATAATATAAATCTATCCATGGGAGAATATATCTTGAATAGTCCAATGCTTTCCATTCCAATGGGTGGTACAAATGATGTACTAGGAGTCCAATGGCTACAATCTTTGGGTACGATAACTTTTAATTTTCAAGAACTTTTCTTGAAAAAAATTTGGGAAGGAAAGGAAGTTGAATTAAGGGGTATCAAATGGAAACCGGGAAAGATAATCATCTCTAACAGCATGACAAAGCTTCTAAAGAAAGAACAATAGGGCGTAATTGCACAACTATGTTGAATTAAGGTTCCCACATCGAATCATTTATTTCTCCAGATCTCCAAAACGTTTTGGCCAATTATTCCAAGGTATTTAAGACTCCCAAAGGCCTCCCACCTATTCGTGATCATGATCATGCTATTCATTTGATTCCGGGAAGTGTTCCCCTAAAAATCAGGCCTTACAGATATCCATATGCCCAAAAGAGTGAAATTGAACGTATGGTTGCAGAAATGCTAGAGGTTGGTATCATTCAACCTAGTCAAATTTCTTTCTATGCTCCAGTGGTATTGGTACACAAGAAGGATGGATAATGGCGCATGTGTCCGGATTATAGGGAGCTCAACAAGCTTACTATTAAAGATAACTTTCCCATTCCTGTCATTAATGAATTATTGGAAGAATTACATGGAGAAATTTACTTCACCAAATTGGATCTTTGTTCAGGATATCATCAAATTAGAATGAAGACTAAAGACATTCCAAAAACAACATTTAGAACTCATGAGCGTCATGATGAATGTTTGGTCATGCCTTTTGGCCTTACTAATGCACCTTCTACATTTCAAGGTTTGATGAATTCTATTTTCAAACCCTTCCTTAGAAAATTTGTGTTAGTATTTTTTGATGATATACTAATCTACAACAATTCTTGGAAGGATCATTTTCAACATGTTGATAGGGTGCTCAAACTATTGGAGGAGAAACAATTATATGCAAAAAGCTCCAAATGTTTCTCTAGAGTACAAGAGGTGGAATATTTGGGTATTCAATTAGCTCATAACTCATCTTATCAACATCAATCTGATGGGAAAACTGAGATAGTGAACAAATATCTAGAAGGATATCTTTGTTGCTTTATATCTGATAAACAGACATAATGGGTCAAGTGCTTGCCTCTAGTTGAATGGTGGTATAACACTTCTTTCCATACTGCAACAAAAATGACCCCATTTATGGCACTTTATGGATATCATCCACCATCCATCACATCATATTTAAAATAAAACTCTAAGGTTCAAGCAGTGGAAGATCACATCAAGCATCGACAACAAGTTCTCAAACTCTTAAAGAATAACCTAACTTTGGCATAGAATAGAATGAAACAACAGGCAGATCAACATCGCAAAGAAAGAAGTTTTGATGTAGGTGACTGGGTATTTCTACGACTACAACCATACAAACAAATGTCCCTCAAGAAAGCTAAGAAGGATAATATATTATCACCAAAGTATTATGGTCCGTACAAGGTGTTACGAAATATTGGTACTATGGCATACAAATTGGAGCTTCTTGCATGTTCCCGAGTGCACCCAATTTTCCATGTTTCATGCTTAAAGAAGGTTATAGGTGAGAAGAACCCAAATCAAACAATATTTCCAGAACTTGATGAGGAAGGAAAAATCATATTGGAACTAGAAGCAGTCACAAAAACAAGAAATCGACAGCTACGGAATCGATCAATTTTAGAGTATCTCATCAAGTGGAAGAACTTACCCGCTGAAGATTCCACATGGGAGGATGAGAATTTTATACAGAAGCATCCAGAGCTACTCAAGCGTTGAGGACAACACTTTTGAAGGAGATGGGCATGTTAGGTCCCTATTCTACTAGTGTAACCCCTTATTTTTATTAGTGCAACCCCCTTATTTTATTATTGTGCCCATATAGTCCCCATGTTGTTATTATTATGCCCCATAGAATCCCGCTATTGTTAGCGTTGCACCCTGAAAATATTATTGTTATTTAGGCTCTTATTGTATTGGGCCCCTTAGACTCCTATATAGAAAGGAGGTCTTGTCATTTGTATCATCCAAGAATTGTTCATTTGTGTAATGTAAAGGAGGTTGCCCCCTTGAAGAGGCTAATTTTTAAGCCGTTGATATATATTTTCTATATTTTTGTAAGATGGTTTCATAACAGCCACTAAGGTTGGTATAGTTACTTTTCAGAGGGAGTCAAGCTAGCCCCTCAGGCTCAAGGATGTCATGTCCGTTTCGGGCCCAAAGAAAAATCCCATCTATGTTGCAGTTTTGGAAGACTGTGGTTATGATGTGACCTTCAGCAAAGGAAAGGAATTCTTGAGACACATAGCCATGACACATGTGAAGAACCTATATAAGCTACATGTAGAAGAATATGTTGCATTAAGCACAAAGGAAGAGAAGGTGCAGAGCCACGATTTTGGTGAACTTTGGCACAAAATACTTGGTCATTTGCGTCATGGCACCCTGAAGATTATGCATCAAATAACCATAGACCTCCGCAAAAGAGCACTTGAGAAGCGGGATGTATGCAAAGAATGTGCTTTGGGGAAGTACAAAAAATATACATTCCATGATTAGGGCAGCAAAGCACATGCAGTTTTGGAAATGATCCACTCTGATTTTTGCGGGCCTTTCTTGAAAACCTCCACTTCCAGACACAAATATTTTGTCATTTTTATTGATGAATTCTTACAGAAGTGTTGGATCTTCTTCATGCGTAAGAAATATGAGACATTATCCAAGTTTGTAGAATTCAAGGCACTAGTTGATAAAGAAACTGGCAAGAAGGTGAAGGCTCTCAAGTACAATAATGGAGGTGAGTATGTGTCGAATCAATTTAAAAGAAAAAATGTGCAAAAGAAGGCATTCAACGAGAGTTAATAGCACCCCACAACCCACAGCAGAATGGGGTGGCTGAGAGAGAGAACCATAGAATTGTGGGAGAAGCAAGGGCGATGTTGCATGACCAAGGCCTACCTTTGCATTTATGGGATGAGGCATGCAACATAGTAGTCAATTTGTAGAATCGAAGTCCTCATCAAATTCTCAACATTATTACACCAAAGGAGGCTTTCTCGAGGAGAAAGTTTTATGTGTCGCAATTCAGGATTTTTGGAGCCTCTGTTTACTTCCATGTCTCCAAAGAATCAAGGAAGAAGCTCGAGTTGACAACATAATTGGGGGTATTTTCAGGTTACACACAAACTCCCCACAACTACCATGTGTACTTGTCATCCCTCAAGATGGAATTTGTACGAAGGGATGTAAAATTTGATGAGGAGAAAGCAATGTGGTGCTCTCTTGAGAGGGAGCTTCAGATACCACTAGAAGAGGAGCTTTTAGCTCCAAAGGAGGATCCTAAAGAAGTTTTGGAGCACCCATAAATTCAGGAGTAGAGAGTTGAGACATCCACTCAAGAATAACCATCCATAGAAGGTGGGAAAAGAGCCAAGGAAGCTGAGAGACTTATGAAGGATGTGAGGGAGATTGTGGGTGCTCCTTTAAATTTGTGTAGGTAGAGAAGGTCACTAGATTGGTACACTAGCTACATCTCTCTAATGAATGAGATTGTAGAGACTGAGACATCCTCTTTTGAGGAAGCAGTAGAGAAACCTGTATGGGTTGATGCAATGGTAGAGGAATACAAATCCATTGTAAAGAATAGTGTTTGGGAAGTCGTCCCAAGACCAGCATATAAATCAATTGTGGGTTCGAGATGGATCTTGAAGGTAAATTAGGTAGCGTATGGAAGCATAAATAAGTAAAAGACCAGATTTGTGAACACGGGGTACTCTCAAGTTGAAGGGATTGACTATGAGGAGACATTTTATCCTATAGCAAGGTACTCATCCGTTAGATCAATCCTTGCTCTGGTTACGTGGATGGGGCAGAAAATCTCGTAGATGGATGTAAAAACAACATTCCTAAATGGAGTTATTGAGGATGAGGTGTGCATTGAACAACCAGGAGGCTTTGATACTTTTGATTGGGAGTCTCATGTGTGCAGACACTCAAGCGAGTGTTGTACGGTCTCAAACAAGCACCATGTGCTTGATACACTAGGATCAATTGCTATCTCAAGGGTTTGGGCTTCACCAAAATTGAAGCAGATGCAAACCTCTATCATATCTTGGTAGAAGGTAAATTGTTGATTATTGTATTATATGTTGATGACTTAATTTTAACTGGTGATGAATAGTTGATCAAATCTTGCAAGGAGGACCTTGCAAGAGAATTTGAAATGAAGGACATGGGCCTTATACACTACTTCCTTGGGTTGGAAGTATGGCAAGGCGATGGGAAATTATTTATCTCTCAAGGCAAGTATGAAAATGAGATACTACATAGATTATTGTTGGAGAGTTGTAAACCCATGGAGACACCTCTAGTGACCAATTGGAGGAAGGAAGATGCCACTTTATGTGAGGAAGTGGATGCTACCATTTACCAGTAGCTAGTGGGTTCATTGATATATCTTGTGAACACGTGACCAGATATGTGCTATGCAGTCAACCAGCTGAGCCAAGATATTGTTACGTCAACCAATTATTTTTTAAAACATCTAAGCATGTTCTATGGTACCTCAAAGGCACTACCCAATTTGGACTATGGTACAGACAGAAAGAGGGAGTGAATTTGTGTGGCTTCACAGATGAAGATTGGACGAGGAGTCCATCAAGTTGAAAGAGCATATCAGGCGGAATTTTTAGTGTTTGGTCCACAGTAGTTTCCTAGTACAGCAGGAAGAAAAGATCTGTGGCGCTCAGCTTAGTAGAAGCATAATACATGTCTACAAGTCAACCAACATGTGAGGCGATCTGGATGAGAAATACACTTGTTGGATTGTTTGGCTAGATTATGGATCCAACTGTGATCTACTGTGATAATAAAAGTTGTATTAAACTCTCTAAGAATCTTGTTTTTCATGATCGATCTAAGCATATAGATATATTGCATCACCATTTTTGGGATTGTGTGCAGAGGCAGATAATGTTGTTGCAGTACATTCTGATAGAGGAACAAGATGTTGACATTTTGACAAAGGACTTGTCAAGAGGGAAGTTTGAGTTCCACAAGTGTAAGATAAGGGTGGTTGGCAATCCTTTTCTTGCTAAGAGGGAGCGTTGAAAAATGCAGCAAGAAATTCTCAATTTGATTTTCCCTGGACTAAATTGAGAAGATTTGAATTTCCACATCAACAGACAACTTGGATGTAGTTAACTTGTCTGACATGGCTTTTGTCACCCAGTTTACTCAGTAAATTCAAGTTGGAGGAGTTAGATTTTAGTTAAGCATGTGTGATTTCTAATTTGTAGTAATCAAGGTCAGTTATTGAAGGTTTCTTTTAGTTAAAACTTGTTCTAATTGTTGAAGTAACTAGTGAAAGTTAAGTTAAGCAGTGGGACTTCGGTCAAACTCAATGATCATCCAGTTAACTAATCAATCAACCAAAAATAGCTATTGCATGCAAAAAATTTGAGTTCCCCTAGCTTGGTGGAGATTCCAAGGCAGTGTAACATCAATTGCAGACTAGCCTTGAGTGTATAGGTGTTGCATGCAATCATATGATCAGCTTAAGGAATTGTGAAATACATTTTGGATAAATTCCTAAATAATAGGTGGCTAAGTTCTCAAGGAACAATGTAGGGAAATAGAAGCTCAATCAAAGGTAGAAATTGACTAAGTCTAGGTTAGATCTTCTCATTGATCAGAGAGATAGGTTATGCACTTGCAAGTTGTGCTCAGTTGAGAAAATAACTTTTAATACATCTCTATTCATCGTATTAATGCAAGCAGACATTGGGGTTTTTATTATATTTCTTTCCCAAGGAAAAATATTATTTGCATGTGTGTGATTTCTTATTGCATGTCTAAAATTGTTGTTCTAAATTGTGAATTAATGTCCACAGAGTAGTAGAGAAGGTTTGTGTCTTGTGATTTTGATTAAAAATTCATGAGAAGTTGCAAATCTACATCATAATTTCTACATACATGCCTAAATATGGCCTCCATTCTTCTGGCATAAATGACTCATGGGCCCCCATTTGCAATGCCCCTCAAAACTACTTTACTACCATTAGGGGCTTTAAATTCCATTTCTAATGCTTTGTAGTCCATAGTGTGCTTCCCCAATGAATACAACCATTTAACGCCCAATACCATATTAATATCTACAAGATCTATTACGTAAATGCCACTAGTGAATTTATAATTACCAAGTATTACACTAAAAAATGGGATCATCTGTGTGCAATCCAAGTTGTACCCATCCACTACTATCACATCATGGCCCTTGAATTATTCGGTGGCAATTCCTCTCATTGCTACTAATGCTACATCAATGAAGTTGTGTGTAGCTCCCCCATTAATTAATATTTTGATGTGTTGTCCCTTGATGACTCCCCTGATACTAAAGGTGTAATATCTAGGGATTCCTAAAAGATTAGCAATATTAACTTGTGGTTGGGCCTTATTCTCTCCGTTGGTATTCTCCTCTTTTTAGCTTCCTCCTACAATGGTTCTTCCTTTGGGTTTTTAGGCTCAACATTAGGATCAGGCTCTTTAGCATTTGAAGCGGGTTCCTCTCCTTCATCCTTGTTGTCAAAGGCCACTTCGATGTAGTGAATATTTCCCTTGCCTAAGTAGTGATGTCCTGGTTCCCATGGTTCCTTGCAATTGAAGCATAGCCTTAGTTCACTTCAAGTTTCCTCATCCAACCTGTCTCTTCTAGTCCAATCTCTTTGAAAAGGTTTCTTCTCCTTATCTCTTTGAGGGATGGGAGGCTTGGATGGATCCTTAACTTTAGTTGAAACATTTCCCATGTATCGAGTATTCTTGATGGAATCTTGAAAGGTTGAAGGATTGAACACCTTGACCCAGCCTTGAAGGGGCTTAGGTAATCCCTATTTAAAGAGAATTACAAATCATTATTCCTATATATTTATCACCATGATTGTGATTCATTCAAATTTTGCAATAAGTTCTTCACGTGATCTGGTTTGTTTGAGTTATGCCAATTCTTTGAAGTATATGTCTAGGTTCTTCTAATCAAATATATCTATCAACCTCTATGTAAAGTCTACATAAGAATTGATGCTTGCATGTCCTAGAGTGACCAATCCATGATATCACCAATCATGTGTGTCCCCTTATAGGTGTAGTTGTGTGAATTGGATGCCATTTGCTTCTAACATAGGGTTAAGTCTAAAGTAGGTGTTCAATTTTTTCACATTATATCAAAATTTCATTGCTCCCTAGGTCTATTCTATATTTTTATATTGCTATACTCCTAGAAAGTTAGGGTTTCTCGAGTAATTTCTTCAAGGGATACATACTCCCAAAATAATCATAAAATAATATATTTGGTTCTACTACTTATGGGGTTGTCATTTGCTGATTATTTATAAATTGAGGAAGTAACAATCTAGAATTTTTGTTGTTTGTTTCCTTGGCATTAGTGTGTATAGGAGGAAAAGGATTATGGTTACCGTCACCTGCAATGTTTTGGTTACCTAGGAGTTGGGCCATTAGTTGATTGAATTATTTTTGTCCTTAAGCTAATACTTGAGCTATCTCTTGTTTGCCTTGAATTAATTTTTTTCCTTGTTTTTTTCCCTTGCATTAATATGCTTGTCAATTTTTGTTGTCTATAATGTACTCCCTAGTAACTTTGGCTCAACCCAAGTGTAGAAGAAGTTATTATGCTAAAAACCTCCAATATTAAGTTATGGAAATGGGGTTACAAAATCCCTCAAATTTCAAATCCTTCAAAACTTTAAACAAATGTTACTATCACAACTAGCTTTGTCATGAGCTTTCTGGTGATATAAGTTTTATCAAAATTTGACTCTGGGATCACAAGTTATGGCTATTTGAATATGGGACGATTACCATCTTTCCACATCATCATTGATTCCCACATGGAAACCATGCAATAACCCACATGGCACATTATGTGTCTGCTCTACCCCATGTAAAAATCCACACGGAATAGGCGTGCCCCTTAGGATAGTCAGAGGTCAACCTGTTTGGTGAATTTGCAAAACTTAGATCTAACCAAGCCTCATTCTCGACATGGGTGTTCATCCTGACTCTAACATGGGCGTCCAACCCGACCCCCAACATAGTGGGTCTTGCAGGTATATTCAAGCATATATGTAGGCCTTTTAACACTTAGAAATTTTTTTATTTCCAAGTTAGCTTTGGGATTTTTCATAGGCCCGAACTGTATGCGACTCATCTTCGTGTGGGTCTCTTCTAGTGAACCTTGGCCATGGAAGCCAAAATTTCCGTGCCCAAATAGAACATGCTTGTGCACACATATATAATTTGAGGGCTATATCAATTATGAATATGAAGCCATCACTTGCCCAAAATGGCACCCATAGATCATGCAGTGAAGCACACCTCTCAAAATTACCAAGAACTTATCCAACTCCCATCTCTAGCACAATTATGCAATTCCTTCACTCTAATAATTCAATGCATAGAGAAAATATTGGAGGGAATGACTATACATGTTGGCAACCATAATTCAACAAACCATGGCTCTATTCCTCAAGAAAAACACAACAACACAGAGCATAGGTGGAAATTAATAGCATTACATGCAAGCAATCCGCACCCATCGAACTTGATCAAATAAAAACAGAAATTCATTCTAACAGCAAGAATTATACCTATCATTCATGCTAAATTAAAAATATTTATTTTAGGCCCATAATGGCACTGAATCTATATAGCTATTATATTTAAGAAAATGAATCAACTTCAGGCACAACAATAAGCATAGGAGTAAACCATTCCCTAGCATTAGCACAACCATGGTCCATAAAAATATTAACCAGCATAGAGTTTGAGTGGCATTAATGGATTATTGAATGAGTTATCCAACAGTATTTACTCAAGGATGCAATCCCAAAACCCCAACTCGGAAATGAAATACTAAATCAACCCATTCCACATACATTATGCAAAACCCAACATTCTTACTTTTACATGAAATAAACACTCCAAACATCTAAAATAACATTTATGCCACATAGCAAGCATCCATTTATAAATCTATGGCACACAAGGCATGAGGCTCACTTATTATGGCACATAGATAGTTCAATAATCAGTGATATAAGATATTCATGCACACAGATTTACATGAGTACTTATCTAGAAATGTAAAATCTTGGAAATTGAGATTGGGACTCTAAATCTCCACCCAACCTTAGACAAGTTGTGGCCAAGCTTACTTGTATCTATCACCCCAAATCTAGATGTCAGAGCTTGAGGAAGAGTGCTTTCAGAGGATTTTAAACCAATGTTAACAGCTGAGACAGGGTATCCCAAGGCCACACTGCCTCCACCCACCATCTACTCAATACTTAGAAACACATAATGCATCAACGATCCTTCTCATCTCTCTTTCTATGATCTATCTGAGTGCATACCTCCTTCACACACTAGTCTTCCTATGTGTTCTTGTGTCCATCCCTAGAGGAATTCTTCATTTCCTGTAACAAATTTATCTGCAATTACTTCTCACTACTTTTGTGTGCTCATTAAGGGAGTTTTGAGGTCTAAAATGGGTCTCCTAAGTAAATTATAAAATAATAATGGAAATAATAAAATAACGTTGTATTAAATCATCAAATCTTAGAGGGAAAAAAGAAAAAACTAAATTTTAAACTCGTATTTTCAACTTATATACCTATGGGTTTTCTCAAATTTCAAGCAGAAACACTCATTCGATGTAGAATTTGATTCCTCATCCAAGGAGTACCCATTTTTCATACTTTCGATGGACCCTACTACATGAAAAATGAGAAATACATTAAAAACATGATTGTTGTTGGGCAACGGATCCCCCCATAGCATGTTTTTGGGGATTAAAGCCCAAGTTTTGGTCAATGTAATGTAAAGACTCCGCAAAGTATGGGCGCGGAGCGCAAAAGTATAGGATGAGTCATAGGGTTGTCCGCCCTAAGAATTGTAAAATAATGTAAAGTTGAGTCGGCCTACCCATGGTCCACGGACCATGGGATTATATAAATAGAGCGAGGCTCTAAGTGTAAAGAGAGCGTAGCTTAGTAGAAGAAATAGATAGATGTGAAGGCATGGTTAGAAGATAGAAGTGAATCTGAAGTGTATTGGGTCGTAGTAGTAGGTAGAGGCTCTGCAGCTGAGTGCGCAGAGGCCTAGTAGAGTCTGTAGCTAAGTGCGTGGACCCCTGCAACTGAGTGCGCAGGGCAAAGTCGGGTCTGTAACTAAACTTGAGTATTAATAAAGATAAGATTGATTCAAAATATTGTGCGTCTGTTTGTAAATCTGTATTTCTATGTTCTGGTTATCTTTATGCATCTATATTGTTTTCGAGTACACGCGCTTATCTGAAACTTGAATAAGTAATAAGAATATTGGGCCCACACAAACTAAATTAAGCACTAATATAATAGAACAGTAAAGATCGGATCAGAATAATACCGTATTTACAAAGGTGCACATGGGTTGTGAAGGATAGAAAGTTGCGCGGAGCAGTGCAACGCACAGGTTAAGATCGCAAACCTCCATAACCTTCATCAAGACATCCCTAGGGTGCGAAAACCTGGTTCCAACACCCTCCCATACTACTTCAGGTGAGACCTTAGTCCGCGCTCTGCGAACTGTTGCCAAAAGGGCCAATAGTACTGGGATTTGCTTGGCTAAACTCCCTGTTGAACCTAGGTTAGGTTCCATGTAGCCAACAAATGGTTCCATTGTCGAGACCAGGATCTACCTAAGGGATGTCTGATGTCGTGCCACTAGAACCCAACAAATAAGGAAATTGAAGAGTGGTTGGACAAAAAGATTCACGAGTTCGCGACACAGGAAAATAGAACTCCACAGGTATCTGAGAAAAGGTGGCTGGATTTTTACGTATATACGAAAATCCACGAGATTTTCTTTGCATCCTTTCCCTATGAACTATATGAGTGGATCGCGAGATTAGCCGACATCCAGGGAGGTGTAAGCTCGACCAACCGATAGTGTGGACTCTGGAATTAGTGCGCAGATTAGAGGCATCAGAGACAAGATCGCGTGAGCTGTGGACCATTGGCTCGACTGGATAATAGGGGGATTTATCACTAATTTTGCGGTGGACACGACCGTGAGCTACATTGAGGCAAAACGAAGTTTTCTCAAGGGACGTGAGGTAAGTATATTAAATCTTTGAATAGGTGGATTAAGATGTTATTATGTGAAAAAAGAGTTATGCGAATACTTTAATGTTTGGGACGACGCCGAGCGGAAAGATCTACAAAGGTAGCAGGGAGTTAGCAAACAAACCGTTAATTTCACCTTCGCGAGAGAGTGAGGAAGAGCTCACTCGGGTCTCTCTGAGAAGTGCAATTAGCTTAATAAGGTAGCACACCTCCACCCACGCCACCACCTGCTTCACCTCCCTCACCTCCATCTCCACCCACTCCACCCCCACCAACCCTTCAGTTCAGCATGGCAAGTGCAATCAAGCTACCCATATTCAGAGGAGTAGGGAATGAGGATTCCGACCAGTTCTGGTTCATGGTAAGAGCAGTATGGGAAGCGCAAGGGGTCATGGACAACAACATTAAGAAGGCTACATTGGTGAGCGTACTGTAGGATCACGCGTTGACATGGTATATTAAGCACTCTAATGACCACCCAAATACAGGGATAACAGATATCCTGAATGTATTGAACAGAGAATTTAGCCGGCCGAAATCAAAGACACAGTCAATCATCAAGTTTAAAGAGATCGCGATGCTTCTAGGCAAGACCCCCTGGGATCTGGATCAGCGGCTGAAGAGTACGATCCGCGAGGCTAATATGACACTCACGGATGCACAACATCGTGCATGGTTTGTGGCATCCCTGACACCACACTTGAGGACGACGTTGTCACAACAAAAACTTTCCACCCAGGCCGAAGCATTGGAAATGGCGATGAGGTTGCATGAGACCCCGATACAAGATCCTAGGTTGGGAGTCCAACAAATCCATGCGCAACTACAAAATCTCTGCCTAGAAATGCAGAGCTTGAAGCAGGATAGGGCATCATGGCTAGAGGCACATGAGGAAGTATGGTGCGTAAAATGCAAATGCCAGGGCCATGACAAGGACCATTGTTTAGTATTCGCGAACTACTTGGCAGGAGGGGGGCCAATGCTGTTGAGATCGGAGGCATAGGCAAGGCCAAGTGTGACACCCACGTTATGTTGCATGATCTATCAGATAGGAGGAAAACACACGACAAATAATTATCATTTGTTGCAAAAGTATACACAGACTCCCTAGGAGTTGTTTTGCAGTTTCTGCAGGTCAGTAGGCCACGATGAGCGTACTTGTCGCAGTTATGAGTTAATGATGGATCGAACCCCAACCTATAGGATGCAGATAGAAACACGAGCCCTCGACCTTGCTGCGGGGATGGCGCACGCTGGATTTCAGGGGCGAGGTCAAGGACGAGGAGGAATGGGACTAGGGAGGGGCCGCGAATAGTTAATTTGTTACAATTGTGGAGGACCAAGGCATTACGCCTACGATTGTACAAACCCGACAAGAACATCATGTTCGTACTGTGCTCAGTTTGATCATGAAATTATAGATTGTCCTATGTTGATCGCACAGATGCACGAGAAAGGGGTACTCCAGCCTCCTCCAACTCAAAATATCTAAATGATGAGGTCTGAACTGTGTGAAGAAGACCCAAATGTGAACATGATGCTCAGAAGTGGCGCAACCACAGGGGAAAATAAGGAGAAGCAACCTGAGGAAGATACATGAGTTCATAAGGCTCCTGCAAAGGAACTTGAGTTTGACTTAGAACGCGCAAAGGAGACGTTCATGGAAGCTAAGAAGAGCTTCACGGAGGCCTCCACTTCAGGTAGTAAGGATCAACCAGAGACAGGAATGGATCCTTCCATGCTCACTACCTTTTTGGAGACATGCATGAAACTGTTACGCGACAATAAGGCAGTTAAGGGACTACAAGAGTTGATCACCAGGTGCACAGGGTCAGGGGAACCATGCGTAGTCCAGAAACTGGGGAAGCATGCATTGCACACGGGGAGGGAAATGAGATTGACGGCGTAGATTGGTGAGCACAAAATGGATTAGGCCATCCTAGATCTAGGATCAGATGTGAATGTGTTACCGAAGCAAACATGGGAACGCATGTGTAGGCCCGCATTGCAGTGGTCCCCTATTTAGTTACGAATGGTAAACCAACAGAAGATTTTGCCCATGGGAAGGTTGCAAGGGGTAACATTTGATGAGAAAATTACACAGCAACAAGGTACCAGCAACAGTGATTGCACTGGCCAAACAATGCGCAAAGGGGGTACAGTTCAGCTGGGCGCAGTTCCTTTGCAAGGAGTTTCTAACGAACTGCAAGGAGGCCCAGGAGCAGGGTAAGACCTTCCATTATGCGTGGTTGCTCTTATCCACCTTGTTGATTATGGGGGAATTGCTGGAGGACAGTCAGTTTCCTCCTCTTGACCAGGACTTTCTAGAGGCAGTGAAATACGCGTCGCTATGGGCAACAAGGGACGCCACGTGGATCCACAAGACCAAGATCTTCTGGATAGTCATGGAGGCGAGAATACGGATGTGGATCAACAAACGGTCGCGCCTATCCACCATGGTATACGATAATCTATGGAGCTTTGTAGACTTTAAGGCAGATATGCACAATGTGTATAGCAAGGCGTGGAAGGATCGGGAGCAGAAATGGGCCAAACTTCCCTTCATCATGACTGATGACGATGTTTTCGTGGTGCTCGACTCATGGCCACCTGAATGGCATGCCACAGATCTGGAAACACGTGATGAGACAATGATTCAAAGACAGAAGGAGGCCGCCAAGCTGCTGGCATAATAGAAATGGGACAAACAGTTCACCGAGGAGGTAAGGGCTTCTCACGAGGCAACGAAGGTCGTCATAGAGCAGACCAAGGCCATAAAAAAAGTAGCAGTAGCTGGGGCCACCATGATGCACGAAGAAAGATTCCCGGACATGACCACTGGATAGGGGACTGACGACATGGCGGAAGGCGTGGACCCAAGAACGACATCAACACAACTGAAATGACTGCGTGCTATGGAATGAACAGGGCCACGGAAGAAGACCAAGGCGTCCAAACTGGATGGGGAGCCTATTACACTAACAAAGGGTGATCTATATGACATTGACAACACAGTTCACGAGGTCACCAGGGAAGCGCTCCAGGAAGCAATGACGAAGCAGCAAAATGTGTTGGGGTCACTCAGGGCACAACTGCAGGGACTTCAGGTGTGACTCACAGAAGAGGGAATGGTAGTCATCTACGGTGCCGCAGGAACATCAGTAATAGAGCAGTTGTTGTAGGCCAAAATGGCTAACACCATCGCACTTCCAGAAGGAGCACTGACAGCGGAAAGCATGGAGGATAGAGCCACGGTAGGACGATCAAGGGACTCGGCCTAAACTTGGTTGCCCTTCTATGAGATATTTTATACCAACTGCAAGACAAAGTGACAGCATAACTCCGCGCTAAGGAAGGACACATAGTGCAAATGCTAAGTGAACAGTGAATCAACATCAAGTATCTTAGCCTACAACGTGATGAAGTGGTGGCAAAAAACTAGCAATTGGAGCAGATTGTAGAGGAAGCATGTCGCCGCACCCCAAAGCTAGAAATTGCGACAGACCTACCAATATGAATTCAGATCCACAAATTGGCCAGTGGATTCCGTGAGGTAAAGGAGGAAGCTACGAGAATCCAGTTGGACCTCAACCTACAAATTGTTGAACTGCAATTAAAGGTGCAATCATCCAAGCCCCCGGAAGTTCGAGAATAACGCATTGGCGATGTCCAAAAAGGGTTGGAAGAAATTGAACAAGCAGTGCAGACCTGTACGGGTATGTTGGAAGAATCCTTTGTGGTCCTCACTTCCTTACAGGAGGACCCCACAATACAGCGCCTAGAAACAGAGGCACATGAGCTTCAAATACAGTATGACAGTGTGCGTGGAATGGCGCAGACAGTTGTCCTGACCCAATGGCTGGTGAAGCTACAGCATGCGAAGGCATTGAAGGAACAGGTGGATGTCGTGCGACAGAAAGAGGCAGTACTTAAAGCACACGTCCAGCCTTGGATTGATGAGGTTTTCCACATCACTGCTGATATCGAACAAAAGCTCTCACAAATAAAGGTGATGCATGCTTTAAGACAAGGATTTTCCCCTGAAAGCAAGCATTCAACAGAAAGAGTAGAGAAGATCTAGCAAACGACAGAACAGTGTGTTGTGGACCTTTGCGCAACACAAGCATAGTTGGAGGGGCTTCGTGCAAAGATCGTCGCACCAACAGTGACTTGGGATGAGTCACGATGATTGTGTTAAGGGCCTGTTGGGCAGCGGATCCCCCCATAGCATGTTTTTGGGGCTTAAAGCTTGAGTTTTGGTCAATGTAATGTAAAGACTCCGCAAAGTACGAGAGCGGAGCACGAAAGTGTAAAATGAGTCATAGGGTTGTCCACCCTAAGAATTGTAAAATAATGTAAATTTGAGTCAACCTATCCATGGTCCACAGACCATGGGATTGTATAAATAGAGCGAGGCTCTAAGTGTAAAGAGAGCATAGCTCAGTAGAAGAAATAGATAGATGTGAAGGCATGGTTAGAAGATAGAAATGAGTCTGAAGTGTATTGGGTTGTAGTATTAGGTAGAGGCTCTGCAGCTAAGTGCACAGAGGCCTAGTAGAGTTCGCAGCTGAGTGCGTGGACCCTTGCAGCTGAGCGTGTAGGGTGGAGTCGGGTCTGTAACTGAACTTGAGTATTAATAAAGATAATATTGATTTAGAATATTGTGTGTTTGTTTGTAAATCTGTATTTCTATGTTCTAGTTATCTTTATGCATCTATATTATTTTCAAGTACACACGTTTATCTGAAAGTTGAATAAGTAATAAGAATATTGGGCCCGCACAAACTAATTTAAGCACTAATATAATAGCATAGTAAAGATCGGATCGGAATAATACTGTATTTACAAAGGTGCGCACGGGTTGTGGAGGATGGAAAGCTATGTGGAGCAGTGCAATGCATAGGTTAAGATCGTGAACCTCCAGAACCTTCATCAAGACATCCCTAGGGTGCAGAAACCTAGTTCCAGCACCCTCCCATACTACTTCGGGTGAGACCTCAGTCTGTGCTCTGCGGACTGTTGTCGAAAGGGCCAATAGTACCAGGGTTTGCTTGGCTAAACTCACTGCTGAACCTGGGTCAAGCCCCACGTAGCTAACAATTGCAATCACAGTTTTTCATGTATTTCTCCTTTTTCGTGTAGCAGCAACATGGGTACTTCTTGGATGAGGAATTAAATTTTTCGTCCAATGAATACTCCTGCTCGAAATTCGAGTAAACCCTTATGGAGATAAGTTGAAAATACGAGTTGGAAAAGTAGTTTTATTATTTTATTATTTTTTAATATTTTTACTTTCTTACTCCAAAAATGGTGAATCATCCCCCATGGTTGACATCATCATATTGAATTTCATTGGTTCTTATAAAGTTTATTTTGGTTGTACATTTTTCTTAGGAGGCCCATTTTAGACCTCAAAATTCCCCTAATGCTAAGAGAAGTTGTTCTCTCTACATATCCTCCCACTAGTGTGTGTTTGTTTCTTGAATGAAACCATGTTAGCATGTTTTCATACTAATTTCCCCCAAGAGAGAGTGTTTCTTTCCCGTGACTTGTTCGTATTTCCTTAACTGACTAACCTCCTCCTTCGTTTCCGAAAGCTCCATCTAGTCAACCCTTGGACATTCCATCCCATGCTTGTCTTTAAATTTTATCCTTTTCTTGCTTATGGTTGGAGCTCAAAAAACACTTAGGCCTATCCTTTTTCATTCAGTTCAATTTATGGAAAAATCAACCCCATATAAATCCACTCAACCAACTAAGGATTGGTATTTAAAACACCCTTTCCCTCAAGAAATTTCCTTCCTTAAATAATTGAATTTATGTCCCTCTCTCATCCATTTAATCATTACAATTATTTAGAATGAGAGAAATATTAACTAGGGGATATCATAGTTCCCTCCCTAATAAGAGAATTATTAACTAGGGGATGTCACATTCCTCTCCACCTTGGGGGAGAACGTCGCCCTAATTGTTTAATAACCATATAGAAAAAAACATGCTTTTATACCAAGCATTATTGATCATGGAGGTTTATATACATATCTCATTTCATCTTTACAACCCATCTTATATACACAATGGGTTACCCAACCACCCTGTAATCATTAATTCATGAATTTGGCCATCCCTCATTGGCCCTTTTTGAAGTCTTTGGTGCTTTTGATGTGTTCAATCCAACTTGGATTCATTCCTTTTAAGTGGAGTGTTTCCTTCCTCTAATGTCTATCATTGTTATCTTTGCTCTTCTTTTTCCTTTAGCGAACATTTCTCGACTCATTGTTTCCAGGAACACCCCCAATGTGTTTTTGATTCCAATCAACTATGCTCATGACCAAAAACCAATATAATTCCCAACCTTCCTTTTTCTACTTCCCATACCCTTGGGAAATCTGGTCACCCTCTTCCATACAGTCACCCACCTTCCAAGTTCATGCATCCCGTTCTCTGTTTCCCATTCCCTCATATGATCCATTCCTTGCTAAGATTTCTTTGCATTGGAAGAGTCTCATAACCAAGGAAAGTCCTTGCCTCAATGCTTTCATACTAGTCATAGCATGCTTCATGACAATCAATTGGAACCATTGGTTGCTAGTGTCCCATAATGGACCTATTCCTAAAATATTTTAATTAGTGTGCCATTGTGCACTTTGATATTTTCAAGTTGTTGCTACTAACCTTGCAGCCAAATCCATTCGCCCATCCAGGTAATTTATTTTATTTCCTACTTCATGGCACACATTTCTTTATGATAATCATCATAAGAAATTGCAATAATTTAAATCATACCTCATTAGCAGTTTATTAATGAGGTAACGTTTTCAATTCTATTTTGGTTCTTGTCAAAACAAGTCAACTTAGCTCATAAAGCATAGCATCATGAGTAAGAAAACCACATCTGGTTAGCTCAAACCCAAACTATAATAAACAAAGAGCTGAATCATATTCATAATTAAAATTTCATAAATCAATGAAATGTTGATACATATATTTGAATTGCTTCTTTCTTCACACACTATATTTGTTGACCATCCTGGCAAGCATCCAATGGCCTTTTCTTTTCTTGTACACAAACTAGATCGATTTCCAAACCTAGCAAGAACCTAGTTCCTTATCTTATCTTTGAACATGTTCACACATTGGATCGATTTCAAAACCTAGAAAGCACCCAGTTCCTTCTCTTCTCTTCCCTTCGATTTCAAATTTACTAAGTGGTTTTTCAACCCCAAGGAAAGCACTTAATAACAGATAAATATTAATAATCTCAATCGCCACCCTATGAATATGGGAACTACCAAACCAGTTAGCCACTTCCAAACCAAGTAGTCTTATGTCGACAGAAATATAGGTGTATCCCACATATTCATAGGCCCAAGCAACCCCAATTACAGACAATGTACCTATCCTAAATCAACAGAGGTCCAGACAGTCCCATACTTTCCTTTCCTAAACACACTGCATAACACAAGGTCCCACACAATCCCATACCTGTCTACCCCAAAACATTACACAACACATGCATGTACAACATCTTGAGAAATCTAGGGGCAGCTAGATCATGTGTTTTCTCTTACTTTGATAACTTATTGTGATGCATTTTAACTTAACTTGATTAGATTCTTCTTTCACTCAATTATTATTATGTTATTATCATCAACAACTACCAAACTATGAATATCAAACAGACAAGAGGACACAAAATGTAGGTTTCAATCTAGGGAAAAACCTCTCCTCTTGAGATGAAAACCCACAAGAATTATTCTCTTCTTATAGAATGTTCATATGACGAATTCCAAGATCTAAGACCCTTGTAAAATACCCCTCCAAGTCTAAGTCAAACTTCTCCTTCTAAGATGAAATTTTCTAGCTACTTTGACCTAACATCTTCCAGCAACTTCGACCCATCAACTTTGACCTTCCAGCATGTGTGACCTAGCAGCAACTTTTACTTCCCAACAACTTCAACTTCCCCAACAACTTCTGCTAAAACTTTGACTTCCCCACCATTTTCTTCTGCAACTTCAACTTCCTCAGAAAGTTTTGCAATTTTGTTCTAACCACTACTATAGAAACCCTAACAAGAGAGAGAAATAGGTTCAAAACTTTGATCTTGCTTTTCTTATTCTTTTCCATGATATTTGTCCTTTTCCAACATTTTTCTTGAGGAGATCGAACTACTTCTTTCTTGATCGAATTGTGTTTCCAAATGAAGTCAAGGTTCCCTTATATATATGCTTCTTAGGAGGTTGAATTATTGTCCTTGATGCCAACTTGATCCTTGTTGTAGGTTGACTTGTTTGACAAGGTCTTCAAGGGTCTTTATGACACTTTTGACTTTATAAAAAATTTCTTTACAAGATACAACATTCCCAAATGGGTCGTACATGTATGATAAAGAATATTTTGACTTCATAATTCTATGACAAACCTAGAAACACTCAATGGGTGCTTGACCTATAAATAATTTTATCTTGAGCATGAAACCCATGCATAAAGAATGGCAATAATAAATTTATTTTCTCTTTAATATAAAATATATAAAATCATGATTATAATAGACATTATAAATACCAAACCTAATTACACATTTCAACACTCCCTCTTAACTAAGGAGGTATTCATAATCCATACATGGTACCTGGACATTCTCATACTAAAGAATTGTCATAAGAAGAGTCAGATTGGTAAGCCATCTCATAAGCTATCTTCACATCTTATATTAGTGTATCTCATCATACCAACCAAAATTTTCACATAGAAAGGCCTTGACTAACATCTCTATCTCTCCACAATATCAGAGCACAACGTTGGCAAGATAATGACTAATAGGCACCTTTCATCATTGTCTCTCAAGGCACATACCCCATCCAGATGTTCACAAGGTATGTCCTTTTAGGACCATTCATGTCTTGGAATAACACATCCTCAAGGAATTTCCTCTTAAACTACTCTTTCCTATTGGATTCCCTACCACATCTTCAAAGAGTATCGAAATTCATATTCTTACCCAATCCTCCATTCTTTCTTCATAACATGAATAAAAAAATGATTTGTCCATCTCTCCTTCATGGCCTTCACTAAGACTTACGATTTTTAGTCCTGGTCTAGTGCATGTCACATGAAGTAGAGAACCATATTTGTCACCACCATCTCAACTAGGTAGAATCTAATAATTCATATATAAGGAATATACCCAAGCTCCCTCTTACATAGGGACTTGTTACCAATAGAAGATATATTCTCTTCGGTGGAGATCATGGTACTATCAACTGCTTGTAGGGCTCCTCTTTCTGCATCATGTCATGAACTTCATCTTCTTCATCATGGAGCCTTCTTCTTCTTCTATAAATTCTTTGTAGGGCACCGATCATCTTCTCCATCACTTTCCCTTCAATGAACCATAGTGTTGAACCAATATGTATGTCATCCTTCTCTTCATGGGAAAGTGATCTTCTAGTCCAAATCTAGATTTTCTTCATAAATCTACCTCTTCCAAGTCATGTTTCTTTTAGAATCTTCCATCCAATCACATGAATATTATTTTTAGGTGAATTCTACATCCTTATTTCGGTAGCCATGTAACAACCCAAACATATGTTTTCAAAAATAAAAATGTAAATCAAATCAAATTCACCTTTTTATGATTATCTTTCATCATGACATCATCTTCTTGGAACATCAACATTTTGCGCATGTATAAATCCATCTCCAAGACACATATTACCAAGGTTTTCCTTTTTCCACCATACCTATCAATGTATCCATAACTTCTTCATGGAGATGTCATAGCTAATCCTTCTTGTTCTTAGATTTTGATCACTTTTCTTATCTTACATGAATATAGATACATCTTTCACGAACTCTTATTTCACCTTCTCCTCACATATTGCTTCCACATGATTGTCTATACATAGTTCCTTCATCATAATAACTATGAATTACAACCACCTCATATTCTCCATGAGGTCATATCACATCAATATGTAGAGAGTTCAAGGCATATTATCTACATGCCTTCATGTATCTTTCCAAAGGAATAGTTTATTCTTCTTTTATCATGCTCAAGAGATAGAGCATTCTACCCATTTTATCTGCAACCATATGATGACATAACTTTATCTATCTATAAAATATATACATACCTCTTCCTTCATGTGACCATCTAGACTTCTTTCGGGCAACTTCTTTTCCTTGCTTGAAGATAAAAGTACTTCAACCAACTTGTCATCTTTCACAAATTTGTCATCATCATTTCATCCTTTTAACCTCTAGATCCCACATAATGTGGAATGTAGACTATGTATGAGACACTTGCTTCTTCTCAAGTAAAGGTGAATATTCTAACAAAGATTTCAATGGAGGAGCTTAATGATCCTCATTCTGCAAATGCACCTTTCTAATGATGATGATGTATGATGATCTCTTTATTTTCTATCTTTCTAGATGATTTTCTCCAACAATATATATTTCTACTTCAGTTTTCTTTATATTCTTCCAATGGAGATGCCATGAGCTACTTCCTTTCTATCATGATGACTGCTACAACCATGTAGACTTTCTACTTCAGCTATCCTTCCATGCTTCTATGATGATGTCATCTCTATCTTGCTATAATTTGTCTTATCATACTTGTGATTCTTTCTATTCTCTTCTATAATAGAAAAGAACTAATTGAAGGACATTATCTCAATCATAGTAGAGATCTTTCACTTCCTTCTTCTTTGATTTATTTTTTTCTGATTCTTCCACTTCTTCAATAACATGGGCTTCATTTATTTACGTTATCTTCTTGTTATCCTTCTTGATTTTGGAAAAATTCCTTTTAAATTCCCCATATTCATTACACTCTTAGCATTGTACTTTTGACATATCAATATTCTTCTTTTTCCAAGGATCAAACTTTCCTTTTCTCATAGCCATCGCAGCATATGCTTGAACTTGTTCATTTGATGCAACATCGCTCTTTTCCTTCAACATATTTTCTTCAATTTTACATAATGACCAAAGTTAATTGAATGGAGTGGCTTCCTTCTTTCCATAGACACTTGATAGTGCATTGAGTACAACGGTGGTCATTTTTTTATCAAGCATTATTTCCCCCAGCTATTGCAGTTTATCTCTTATTTGAGATACCCTCGTAAGGTATGAGGCTACCCCTTCTTCCCTTGATGCCTTCATCTTGTATAATTTATTTCTAAATGATATAACTTCTCCTGCAGTGCTTACGGAAAACAATTTTGTTGATAAATGGCAACACGAAATTCCAGTTTAATTTATCCTTGAATTAAAATGTGAATTAAAAATCGAATTATATTCTCATAGCAACTTGTAAATAGTTAATTAATTTTAATTAACTTAATTAGCTTAGGAATTTCGAGTTGGAAGTTTTTCTGTAGTCATGTATATGTTCTCTCTAAATTTTAGGGGTCTAGGATGAGTTTATTTGAGTTGTAATTAGATAACTCAATTTGACTGAGTTATGGTCCGTTAAACTAGTTCTAACTATTGAAGGAACTAGTAGAGGTCTAGTAATGATTTGGTGAACTGGTGCATCCTCACTGCTACTCCAGCTAACTAAATATTCCCTCATGAGAAACTCATGCATGTTATTTCATAGAAAGACCCAGTTGAGACTAGAGTGTGGGGACAGTGTACTATCAGTTGTAGAATGATCTGAGTTGTACATATCATGCATGCAATTAGAAGAGGACCTAGATTTGGATTGTGCAGTCATGGAAGAATGAATTCCCAATTAAATATGGGCTATTACTCTCAAGAATTTTGCAAGGACATAGGGGCTCAACAAGTAGCATAAATTAGCTAAGTGTTGGTCAGTGCAGGCTTGTGAGGCAAAGAGTTGATCATACTTGTGCAGGAATTGTTCTTGTGAGAACAAGCTTTGTATTATCACTCAAATTTTTTATTAATGTAATAGATAGTCGCGGTTTTGAGTAGTGTCTTTCCCCAAAGAAACAATTGTGTTATGTGTCTTTGATTATCTTCCTCTTATCAATTATTTTTTTCATCGATCATTGGTTTTCGTTGTTTAAAGAGTAAAGTAGATTCTTGTCTTGTGTTTTAGTACATTACATAAGATGTGAATCTACAAGAAAATATACATGGTATCAGAGATAGATATGTAGAAAAATATACATGGTATCATAGTTGAAGACAGTACACTAGAGGATATTTCAAAGTTTCGAGTCTTGGGTTACAGGTGAAATTCAAATTTGCAATACATATTTCAGGATCAGAAAATCACTTTATATGGTTTGAGGCTTGAGTATGCCTTGGAAGGCAGCTCAAATTATATAGCCTGCAAGGATAATATGGAGGTTGTGTTGGAGGATAATGGCCTCAAGGAATTCATTGAGCAAGACATTCCTAAGCCAGTAATCATCGGATGCACTGAATCTAGTCGAATGGAAGAAGTGTGTGGCGAATTTGAGGCGGATAATCCTTGAGTGAGTTTGAGACCACACTTTCTTGAGTCTCCATTGGAAGGAAACTTTGTATGCTATGTGGAAAACATTGATAGACCTATTCTAGAATAGCAGTGACCATAGGAAGTTGGCATTGAAATACAAACTTCAAAAAATCAAGATGGAGAAAGGTGAGACCATTCCCAAATACTTGACCAAGTTCACTCACTATCGTGATGAGCTTGGAAGTGTTGGAATAATCATTTTTGAAGATGATATGGTAAGCCTAGCTCTTATAGAACTCCCCAAGAGTTGGCACAGTTGTCAGGTCTCTGTCAATGGAAGAGAGAAGCTACCAGATTGGGAAAGACTATGGTCAGATTTGATGCAGGAGGAGATCAGAAGGAACACCAGAGATGGTTCCTCATCAAAGATTGATGATGAGGAAAATTGTGCCTTAGCAGGTAAGGCAAGGAAAGGGAAAGGGAAGGAATCCCATTCCAAATCATATTCTTGTCACGGAAAAAATAAGAAATACATGATGAAAGTTAAGTGTTTTCATTGTCACGAGCTAGGCCATTTTGCTAAAAATTGTCCACTCCAGAAGTCCAAGAAGAATTCCTCAAGAGGAGGAGTGATGCTTTGGCATCTCAATTCGAATTATACTTTACTCTCATTGCATGCATGGTGTCATCAATGATGGTTAGTGTATGGTACCTTGACAGTGCAGCGTCATTCCACATAACTGGTGACAAGGAGTTGTTTAGTGACCTGAAGGAGAAAGATCTACAGATGCATATCGATATGGGTGACGGCAGGAGGTATAGTGCTATTGGATAGGCCATGGTTACTTTTTAGAGGGAGAAAGGTGCTCCTCTCACCTTCAGAGATGTTATGTATGTGCTTGGGTTGAAGAAAATCTTAGTATCAGTTGCCATGCTTGAGGATGGAGGCTATGATATGATTTTCTCAAAGGGAAAGGCGTTCCTTTGACAGATAGACATGTGTTAAGTAAAGAATATAGGGATTCGAGTTAATAATATCTACAAGTTAGAGGTAGATGATTGTGATGCTCTGAGCACGAAAGAAGAGACAGTGCAGAGCCAAGATGTTGGCCAGTTGTGGCATAGGTGATTGGGTCACTTGCATCATGGGGCTTTGAAAATCATGCAGCATATCTCTACTGGTCTTCCCAAAGGTATGCTTGAGCAAGTTGATACATGCAAGGGGTATACTTTGGGAAAATACACCAAGGCTTCCTTTCACGATAGAGGCAGTTGAGTAGAGGCGATTTTAGAGAGAATCCATTCAGATGTGTGTGGACCATTCTTGACAGCATCCATGACCAAACACATGTATTATGTTATATTTGTTAACAACTTTTCTCGTAAATTTTGGATATGTTTCATGCAGAAGAAGGATCAAACTTTCACAAAGTTTTTTTAATTTAAAGCATTGGTTGAGAAAGAGACTAGCAAGAAGGTTAAAGCTATGAGAAGTGATAACGGTGGTGAGTATGTCTCAAATGAGTTTAAGAACTTTTGTGCAATAGAAGGTATTAAATGGGAGTTGACGGCACCCTATAACCCACAGCATAATGGGGTGGCCGAGAGGAATAACATAAGCATTATAGGGGCAACATAGGTGTTGTTGCATGATTAGGGACTACCACTACACTTGTGGGATGAGGCATGCAACACATTGGTTTATTTGCAGAATCATAGCCCACATCGGATTCTTGGGATGAAGACACCATAGGAGGCTTATTCCAGTAAGAGGCCAGATG
Organism: Pinus tabuliformis; assembly: GCA_031772625.1. Lineage (NCBI taxonomy): Eukaryota > Viridiplantae > Streptophyta > Pinopsida > Pinales > Pinaceae > Pinus > Pinus tabuliformis. Next base: position 1,070,197,189 of record CM062818.1, read on the forward strand.
TTGGTCATTTCAAGATTTTTGGGTCGTCAGTATATTTCCATGTGACCAAAGATGTACGAAAGAATATTGACATGAAAACAGAGTTGGTACATTTGTTGGGTACATTGATACACCACACAACTATTGAGTGTACTTGCCGACCAGCAGGATGACAATGGTTTGCAGGGATGTCAGATTTGATGAGGAGAAGGCCATGTGATTTTTCCTTAAGAGGGAGCTTGAGCTACATGCATTTGAGGATCTTTTATCTCCTAAGGTTGAGGAGCCTCAGATTGATGTGGAGCAGCCACATGTAGAGGATCTGGGAGTGGAGACATCCACTTAGGCAGAGTCTTCCAGAGATGGGAGAAAGTGCACCAGAGAGGCTAACAGGTTGTTGCATGTTGCATGGAAGAATGTGGGAGCACCCACATCTTAGCACAGGCAAGGAGGTCACCTGAGAGGTGCACTGAATACATGTCTCTTATGAGTGGATGTGTTGATACGGGGCCATCTTCCTTTGAGGAGGCAATGCAGCAACTGGTTTGGTTTGATGCCATGGTGGAGGAGTATGACTCCATAGTTCGTAACAGTGTTTGGGATGTGGTCTGGGGACTGGAGGACAAGTCAATGGTGAGATCCCGATGGATTTACAAGGTAAATCAAGGTCCAAATGTTATTTTGGAGAAGAATAAGGCCAAGTTTGTGACCCGTGGCTTTTCACAGGTAGAGGGGATTGACTATGATGAGACCTTTGCTCCTATTGCAAGGTACTCATCGATCATATCCATATTGGCACTATTAGCGTAGATGGGTTGGAAGACACATTAGATGGTTGTAAAGACAACCTTCATTAATGGCACGATTGAGGAAGAGGTGTACATAGAGAATCTTGAAGGTTTTGAGACCTTTGATCGTGAGTCGCATGTGTGTCGGCTCAAGAGGGCATTGTATGGGATGAAGTAAGCACCTTGTTCTTGGTACACCGGGATTGATAGTTAATTCACTCGGTTGGGCTTCACCAAGAGTGAAGCGTATGAAAACCTGTACCATATAGTGGTGGAAGGTAAATTGTTGATCATTTTGTTATATGTCGACGATTTGATTTTGACAAGTGATGATCAGCTGATCAAGCCTTGCAAGGAGGATCTTGCAAGAGAGTTTGAGATGAAGGACATGGGGCTCATGAATTACTTTATGGGCATGGAAGTATGGCAGGGTGATGGGAAACTATTTTTGTCTTAGGGAAAGTATGTCAATGAGATACTCAAGAGGTTCCACATGGAGAGCAGCAAACCCATGGAGACTCCTCTAGTAGGTAACTGGAGGAAAGAGGATGCTACTTCAGGGAAAGTAGTGGAAGCTACTACTTACAGGAAGCTTGTGCGTTCACTCATGTATTTGGTGAACACTCGACTAGATATGTGCTATGCAATTAGCCAACTTAGTCAAGCAATGGTTAGGCCTACCAAGTTATATTGGAAGGCAGCAAATCAAGTGTTGAGATACCTCAAGGGCACTACTCATTATGGATCGTGGTATAGATAAACAGAGAGAGTGAACCTTTAAGGCTTCACTGATGTAGATTGGGCAAGGAGTCCATCCGACAAGAAGATCACATTAAGAGGGATCTTTAGTATTGGTTCAATAGCAGTTTATTGGTATAGGAGGAAATAGAGATCGGTTGCACTCAGTTCAGCAGAGGCAGAGTACATCGTTGCAAGTCTGGAAGAATGTGAGGCCATATGGATGAGGAAGATTCTGGCTGGTTTTGTTGGTCAGAATATGGATCCAACTATGGTTTACTACGATAATAAGAGTTGTATCAAACTCTCCGAAAATCCAGTTTTTCATGATTGGTCCAATCATATTGATATTTGATATCATCATCTTCGAGTATTGAGGTGGATTATAATGTTGGAGTACATTCCCACGGAGGAGAAAGATGTTGGAATTTTGACAAAGGCATTCTCAAGATGTAAATTCGAGTTTCACATAGACATGATCGGGGTAGTTGATAATCCCTTTCTTTTTGAGAGGGAGTATTGAGAAATGGCAACAATAAATTCCAATTTAATTTGTCCTTGAATTAAATTGTGAATTAAAATAAAAATATATTATCATAGCAAATTTTAAATAGTTAATTAAGTTTAATTAACTTAATTAGCTTAGGAATTTTGAATTGGAAGTATTTATGTAGTCATGTATATGTTCTCCCTAAATTTCAGGGGTCCAAGATGATTTTATTTGATTTGTAATTAGATAACACAGTTTGATTGGGCTATGGTTAGTTAAACTAATTGTAACTGTTGGAGGAACTAGTATAGGTCTAGTAGTGAGTTGGTGCACTTGGTGCACCCTCGGTGCTACTCCAGCTAACTTAAGATTCCCTCGTGAGTAACTCATGCATGCCAGTTTAGAGAAAGACCTAGTTGAGACTAGAGTGCAGGGACAACGTACTATCAGTTGTAGAGTGATCTAAGTTGTATACATCATGCATGCAATCAGAAGAGGACATAGATTTGAATTGTGTAGTTATGGAAGAAGGAATTCCCAATTAAATATGGACTATTATTCTCAGGAATTGCGTAAGTAAATAGGGTCTCATCAGGCAGCAGAAATTGGCTAAGTGTTGGTCAATGCAGGCTTGTGAGGCAGAGAGTTGATCATACTTGTGTAGGAATTATTCTTGTGAGAACAAGCTCTATATTATCACTCAGATTTTTCATTAATACAATAGATAGTTAGGGTTTTGAGCAGTGGCTTTCCCCAAAGAAACAATTGTGTTATGTGTCTTTGATTATCTTCCTCTTGACAATTATTGTTTTCATCGAATTGGTTTCCACTATTTAAATCGTAGAGTAGATTCTTGTCTTTTGTTTTAGTACAATACATGAGCTATGAATCTACAAGAAAATCTACAAATTCTACCATTTTTTCATAGATATATTTTGATTTCTCCAACCTTGCTACATAAGGGATGAGGAAATCCTTGATTGCTTCTATGAGGATTATTTGAGCCCTTATTTCCCCTTTCATATACTTTGATAGTACTTGATCTTACTCTTGAGATGGTTTGGATATTCAACCCTTCACATATTTGATAACTTCATTCTCTATGAGGATCAAATCTATCTTCTTCTTCCATGGAAGGTAATTTGATGACCCAACAAGTTTGTTTCTTTCCTTGCATAATGAAGTCATTTTGATAGTAGATTAAAAAATAGATATAAAAATACTTACTTGTCAAGTGAGGATGCTCCTTCGATGATGATATCTTCAACTTGATGCCTTCTTGATGATGATTTATTTCTTCATGATTTCTTCCTTCTTTAAATATATCAATGCTTATTTTCTAGATTATATGCTTGAGATGTGATCCTTTCTTCAAAGAGAGGGTGATCACCTTGATTTCTTGGATGATAATTGCAATGCTTCTTCTTGCTTTCTTTGGATGTAGAATTGTAAATTGTGGAGACTTCAAAATGCTTCAAAAGTGTAGTCCATTATTTGAGTGGAGGTAGGGTCCTTGAGGTCTTCTTCTCCTTGTGATGGTGTGATCCTATAGATGAGTACTCCTCCTTGGTGTTTATTTGTCCTCCTTAATGATATCCTTGTGCTCAACCCTTATGTATCCTTCTTCAATGATGTGTGATCTTCAAGTTGCCTCTTCTTCTTAATGTAGTCACCTTAGCTTCGATACTATGTTTAGAAATCTAGGGGCAACTAGATTAGGTGATTTCTTTTACTTTGATAACTTATTTTGATGCATTTTTACTTAAGTTGATTAAATTCTTCTTTCACTTGATTATTATTATGCTCTTATCATCTAACAGCTACCAAACTATGAAGATCAAATAGACAAGAGGACACAAAATATATGGCACAAGTCAGGGCCAAAACCTCCCCTCTTGAGAGGAAAACCTGTTAACACCAGAAAATTGTACATGTGTTTGCACAAACCAGAAAACACTAAAAGAAATCCTGCAGAATTCACAAGTGAAGATTTTCCAAATGAAGAAATCATGAAGTTAAAAAAAATTAATTTCTCCTAAGGTCCAAAGTTTATAAGGTTTAAAAATTGAGGACATTGTGGCTATTTCTTCGATAGTTGCACGTTGAACGAAATTTTCTTCGAAAGTCATGTGATCGAAGAAATGGATGACTCAGTGAATTTGGAACCACTTCACACACTTGGAGTTGATTCCCTAATAGGATCTCAGTCTAGGATAATTGAATTCAAGTCACCCTGAAGATATGCAACCCTCAATGGAATCATCTTGTCCTACTCATGAGTCATTGTCATGCATGAACCAAGAGAGGGAAGATGGATTCAAAAATTCTATATAAACAGACCATGGGAGAACCAAAATATGAGACATTGTTATGTTGGCCAAATTGCTATCAGAGAAAACCAACATTCCATTGTTGAATCCAAAGAAAGTAAGAGCACTAGCATGTTGGCCATATTGCTTCTAAGAAATCCATCATCTTAGTGAGAGGAGAAGAGTCCACCATTGGAGAGTCTTCATAATTATTTGAGAGAAAGGAGAAAATTGCAAAGAGATTAAGGAAAAGCACCCCCTTTCCGAGGATTTTTTAGCACCATAGCTCAAGGAATTCTCTTTAAGTGTTTAAGATTCATCTATTGTATTCAACCTCTACTACCAACGGTGAATAAAGGGAGATTTTTCCATTATTTGGTTGACTTGTTTTCTCCATTGAGAATTATTTTTGTATTTATCTCTTTGTCTTATTTTATGCTTGTATATGCATTGTTTTCACTATTTGCAATGCTTTGTTTATCTAATTTTGTTCACTAACAGCATCAATTCTACCCGTGATCCTCTGCATGGAATAATCAACTATTAAGGAGGTGTCTTTTGGTACACCATTGCCACAAAAACACTACTACAAGAATGGGGACTTTGTTGTTGTCTTTTATTTAATATAAATATTGTGTTTACAGGATATTCTCTCTGCATAACCACTCTACAAGGCACTCAACATCTCTTTGGAATTTTTGCAGGACCTTTGGGACCTATTTTGAGCCCAAGGAATTGAGTTTTCATTTTCTTTGCTCGCCTACGTGGATTTTTCTCTAACAGACATGCGCACGCGTCTGTGTGTGGCTAAACCCGTGTGGTTGCTAGAAAGTAAAAAATAGCCTTGTATTTTCTCTTTTCTTAGGTGATTGGCAACCTTTAGTGAATTTCCTTCACCTCTACATTTATTATTATCTGTTTAGTTTTCCTGGTTTCTTTACTAACCTCAATTAGTGGAGCAATTGGAGCATTATTTCATTTTTATTTGTAATAAACACACACAACTTAATTAGGGAGAAAATTAAGTGGCCAAATTCCACATATGCTTTTCAAACTATTTTGCTAAAATTTTTTGCAAATCACATAGGTTGATTAGTAAAGGAGTAAGTGGACCATCATCCACATATCTTACTACTAACCAAAGCATTCATTTTTTTTCATTTTTGGGACTAGGAGAAAGTTCTATTATAGAAAGTAAGTAATATTTGCTTCCCTTGCATCTCTTAGATGAACCTAGGCTTGAATATGAAAACTTTCTTAAAGCATTTGAATTTCCATCTCCCTTGTTGAAAATCACACAATTTAATAGGAAAAGACTAAGTGGCCCATTATCCAAACCATCTTTTTTTTTTCAATACAAGGAAAAATCAACACTTAGTGTAATTAGAAGGATATTGTAAAGGATCATTATATATTTTCATCTCACAACACTTTGTATGTCCACTTGCATCACACACTAAGCTTATATAAGCTTTGTAGTAGAATGAATCTAGTTTCCGAAGCTTTGTGTACTTAGTTTATTTTTTATTACAAAATCACTACCTGAGTAAATTAAGACTCCTTAAAAAAAACTATAACTTGAAACAACTAAGTTTCCCCAGAGGTGACACCAAAAAATTTATAGTTCAGGTTAGGACCATTGAGGGTAGACAACCCATAAGCTGCCATGGTCATGTTACATCTTTGAAACATAGTTGTTGGCCTTTTAGGGAGATTAAAATAATTCAATCATCCCACGAAAAATATTAGCCGAGCATGGGAGAGACTTGATTCAGAGGGGGTTCGGCTTAGGTTCAGTGCATGCAATACTCTTTGGGGCTATCCGACCCATCTAGTGTACTGGTAACTGACTACCAAGAATATAAAGACTCAAATTCTCATGTCAGGCGAATGTACTTTAGTGGCCAAAATATATGGCATCCTTTACCTATAGGTGATATTGTGGGCATCACTTGACCATCATTTCCATTACCTTGGTTGATTCTTTGGCTGCTGGAAGGTGTTTCCAGTTCTTTCGAGACGTTTCCCCAGGAACCATTAGAATATATCTCCACAAGGCCCAGTTACTTTAAGAGTGGAAAGGATGATTAGGTATGCATAGGATCTTTTATCATATGCAACAAATGAAAACAAATTTTTTTTATTGATCACATATATTAATTGAAAAAGGAAAGTAACCATTTTATTTTCACTTTTTTTATGTATGTGATTTTATTGCATTGATATTTATCTCCTTCCCTAACCATACACAAAATAGAACACACTCTAATCGACACCATATGGGACCCCATGGCTCCCCGTCAATCTAGACATTTCTTAAACCTCCCCCCATTACTGAGAGGTGTGCCAGGATTCCTGCCATTTAGGCGTAGAGGACGTCACGTAACCACCATTATAGGATCTTCTTTTATTGGTGCATCTTTTCTCGGGACCCCTACCCATCAAATATCACCCTTCAACACCCCATAAGGGTCCCCACATGATACCCCTTTATCAAGCCCACAAACCACTCCTCCAGATAGTCCATGAGATACCCATCGAGGTAGTTCTCATGAAACTTACCCATAGAGGACCCCTTTACATATAGCTATCCAAAATCATTTCGTGATGGCAGATAACTCACAGATATTGTTCTTAGCTTCTTTAAACCTACCGGATTAAATTAAGCGAACTAATGACCCAATCGCGCATGGCCAAAATTGGCTAGCTATGCCCACCAATCTCCCTTCGGACATTCCAAATTTCAAAGGGAAACAGGGAGAAGACCCAGGAAATCACATCATGAATTTTCACCTGTGGTGTTCATCTAATAGTATCACAGACAATACTATTTTATTATGACCATTTCAACGCACCATTACTGGGTCTACAACGAAATGGTACATTGACCAGCCTTCTGTGTCACATGGAAACTTCAGCTCACTAGCTACATCTTTCCTCAGTTTTTTCCAGCTCTCAGTTCCTCACAATTCAGGCTTGGAACTCCTCACCCACTTCAAGCAAACACTCCCTATCCACATATTAGATCATATACATGAATGAAGGAAACATCATAGCTTATGTAAATCATAGTTTGAAGATAAATCCCACCTCAACTTTTTTTTGAGATCCCTCACATCAGAAATTTCAAAAGATGTGGAAAATTCATCCACACATAACAGGGAAGAATCCATTAGAAAAATTCAATAATTAGAGCTTATCTACACCCAGTCTAGATACATCTATCATGTGCTTCCATATGCCTCATCCCTGCAAACTTATAAAGAGACACGAGGTGTATCCAATGCCGCTAATGGATTGATTGGGTCGATAACCCAAAACCAACTCATCAACACCTACCAGTACCCTAGATACTCATTCAATGGACAAGCGTTTTATGCTATGAAAAATGCACCACCATTGTATCATACAAGATATTACCCCGTTCAACCCACACCGATGCAGAATACAGTCAATAGGGCTAAGAATTATTAGCCCCCTTAAGGAGGCTCATATATTCCCTCGTAAGGAAACCAGTACTCCTCTAGGAATATGGACGTAATGTCCTCTTCCCATAATACATACACCAATTAGGGAGAAGGAAACCAATATTCTCCTTTCCTCGCACAATAACAGAACAAGCCACAAACACAAAATAATGCAAGGGTTAATCTAGGGTAACCTTCTACCACTCCATAGCAATAATTGGAGGAGAAGTTGAACCCAACTAACTTGCCTAATGTTGCTAAGAAAAAACAATGATAAAAAGAAAGGGAGAACCCGAACAGGGGGGAAGCAACCACCAACAACCCCCACAGGCACCGGTTAGAGAGGCAACCCTGACCAGAATCAAAACTAGGGATCGACCAACAACAATCCACAGAAGAAAAACAAGAACACAAGCCTAAGGACTAATCATTCATGTGCTATCTATGGAGAATGTGGTTATTATACCCATCATTTTCCTCAAATCCATGAGTTAAAAAGGATACAGGATAATATGGGGCAAGGAGGTCAACAAACTGCAGTAATGCAAGACCCCTTCCCCCATCAGGGAGTGGTTAACACTCAGTAATAATCATCCCACTCACATCCTTCTAAAGGGAACCCCCATAACAATTCTAATCACAACTTTTTCATGACAGGAGAAGATATCATCCTACAAATGCGGAATAGTAGTTATGAAGTTCCCCTAGAGCCCAACCTCTCTACCTCGACCACAGAAATATCCACAAGGTCATTAACCATTCCTCAAGCTTCTATAGAACCTGTTCCAATGATGGTCAAAGGACCTTTACGACATGCAGGATATAACTCAAAAGTTTCTCATAGCTACAGCATAATCAATGAGTTAGCGGAAGCACCATTAGTTATGTCAACATTAGAAGTCCTACAAACATGCCCAACCAAAAGGAAAGCCTTACTTTCTTCTCTAGGTGCTAACCCAGTTGATTCTCACCTAATGGTATTCGACTTGGATAAAGCTACCCCATGACTACCATCAATCATGGCTTTCCAAATTCCAATCTCAATCCAAAACATCAACATCCATCGTTGCATTGTTGACGAAGGGGCATCCACATGTATAATGTCCAAATTTGTTTGGCAGAAACTAGGATCTCCTGAACTCAAGACTTCAAACATCATGTTTAGAGCATATGATGGGCACCCTTCTACTTTCATTTGCATGTACCCTAGCGTACCAGTTAAGTTGGCCGGAAAAATTGTGCTAATAGATATTGAAGTACTAGATGCCCAGTTGGATTACAATATCCTGCTAGGTCGAAGTTACATGTACGATATGTAAGCAATCGCCTTGTAGGTATTCAGGATAATGGTGTTTCTCCCTTGATGGAAAAATTATTACAATAGATCAACTCACATATTGTGAGAAGAAGACATTATCTGCACCCAACGATGTGTTACCCTTAGTCTCATCTTCTCAGGAATTGATCACCACTTACACTGAACTCATCCCTGTCTATTTAAGCCATCAACACTCCTAGGGATATTCCCAGGAGACCCTCCAGTGACAAAGAAAATTTCCCCAACCATAGGAGCACCGGTGTGCATGAAAACCTCATAAAAAACCCCCCAAGCTCAGGAACCAGCTCCAGATACCATGAGATCTACGCTTTCCGATTCCACATTCCTACATCACACCATCACTCAAACACTTTTTTTATGCCCTCCACTTGGTTTTGTCTCTCACCGAGTCATAGAAACGCTCACGTTGCCAAATATGGCTCTCGCGATATTGGTCTGGTATCTAGTCCCAATGAACATCTCAGTAGACCAAAGAAATACCTCGACAAATATTCTCCCTGTACCTCCACCTCAGGAAGCCACCCTAACTCAAGAACCTCCTACACCAACACCAATCAGGGCCAGCAGGAATGCCAATCAAAAAGGTGAAAAAGGGGAGACCTCAAACTCCTCCAGGGCACTTCAACCATGTGCTTTGTGTGAAGAGGTTGGGAACCCTACTAACATATGCCCAGAGTTAGATGGGTTGAAATCTCTTATGCATGCTTCAAAAACACTGGTAACCCTAACTTATCATGCATGTGCTATATGCAAAAAATATGGGCACTACACTCATCATTGCCCTACGATCCCTTGATACCGAGAGAAATTAAGCGCACTCATTCAATCCAATATTAATGAACCATTAGCATCGACCAAACCCCAAGTGGATGATGGATGGAAAAACATATTCTACATTCGAGAGGAACCATCTCCAAGCTCTTACCCCTCTCAAACACTCGCCCATAGCACAAGGGGGCAACCTGAACAACCAAACCCCCCTACATTGCCATGTGCTTTATGCAATGAATGAGACCTTTTGGTTAACTAATTTCCTGAATTGCAAGCATTTAATCAATATTATCTGATCCCCCAAGGTGCTCGAAGAAGCAGACCTAGGTGCAGGCACAACACATTCAATATTTGTGCAGGAAACCATCATATGTGAAGGTGCCCCACCTTCCTAGGTTCCACAAATCATTGAGTTCCATGTGTTGATTCATGGCTGGAAACTCTTATTTAATCGACTCTAATATCGATTCTGTGGAGCCCATGCCCCCACCAGGGGAAGATAGACCTTTAGATGTATTATGTGTTTTTGATGAGAAACGGCCACCAAAAGTAAAGCAAGGACCCCATCATTATGTGTACCCTCACCATCATTAATCTAGATCAAGCAAAAAATGATCTAAGGTTGTCTGGAAAAAAATGTCACCCCTCACATGTGCCCTATGTGATAAACCCAACCATTTGGTAAATCAATTTAATGAATTGAGTAAGTTTAATGACATCTTTTGCTTAGAGGTCCAAATTCCAAAACTCCATCTCTCTAATCAAGGTAAAATCACATTTTGTTACTATCGCATCTGCTCTCAATTTCATCATACGAGGAATTGTCAATACCTTCCACATTTTCGCATAGCGAGAGCAGCACTGGGGCAAAACCACACCAGGAAGTCACGTCACACCAATACTAAGATACAGAGATGGATACCACCCCATGATGTCCCATCTCATGATGTCAACCAGGCGTCAATGTCTCATACTATGAGCAGTACCGCCACCCACACTATTTATTCAGTTAGTTCTAGTACAATGTGCAGTATCTGCACCAGTACCTCTCATAGCATCGAGACACGTCACATGTTACAAAAATTTTGGCAGCTTAGGATTCAGCATGAAACTCCTATTGAGGAAGCTACTTTTTCACCGTATACACCAACAAGAGTGCAATAACTTCCTCCCATGCAGCATTAACCCACCATAACTGAAATTCTACCACCACCAAATGTTGACGACATGCAACACCATATACGATTCATTTCCTCATCCGTAGGAACCATGATTCGTGTTGTCTGCTCATCAATTTTCGGTGTCAAGACCACAAAATCCACATCACTAGTGGCAACACCACCGATGGTTCAAAACCATCCCATATGCACTTTTTCATCATCGTTTGGTTCTACGGCATCAACCAACGAATCATATTCTTGCTTGTCGACTAACACAACCAAGTCTGAATCCCAACCTCAAGACCTAGTGCAACCCAAGTCAACCCTAGATAATCTTGTTCACTCATATGAATATATTCTAGAATCCATGATGGAACCCGAATTTCCTTGGGACACCATGCACCATCGTTCATTTTTCTACCCGAAAAAATAAAATAAAATAAAATTAAAATAAATAAAAATAAATAAAATTAATTAATTAATTAAAATTAAATTTAACATTAAAATTAAAAATAAATAAATAAAAAACAAAAAATAAAAAATAAAAATAAAAATAAAAAATAAAATAAAATAAAAAAATAAATAATAAAAAAATTGTACCCACTAACGCACCAACCAATGATATCTACACCATTGAATCAAAATATTTCCTCCCACCAGGAAAGGTCAATTGGTTCAAAAATCCCATCCCAACACCTAATGCATTTGAGGAAGGGAACATGTACAATATTTCACCTACCATCAAGGTGAGTATTTCCAACAAACCTGGAAAAGTCAAAGAGATTTCCCTGGGGGCAGCATTCTCTCCAAAAGAAACCACATACACATCCTTGTTCCAAGAATACAAGGATATTTTTGTTTGGGATTACTCTGAGATGCCAGGCATCAGTCTCACCATTGTGGAACATCATATAGAAATGTGGTCTAACGCCCATCCCATCAGGTGGAAACAAGGAAAGTTACATACGTCTAAGGCCGAATCAATTAAACAGGAAATTGATAAACTCCACAAAGTTAGGTACATCTATCCTATCGCTTAGACGTCTTGGGTTTCTAACCCTGTACCCGCCACGAAAACCAGGCACCATCCACATTTGTACTAATTTTAGGGATCTAAACAAGGCTTGTCCCAAATAAAATTACCCAACTCCATTCATCAACCAAGTCATCGATGCTTGTGCCAATCACGAGGCCCTATCCTTCATGGACGGGTTCTCTGGATATAACCAAATCCAAATTCGCCATACAGATCAATACAAAATAGAATTTACCACCCCTTGGGGTACATTTTCATACAAAGTTATTCCTTTTGGTATTAAAAATTTTGGTGCCACCTTTCAGTAGGCCATGAACTACATCTTCCACAATTAAGCTCATCTCATCCAGATAACCTCACATTACGATCCAAGAAACGTGCTAATCATCTGGAGGATCTCTGCATGGTATTTCAGAGATGTAGAGAGTATAACCTATGATTGAACCCTCTCAAGTGTGTATTATGTGTCAATGTCAAAATGCTATTGGGTTTCATAGTTTCCCAACAAGGTATCACAGTCGACCATCTCAAATTCCAAGCCATTAAGGAGGTACCACCTCCAAAAAACTTAAAACAGTTACAAAGCTTGCAGGCTAAGGCCAATTTATTACGACACTTTGTCCTTCATTACGCTACTTGTGTGTAAGGTTTCCTGCGCCTCCTTCGTCAGGAAATTCCCTTCCCTTGGGATGATCAAGCTAAAAAATCATTTGAAGTTTTAAAATATGCATTATATTAAGCTCCTTTTATTGTCCCACCCTACCATAACAAAGACTATACCCTATACCTATCGGCATCAGAGGTAGTCATCGCTGGGGTGTAAGTACAGGATGGACAAGATAATAAGGAGCACGTAATTTATTACGTCAGCAAGAACTTATCTGAGCCTACATTGTGTTAGTGTTAGTCATTTCTACCTATCACTAGTGATCAAGTATGCTTTTACCAAGTTTGTTAGGGGTCTCAAGGTCAAATTTTATCATGTCACTAGGTTTTCAGAATAATATTCGGTCACTGGTTAATTTGTCTACGTTTATCTCTATTCTCTTAAAAATATCACATGTCAGTATCTTACATCACTCGGATGAGTGTATCGTCATAAAGAGAATTTCATCATCATCTCATTCATCACCATCATAAATTTACTCATTCTAATGTCTTCCTTAGGTCATTAGGGTTTTAAGGTCCATTTTCATTTCATGCATAAAAATCTGGTATAAGATGAGTTGTGATAAGCAACTCTTTTCAATAAATCATGAGTACTTCATGGCCACAGTCTCAAGGTTCCAAAATAAATAACGTTCAATATTCAAAAAGGTAAAAATAAGTTTAGATTACAAATCTCCAAGGTGGTCAAGTTCAAAAAGAGTGAAAGTCATGTTTTGAAAAAGGTATGTGGGGCCCATTTTCAATCAAAAGAGGATCATACTATGCCTATAAAATCCCAATCATATCTCATTTGCATCCTTACTTCCTTTGTTTATCGAGATCTCTCCTCTTTTAGTGAAAAAAACACAGGTTTTCTAGCTAAAATTGGAAAAAAATTCATAGGCGCTGCGCTTTTGTGAACTACGTTGCGCTTCTAGGAGAGGCATAGCGCTTCTATGAGCTGCGCTATGCTTTGGGATTGAAATTATGTCAACTGCATTGCAGTCAGGATAGGGTGGCACAAAACTCAAAGAAAATCACCCAAAATCCAAATTTAAGCTTGCACTCCAGTTTATTATTGCTTTAAGCTATTTGGAAAGTAAGTACAATCATCTCACTCCCTCTTTCCTTTTGGAAAATCAAATGAATGATGGTTAGTTTAATCATTTAGGGTTTGGATGAATTTCATGTTTTTAAACTTACTAATGGTGAGTTTAGTCAGCTGGAAACATTCAAAACCCTAGAGATTGATATCCCATACCTCTGTCTGCATACAATTTATCATTCCATTTGTTGGTCGATAAAAGGTGCCTTTTAAAACTCCTAATTATCCTCACATTAATTATCAATCCGAGCAAGTCTTCTTATTTCAAGAGTGTACACAATGTGTGGCTGCTATTTAACTCAGAGAGTAATGTTTCTAAATTGCAGTACAGATATTTTAAATACAAGAGTAAACAAATGCATCTAGTAAATTCCAATTGTAATTAAAGAAAACTCAATCCTTTAATGAAATCAAATCTTACATTCATCAAAGTAACAACAACATCAGTTGAGAGTACAATAGTGATAACTCATCCCTCTTTAACTGATTTAATCTAAATCAAACCCAATCCTCAATAATTAATCTAAACAGTGAATGATATCAATCTGAGAGTTTCAATAGCGATAGTTAATACTCTTTACAGTTGATTATATCAAGCAGAATATTTATCTAAGAAACTTGATCTGAAATGAAAGCAAACTGAATCAACGACAATCCTGCAAATTATATAAAGTAAAGAGATTCTGTCAACACTAGAAAATAATAAACAGCGCAGCGATAAAATCACAAAAAGCAAGAATACTATCAAACCATCACACTTGCGAGAATTGGAAATGTATGACACAAGAAGAGCAGTTGAATCCACCAGAGGCTGGGCCCTTAGCCGCCAGTGAAACACTGCTAAGTTACTTCAGGAAACACAAGGGAACAACAACTTTACTTATATATTAATCATCAAACTGAATGAGCATTACAATATATTCGTGTTCTTCTCGACAACAAGAGTCTGTGAATACAATTACAATTACAATAATACAAAAATTCCTCCCCCCTTTCTTCTTACAAAACATCTCTTTTTATAATCGGAAAGGGTACAAAGATAAATGATAAACGCGATCCCTCGGGATCTCTCGATCCTAAGGGATTCGCAATAGTTTTCCATCTTCAGACATCGTTTCCTTTCTCGCGCTGATCCTGCTGATTTTCTTTTGGTCATATCTGCAACCGCCGTGTTCCTTCCTTAGCTTGTTGATTCTTGTTGTTCCTTCTTAGGGAACAGAATTTGTCCCTTTTATTATTTTCCTGCATAAAGGAAGGTAATAATTAGCTAAGTCGTAACTACAGATAATTTCTTCATTTCTTACCGTAATTCCTTAATAGATTAGCGCATTGAGATATAGAAAGGATAAGAATAAAGGAAAAGGATAATGAGTTTAATAGTAAATGCATACCTTTTCCATGACCCAACATACTCCCTTGCTTACCCTTTTTCATGTCCTCATGAAAACCATGTAGTTCGTATGCAAAGCAGTCAAAGAATAAGTTGGAGAAGGAATGTCATAAAGCAGTCTGAAACCATGATTCTTAGCCAAGAGCTCAAAGATGTGCCCTGTCTGTCCTTCAGGCAGTTCATATATAGCCTGATACCCTTCAGCAGGATACCAAATAATAGGGCTGCGGAACCGACAGCCTAGCCAATAAGGACCTTCTCTTAAGATGAGATTGTTATAAGTGACAAATCGTTCTGCAGCCAATTTAAAATTTTTATAATTAAATGGCTCTCTATTCTATACATTACTGTTGGAGACTGTCCACCTGAACTTAGCTACAGCCAAGGAGCTTTTCTGAATGGAGAGGAAGTATTCTACTCCCTTATGGACAAATTATTTCTGAATACGCCCCAAAATTTTGATTACTCCTTCCCTTTTCATCAAAATTTTGTGATTGGCCAACATTTGTAACGGGTGTTTTGGTTCACCTCTGACCCAAAGGTCCAGTCCATTTTCTTGCCTCTGGAACGTGTTATGAGCCTTGAACCATTTCAGTTGATTGACAGCGAATGAAATAAAAGCTTGGAATTTCACATCCCCCACAAAAGGATTGGGGTTCTTTTCAATTTCTTCCTCTAATACAAAATTATGTAAGTAAAATTCACACAGCAATCTCTAAACTTTTACCCCATGTTGTTTGCAACAGTTTATGAAATCCTCAATTGTTTTTAATTCTATCAGTTTTCCAGCCCTGACGGCTTTGATTTTCAGCTGCAAGTATCTTTCTAGCAAAAATAAGGCATAATTATTGGCAGGGGATCTACATGCCAAGACATTAGTGTACAATGAGCAAATAGTGTCCATTTGATTCATGACCTTCTCTAATCTGAGCTTCATTCTCTCAATTATTTCTTCTGCCTTTCGGTATTTATCGAAGGTCTCACTTTCTGATGTATTCATGTCCCAAAGTTGCCTTTGTAATTCTTGGAATTTTTGCTTGGAGACAGTTTCCAGCTCAAGCTGTTCTATGGTAAGCCGAGCCTGGGCTAAATCTTCTTGAAGATTCACTATACTGGGGTCATTGCTTGT
Organism: Pinus tabuliformis; assembly: GCA_031772625.1. Taxonomy (NCBI): domain Eukaryota; kingdom Viridiplantae; phylum Streptophyta; class Pinopsida; order Pinales; family Pinaceae; genus Pinus; species Pinus tabuliformis. The sequence continues at coordinate 1,070,213,538 of CM062818.1, forward strand.
CATGGTATATTTGGCTTGAGTATCTGTCTATGTACCCCTGCTATGAGAATGGATGCCTATTGTCTATGTTTATTTGTTATGGGAGGCCCAAGCCTCCGTCTGGGTAGCTGTGTTGTAGGAGGGTACCATTTTCGTTTGAATAGCTAAGTCATGAGAAGATATAGCCTATGTTTGGGTAGCTGCTTTTGCAAAAATTGCATGTTATTCCCTAACAAGTTCAGTGAGTATGGGCTCAGTTTGAGTCCCTGTAGCTTTTGTTTCATGTAATTCAGTTTGAACGGCTGCATTTATTGTTTCCGGGGTTTTGTCTGGAACCTTCCCCGCTGATAATTTTCTTATCTTTCGCCTGAGCCTTTTCACTATTTTCTGCAGCCTCTGTTGTTCCTTCCTAAGCTTTTTAATTTTGTCTCTCTGCTTTCTAGGAGGAACAATTGTTCTACTAATTGTCTCTACTCCTAACAAGCTCGGTTTCTCATCTTGGATTTGTTCTACAAGAACTGTGTCCTCTCCCTGGTTTGTTTCTATTTCTCCTATTTGGCCTACATTCTCTGTATTTAGACCTTCCTGACTAGGTTCTCCTGGAGGTATATCACCAAGTTGGTTCACCTCTTCTTGAGTGGCCTCTGCCCTTTTTTCTGCTTCGCAACTTCTATTTTCTGATATAATTCTATCATGGCCAGAGTTCTCTACAGATTGGGTTGCTGCAATGTTCAAAGTGAGTGGGCTTTCAGGCTGTATAAAATCATTCATATTGGCCAAAATCTGGGCCAATTCGATATCATGCAGTAAATAACCTAGGGTACTTGATGTTGGGGGTAGTTCTGATTCGTTTCTTTATTCTTCTCCAAAATGTCATGATTCTTCCCTATGGTCTGACTCAAGGTTATCCTGGCCTTCTCTCTGAATTGTTGTTCACTTCCCAGGCTAGACAATTCTATGGGCTGGCTAATACTACCCTCAAGGTTTTTGGCCGCTCCTAAGTCTTTCCTCAGCTGAGCAGAATGTCTACGCTTTTGGGGAGTGTTTATTGTAAGGGTAGTCCTCTTCCTTTTCGGAATAGGGTTAGGTGCAGGCAGAGCTAAGCCCCCTTCAATGGAAAATACTAATTCCTCCCAACTTGATTGCTGTTGGGCAAAGTTGTAACTCACTATCATCCTAATCAAGCAGTGGTGGCTCACGATGGTTTCTATATGTTGGGACTTTTTCATGCTTCGAGTAGTGTCATGCAACAGGAAATTCAAATATGTAGGCAAATTCACAAAACATTTTTGTTTCAGAACTGCTAGGAGTTTAAGTTGACGCGGCCTTACCACATCTTTTCGCCCGTCACATGTGATGAAGTTCTGGACGAATCTGGCTATTTCTCCCCACAGTTCTCCAAGGGATGATGGTCAAACTCCTTTGGCTTTGATGATTAGGTCCTGTCCCTTATCCTTAAAGATTACAATAGCATCCTACAACTTCAATCTTTTATTAGCTCATATGGGTCCTTCTGCTGGTAATCTGGACACTTCAACTGTCACCCCATCTGACACTATGATTTGCCTCCCTCTTATCATAGATTACCCGTTCTATAAATTTTGTAGGAATTCAATAGCAATTGCTTTGTTGGGTTGCTGGAGTCGTGTGAAATATGTTATCCACCCAGCTCGGGCTAGAATTTCTCTAGCTGCATCAGAAACAGCCACTATTAGCGGCTTCCTACGTACTATTCTTCCTTCCATACTACCTAGATTCCACAAACAATTAGTGTAGCAGAGATATCACAGCAATGGACAAGGCCGAGTGATGGAACAACAAGCTGTTATAATGGTTATTTCGGATGATACTTTACAGGCATGAATACCGTCAACTAGGACTTGCTATTGTACCACTTACTCCGTAATCATGGAATGTCGTATTGCCCTGCACAATCAAATATATGGCTGACACGCATACATAAATACATGTGGAGGTTGCTCCTCTCCCCCCTTTGAAATGATAGGTCGCCTTCGACCGAATGAGTGAAGTAATGATGTGCTGGTGGCGAAGTATAGGGGTGATAAAAGTGGCAAGGTACGCATATTAATGATAGGATCGAAAAATATATCAGAGTGCTAAAATCAATGCATATAACGAAAATTATCAATAAGTGTGGAGATTTCGTGAGGTGATTTGAAAAGAAAAAGGACATCTGATGCAAGAAAGATACTTTGTCATCATCATTCCACTTAAACTACTATGATTGATTTTTAAAAGATATCGCATGCATAGAGGTTCAAAAATCGATTAGGAACATAATCTCTCTGTAGTAAAGGTAAAAAAATAAGAAAAGGGAGTTATAATAATTATTGATGTTGATAATATGACTCCAATACCATCAGCAGAGCTTCTATTGCCCGCAGGTGTTTATAACCTCGGAAGATTTGCTTTTTCACCCTTTGGAACCATGATCCTCTATGTATAATTAGGAAAGTGCATTATGATGTCAGAGTAGAGACCAATGTGCTGGCTTGGTAACCAGATGAATACATTGCCATTCACTGGGAAGGAGTGAAAGCTGGGCAGGCCGGCTCGTGATGAGACCTCCTATTCCAAGGACTTTATTTTTTTGATGCATCCATTGGATCATATCACTGGTGTGGTGGCCATAATGGGAATGCCACTTCATTGCTTCCTTATGATCATGGTAGGCTGGCTCGTGGTGAGACCCCCTATCCTCTATCTAAAAAATCATAGAATTGTTAGTAAACATATGAATATTTTTATTTTTTATTTTTTTAGACAACACTTCCTATTTATATATAGAGGGTGGCTCAATAGTCCTCAAGAGTAGGGATGGTGGAAGAAGTCTGAACATATCAGTAGAAAAAAATATGCCCTTATCCTTATTTAATGATAATGAACAGAGAGAATTATAAGGGTTAGGGAAGAACTAGCATGGTACAAATAATCAATCAATTTGATTTATAGTGAAAATAAGGATAGTGAAGTGATATAGATGGTTGTGTCCTTCCTTTTTCGATCAATACAAAGCAATCTCATTAAAGATGATAATATTCGATTTGCTTGTTCCAGTAAACTTCAAATTTTGTATCCTTACATATATATTTGTATACTTTCCCTATAGAGGATCATAAAGAGTGAGCAAAGGAAAGAGATGATATTCACAAAGTGCTTATTTCCTAAAGGAAACAACAAAAGAAAACCTCACACAAAGAGTGTTGTTCCTTATAGGGAACAGCAAGAAAAAAACACACAAAAAGGTGTTGTTCCTTAGAGGGAACAACAGCTGTTCCCTGTAAAGAACAGCAAATGAAAAATACACGCAGATGGTGCTGTCCCCTATAGGGAACAGCAAAAGGATATATACACGAAAGTGTTGTTCCTTATAGGGAATAGCTGTTGTTCCTTAAGAGAAACAACAAGAAGAAAAATTGCATACGAAACTGTTGTTCCTTAGAGGGAACAACAGTTGTTCCTTGTAGGGAACAGCAAAGGAAATACATGCCAAAAAAAATTATTATTCCTTAGAGGGAATAGCAGTTGTTCCTTAGAGGGAACAGCAGTTGTTCCTTATATGGAACAACAAAAAGAAAGAAAGAAAATTGGACGCGTTGTTCCTTCGAGGGAACAATAGTTGTTCCTTAGAGGGAACAACAGTTGTTCCTTATAGGGAACAACAATTGTTCCTTGTAAGGAACAACAAAAAGAAAAAAAATTGGATGCGCAATTGTTGTTCCTTCGAGGGAACAGTAGTTGTCCCTTAGAGGGAACAACAGCTATTCCTTAGAGGAAACAACAACTGTTCCTTATAAGGAACAGCAAAAAGAAAAAATTGGATGCGCAATTGTTGTTCCTTAGAGGCAACAACAAGAAGATGAATACACACAAAATTGTTGTTCCTTAGAGGGAACAACAACTGTTCCCTAGATGGAACAGCAGAAAAACAAAGACACACGGAATCGTTGTTCCTTAGAGGGAACAACAATTGTTCCTTATAGAGAACAGTAGTTGTTCCTTAGATGGAACAACGAGAAAACAAATAGATACGAAACTGTTGTTCCTTAGAGGGAACAACGAGAAAACAAATCCATACAAAACTGTTGTTCCTTAGAGGGAACAGCAGCTGTTCCTTATAGGGAACGGCGGAAAAACACGAAACTGTTATTCCTTAGAGGGAACAACAGTTGTTCCTTAGAGGGAATAGCGGGAAAGAAAATCCATACGAAACTATTGTTCCTTAGAGGGAACATCAGCGGTTCCTTAAAGAGAACAACAACTGTTCCCTAAAGGGAACAACAAGAAAACACGAAAATGTTGTTCCTTAGAAGGAACAACAGTTTTTCCTTAAAGAGAACAGCGAGAAAACAAATACACACAAAACTGATGTTCCTTAGAGGGAACAGCATGAAAAGAAATAAGTGAAAAATTGTTCACAAAATTGTTGTTCCTTAGAGGGAACAGCAGCTATTCCTTAAAGGGAACAGCAAGGAAATCTGCACACAAAATTGTTGTTCCTTAGAGGGAACAACAATTGTTCCTTAAATGGAACAGCAAGAAGAAAATCCATACAAACATTGTTGTTCTTTAGAGGGGACAGTAGATGTTCCTTAGAGGGAACAACAACTATTCCTTAGAGGGAACAACAAAGGAAAAGTAGAAAAAAGGAACTTATATACAATTTATACAAGCAAATTCAATCAAATAGAAAGGAAAATCTATGTACAAATTTCAAAAACAAATAAATTCTCCACTAGGCCGGTGCTGTGGACGGGTTGCCCTCCTCAACAAGAATTTGTATGGTGGAATCTTCCCGTAATTGTTGGCAAAAGGATTCCCTGGTAAGTGATTTGTGATAGAGTCATACTTGATGTCCATTCGCTTTAAAAGAGTAGTCAGACCCATCAATGGTGGCTAATGTGAGGGTGCCATTATCATGCACCTCTTGTATCTCATAAGGCCCAAACCCTCTGGTCTAGAGTTTTCCGGGGAAATCCTGGAACCTAGAATCATACAGGAGTGCCCAATCTCCTTCGTGGAAGATCTTCTTCATGATCAGGGCATCATGCCATTTTTCTCTTTGTCATTGGATCAGTGCAGTGTGCTAAAGATCTAATAGCCAAATTTCATCCAATTCATTGATTTGATGTAGCCTATTAATTTGTGCTTCATTTAAGTCCAAGCCTACCTCCTGAGCTATCCTCAATGTCTGGATTTCAAATTCAATTGGGAAGATAGGTTCTTTGCCAAACACTAGCTGATATGGGGAATATCCCGTGGTATTTCTCCATGTCATGCAGTATGCCCACTAGGCTTCTGGTAATCGAGTAGCTCAGTCACGCCTATGTGATGCAACTATCTTTGTGAGTATTCCCTCGATTACTTTATTGGTGCTTTATACCTGGCCATTTTCCTGCGGGTGGTATGGAGTTGTGATTCTGTGCATGATATGATGATTCTTTAATGTTGCAGCGATTTTATGGCCTATAAATTTTGGCCCTCCATCTGTGATTATTTCTCTAGGCAAGCCATATCGCACGAATAGTTGTAAAAGAAAATGGATTACCGAGTCCTCTATTTCCCTTGGTAATGCTTCTGCCTCCACCCATTTAGTCACATATTCTATTACGACTAGTATGTATGTCTTTTGATTAGATGATGGGTTTATTGGACCAATGAAATCTAATGCCCATCATTCAAAAGGTTCAATGACTAATTGCGGATGCAGGGGCATCTTGTCAGACTGCCCAGGGCATCCCATTCTTTAGCAACTGTCGCATGCCTGGACAAACTTCTTAGTGCCTTTAAAAATGGTGGGCCAATAATATCCCGTCTGTAAGACTTTGTGACCAGTCCTGTGGTATTCAAAATGAGCACCACAAGGCTCATCATAGCAAGCTTTCAGGATGTCAAAGACTTCATCTTCCCTGACACATCTCTGAATGTGCATATCGGCCCCTGTATGAAATAAATATCCTCTGATCCAGGAGAACCGAGTGCTACGCTGTACTATTTGTTTTCTTTCATTAGGCATCAGGTGCTTGGGTAATTTTCCCACTGCTAGGTATTTTGCGACATCCATGTACCATGGTGTTTTCATGGTGACAATGAATAAGTGTTCATCAGGGAACTGGTCTTCTACTACTGCTAAGTCGTCTGTCTTTGGCATTAGTGAAAGGAAGTCTACTACTAGATTTTCTTTTCCTGGTCGATCCTTGATAGTTATGTCGAATTCCTGCATAAGGATCAACCATCTTGTCACTCTTCCATTTGTAACAGGTTTATTAGCTAGATATTTAATAGCAGAGTGATCAGTATACAAAACCACAGGGTATCCTGTTATATAATGTTTGAATTTATTGATAGCATAGATTACAGCCAAAAATTCTTTTTTTCAGTCACAGTATAATTTAATTCAGCAAGAGATAGATTTTTGTTGATGCAATATATTTTATATGGCTTCTTATCTTCCTCTTGGCCGAGAACTACTCCAATGGCCATGTCTGAAGCGTCGGACGAAATCTGGAATGGCAAATCCTAGTTTGGGCCCCGTAATACAGGGGCTGTTGATACAAGTTGTTTTAAATCTTCAAAAGTAATGTCACATTTGTTAGTCCAAATGAAATCGATATTTCCTGTTAATGCATATAATGGTGTAGCAATTTGAGAAAAATTCTTTATAAATCTTCTATAATAGCGAGAAAATCCTAAGAAACTATGTACCTCAGTTTGTGTGGAAGGGGTAGGTATTAAAGAATTGTCTGAATTTTTGTTGGATCTACCTGGATTCCAGCTGCTGAGATATAGTGACCCAAGATGAGGTCCTCGGTCATCATCATGTGGCATTTTTCATGGCTTAAACAGAGCCTGGTAGCAATGCATCTTTGCAGAACTTTCTCTAATGTTTGTAATGTCGGCTCGAAGTCATCTCCATAAGGTGTAAATTCATCCATGTACACCTCGAGCCCTTCATTTATCAGATCTGAAAAAATGTTGAGTATAGCCCTTTGGAATGTGGCAGGTGCATTGCATAGCCCAAAAGGTAAGACCCTGTATGCAAATGTCCCCCAAGGTCAGGTAAAGGTAGTCTTATCCGAGTCTTCAGGGGCTATTTGAATTTGATTGTAGTCGTTGAAGCCATCTAGGAAAGAAAAGAATTTGTTTCCTGCCAATGTGTCCAAGACCTAGTCATTGAACAGAAGGGGAAAATGGTATTTTTAGGTTGCTTTATTAAGCTCTCTATAGTCAACACATATACACCACTTTCCATTCTTTTTAGGCACCACTACTAAAGGAGAGACCCATTTTCTATTAGATATAGGGTAGATGAAATTTACATCTAACAATTTTTGTAGTTCAGCTTTAACAATAGCTTTAAGGTGAGGGTTTAACCTTTGTTGAGGTTGTCGAATGGGCATGACATCTTTCTCTGTATAGATGTGGTGCATGCATAATTAGGGATCAATCCCTTTCATGTCTGGGTAATCCCATGCAAAGGCTTCTTTATATTTTCTCAGAAATTGAAGAAACTTCTGTTCCTGGTTAGCAATCAGGTTTTTGTTAATATTTAAAGTTTTTCCTGGTCCAATTTCTATGGTTTTGTTGTTATAAACAGAAGTTGTTGGTATTGAGTAGTCGTTAATATATTTTAAGGGATCTTCTTCTATTTCATTATCGAGGGCTGCTTCGATCATGAGACATTTTAGATGGTATACGACATCTAGTTGGTTAATGTAAGTGTTAATGATGTCATCTTCTGTTTGATCCTTGAATTCGAGAGCATCTTCTATAGTTAGCAGTGATCTAATGTTTTCAGTTAGATATGATACAGGTTGTTTTCTGGTTTATATTATTGTTAAACTTGGCTAAGCTGGAGGATATAAGGCTAAATTATTCACATTACTTCCTCTTGCTATAGTGATGCTGCCTGTTCGACAGCTTATGTAAGCATCCGCGGTTGCTAGCCAAGGTCTACCTAGAATTAGGGGATGTCCATCGAGTTGATTTCTAGGATTGATGATCAAAAATTCTGTTGGGTATTCCCAAGAGTCTACAAACACCATTACATCCTGTAATGTGCCTTCTGGTTTGACTACCAATCGGTCAACCAATTCTAACAATGTCATGGTTGGGTCCAAGGATGTAATGCCGACCTTTTGACAAGTTGTTATTGTAAGAATATTGATTGTTGCTCCTAAATTGATTAATGCATTAGGGAAGGAGCATCCATTTATTTTCACAGTGACTATAGGATTTCCTAGGTCCTCATATTTTACAGGTGTTTCTCTGTCTGATAGTAAATTAGATAAAGTACCGACTACATGGACAGTTGGGGTTGTTTTTATTTTCCTCTTTGGATTTTTCGTACACAATTCCTTAATAGTTTTTGCATAAATTGGAATGTCCTGAATAGCCTGGAGGAGAGGTATTTTTACACACAAATTTTTCAATTCTCCCAGAAGATCAAAATTGGGATATTCGATTGGGCGGGGTATGATTAATCTTTCTGGGAATGGTGGAGAAGAGGTGATCATTTGATCGTGAGTTTTCTATTTAACCATGTTCTCCACTTTTGGTGCTTGTTCTATACGTAACAGATCTTCAATTTGTATATTTTTATCCCCCTCTGATTCTATTACCTGTCCAGACTTTAATTGAAGCTCATTGCACTCCCTCGACTTGGTTTCTGGCTCTGGTCCTTCAATAATTTTCTCAGATTGAATCGGTCTATTGTTGGGGTTCAGGTTGGGTTGGGCTGGGAGCTGCGGTCATAGGTTGGTATGAGGGTTTTTTTGCAATATGTAGGGTGTTGGCAGTCTAGGTTGAGGTAGGGGGATTGTTCCTGCTAGCTGGTTTGTAGGTCTTTGCCAGCTTGACTGCCAGTTTTGGTTTTGTGAAGTGGAGGGTGACCATTGAGATTGATATGCATTATTCTACTAGAACGGTGGGAAGTAAGAGAAATTTGGCCAATTTTTATTTTGATTTCATTGGTTGGGCCAAGGTGGCATAGAGAATGGTTGTTGTGACGAGTTGGAAAAAGGTGGTTGGTTCTGCCACATAGCTCCTGGGTATTGTTGCGAATTATATTGCGAGGGTTGAAAGAAAGAAGATGGATCAGTAGGCGTACCTGTTTGTCATGGTTGCCATTGGTGACGCTGATTTAGCAGGTAGACTGGTTTTGTTTCTTCCTTTGCCTCCTTATAGACTGCTTTTAACCTAGGGAGTGATGGGCAGTTTTCTGTGGCATGATCTTTAGTACATATGACACAGGTTTGCACCATATTCAGCGGGCACTCTTTGTGACTATCCTTCTTCGTGCATCTAGGACAAAATATCACCAATTTTTTTCTGCTTTAGCCTGCTTTTTCTTGGCTTGCATAATGTCTAATTGCATTGTCAGAGTTCCCAAAATATCTGTTTTGAAATCCTCTAGCAGGTTGCCAATTTCTACACGAGTTATACCTCCACCAGAGATTTTGTTGTCCCTGGAGGTCATGTCGCGTTCTGCTGGTTTCAATCTCGTACTACCTCTTGAGCACCTGATACACAATTTAATAATGTCAGCATACTCTTCTTGATATATATCACCTTTACCCATAATATTTAATGTCTCTATCCATTGTTCTTTCATCCCTTTAATCAGTGTAGTTTTTAGCACATTATCAAGCAAAGGCAGAGTTGCATAGGGAGACCGCTGGAGGTTATATTGAAAGCATTCCACATATTCTTCTAACGTTTCACTGGGTCTTACTACCATTTGGAATATTTCGTTTTTCAATTCCCTAGATCTGCAATAGTCCTGACATTTTTAAGGAAAGTGGTTTTCATTTTATCCCAATCATTTATTGTGCCCCCACCTAATCCCATAAACCAACGAAAGGCTGCTCCTTTTAATGTAGAGGGAAACAGCTTTAGTTTTTGGGGGTCAGTGGTATAATCATAACCCCAACATAATACATCAAATTCAAATAGAAATTCATTTGGATCCTCTGATGTTAGTCCATGAAAGGTGGGAATATTTTGGAGAGGGATAGCTTTCATGGGTGCGTTGATAGCTGTGTCAACGATGGGATACTGCAATGTAGAGGTCTGGGGTACTTGTGGGTTGTTGTCCATTTGATCAAATATATGCCAGTACCCTTCCGGGATCTCTATAGAGTTATTCCTAGGATGGTTAGAAGGGGTGGGAATGATCTTATCAGCACTCCCTTGATCTGGGATACTGGGTGTTCCTTGTTGAATTACTACCTAAGGGGATCTTGGCTCTTGTGTTTCCCCTGTTTCTCCTTCTCCTTCATGAATATTACAAGAATTCTCTTCTTTTGAGGAAATTAGGCGCGAATTTTCAATTTCTTGAAAACTCTGCTCAATTCCTATTGTTTTGCTATGGACCTCAATGTAAGCTACAGATGGTGAGCCTGTGACCCGAAGGGAGACAGTAGGTTGTCTGGAAGAAATGTTTCTAGGACCTACTAATGGCTAAGATTAGGCTTTTTTTAAGATGTCATCTATGAAAGTTGATCGTCCAAGGGTCATTGGTCCCTTAGATCTGTCGGGTTTGGGTAGTGGAATTGGATTGTTTTGAGTTTTTTCTTCTTAGTCATTCATGCAAACAATTCAAATGTTTATTTCTACCCTAAGTTCCTAACAATTTTGCTAGAAAGCGAGCAGGGGAACAGGCATTTTACGTGCTCCGTACACATGTTCTTACCTTTCATTTTTAATACCCAGTTCTCTCTCAACAAACAAGCAGCAAATACCTACTTCAGTTTTCTGTAATTGTGCTGAAAAGCAGGCGGAGGAGCAACCACTTTACTTTCTCATTACGTAGGTTCTTACCTTCCATTTTCAATACCCAATTCTTCTTCAACAGCAATCATCATATGTACATTACTCTTCAAAAATGGCTACACTCTCCCCGGAAACGGCACCAAAATGTTGGTCAATAAAAGGTGCCTTTTAAAACTCCTAATTATCCTCACATTAATTATCAATCCAGGAAAGTCTTCTTATTTCAAGAGTGTACACAGTGTGTGGCTGCTATTTAACTCAGAGAGTAATGTTTCTAAATTGCAGTACAGATCTTTTAAATACAAGAGTAAACGGATGCATCTAGTAAATTCCAATTGTAATTAAAGAAAACTCAATCCTTTAATGAAATAAAATCTTACATTCATCAAAGTAACAGCAACATCAGTTGAGAGTACAGTAGTGATAACTCATCCCTCTTTAACTGATTTAATCTAAATCAAACCCAATCCTCAATAATTAATCTAAACAACGAATGTCAATCTGAGAGTTTCAACAGCTATAGTTAATACTCTTTACAGTTGATTATATCAACCGGAATATTTATCTAGGAAACTTGATCTGAAATGAAAGCAAACTGAATGAACGACAATCCTACAAATTATATAAAGTAAAGAGATTCTGTCAACACTGGAAAATAACAAACAGCGCAGCAATAAAATCACAGAAAGCAAGAATACTATCAAACCATCACACTTGCGAGAATTGGAAATGTATGACACAAGAAGAGAAATTGAATCCACCAGAGGCCAGGCCCTTAGCTGCCAGCAAAACACTGCTAAGTTACTTCTGAAAACGTCATGGAACAACAACTTTACTTATATATTAATCATCAAACTGAATGAGCATTGCAATATATTCGTGTTCTTCTCGACAACGAGAGTCTGTGAATAAAATTACAATTACAATAATATAGAAATTGCTCCCCCCTTTCTTCTTACAAAACATCTCTTTTTATAATTAGAAAGGATACAAAGATAAATGATAAACGCGATCCCTAAGGATCTCTCGATCCCGAGGGATTCGCAACAATTTTTCATCTTCAGACATCATTTCCTTTCTTGCGCCTACTAATTTTCTTTTGGTCATATCTGCAACTGCCGCGTTCCTTCCTTAGCTTGTCGATTCTTGTTGTTCCTTCTTAGGGAACATCATTTGTCCATTTTATTGTTTTCCTGCATAAAGGAAGGTAATAATTAGCTAAGTCATAACTACAGATAATTTCTTCATTTCTTACCGTAATTCCTTAATAGATTAACGCATTGAAATATAGAAAGGATAAGAATAAAGGAAAAGGATGATGAGTTTAATAGTAAATGCATACCTTTTCCATGACCCAACACCATTCACTAAACAAAACATTTCCTTTCAGTACACCTCATCTTCCTACAAACACTAGTTGTACCTATCAAACTGAACAGTTTTCCTAGCTAGGACTAATTTTTTAATTTTTTTTCTCATTTTCCCTCATTAATTTCCTTCCATTTCAACTTCCTAAGATTTCTAAAACCCCTACCCATCTCTTAAAATTTTACTATCACCATTTCCCTTCCCTAACTCCCTCATTTCACCATTTCACTCATTCCTCACTGTTTTTTCCATTTTCTTGTTATCTAGGGTTTTCATAATGGAGGGAGATGCTTCACCATTAGAAAAGAGAAAACATCATAAAGGAGGGAGGATTCTGAGATATGAGCCTACAAATTGCAATGAAATCAACTCTTCACCATTCATTAAATAGTGCTTTGAAAGATGTCAACTACCTAAGGTTTTGTCAAAGGGTGGGTGAAGTAGGTTTTCATGAGAAACTCACTGATTGGATTGCCACCAATTTGAAGGGAGAAAAAGCCATCATAGCAAGATTGAATTTACATTCTCGGTAGTTACCATCTCTCTTGCCACAGGGATACCTAATCATGGGGAGTATTGGTTCAAAGGAATGAGCCTAGATCTTGAGCAATACAAACCTTTCTTAAAATCACCCTACAGAGAGACTCATTCACACATCATTCCATTCAGATACCTGTTGGAAAAGTATGCACCACTAATGAAGGTTGTAAATAATTTTTTCACTTGTGAGGGAAGATATTCTAGATTGTATGGATACCATAGTACGCTGATAATGCATTTCACAGCTTTGAAACCTCTCAACATGTGCAACTACTTGTGTAGAAGTCTTATCAAAATGTCTGAAAAAGTTCAAATGAAAAATAAAGAACATTATCCAAGCCTTTTTCATCACTGTTTGATTAAAGGTTGTATTCCTCCATTAGTTGGCAAAAAAGAACATGCCATGTGATACCTTCATAGCAACAGCTTTGTAGTGGCATGAAACTACTCCATCAAGTCATCATCAAGACACATCAACACAACATATGGAGGTACAGTCATCAAGCAAATCAAAGGAAGTTCGCAAGGCACCTAGACCTGAGGTAACTAAAATATATTAGAGAGGAAAAAGGCTTGTGTTTATTTCTCAAGTGGAGAACAGGACCAAGCCTTCTACATCAACACAACAGGGATCACATTTACAGGATGAGGAGCTAATTGAGCATGATTTTGAACTAGTTGACTTGGAAGCAGTAGATGAACCTTCAAAATTGCAACAAGTTATCAAGGAGACGGATTCCCACATCAGAGAGCTCATGGACAATTTGGCAAGGGCCAGATTCATCATTTCCTTCCTTAAGCAAGAAAACAGTCAACTCAAGGCCAAATAGCTAATGATGGAGAAAGAGAAATCCAAGATGTTGCAGCAAGGAGACAAAGGTAAATAACTATTAGAGCATGATGAACATGAAAATTAGGTTGGAAATAAGAAGCCAAGAACAAAGGGTCTCAAAAGGGCATTGAATAAAGAAAAAGAACAAAACCTATTGGATGAAGACCTGGACATTGAAGACAGAATTGCTTTGGATATCAGTGAAGATAGAGAGTATTGGTTAGGTAAGGTCAATGGCCATATAAAGAAGCTTCTTGACAAGGCTAACAGAGACAACCAGTTATTGAGGCACATGGCCTACCACTACCAAACCATAAACATGATTTGCAACATCAAGCTCAAGCAAATGAAAAACAAGCTAAAGGAGACCCTAAAAGACAAAAATGAGAGGGATAACTTGGAGATTCTTGCTGAAGCATCCATGAGAGCATAACGTACCTCATTTTTCACTTCTAGACCAAATTTTGGAGTTTTCTAAGCATTTTGTTTTTGGTGAATTTTGGTGCAAAACTCAAAAATTGCACTAAGGCACTACACTTTTTCCTCAAAGCTCCAAACGAAAAGTGGATTACATTTTTGGAAAGATGGTGGCCTCCTCTCAAAATCCATTTCATCATATTTCTCAGACAAGGCTCATATTTTGAGAAAAATGTGAAAAATATGTCAAAAATCAACATTCTGCCCCTGTTTGACACGCATTGCACTTTTGGAGACACCTTGGGAGAATCAATGTTTGAAAGCCTTCCCATGGGTCATTTTCACAAATTTAATATATTCTAGAAACTAGATAGGTAGGGCTAGTTGACAATTCTCTCATATTGCAAATTTGACTTCAGAAAGGCACCTAAAGGTGGCCTCAACATTGGCGTTGCACTTCTGCAATTTTCTAAATTTTCAATTAAAATTTCCACTGTGTAATTTCTCACTTTTCTAGTTTGACTTGGTCAAAGGTAAACTTATTGATGTAACTTTAGTAGTTTGAAGTCTATATGTTGTAATAATGAATAAATAGGCATGATAGGTTGTTTTTATGGTTAATTAGGCCTCATAAATGAAACAAAATGCAAATCAAAGTCTAAGAGAAGAGTTTGTTTTTGACCTTCTCACTCTCACTTGTTGGTTGAGAGATTCTTGGAAACTGTTCCACCACTTAGGGATTCGGCCCCTGAAGGTGGGGAAGTTGTTTGTTTGACTCTATATGTATCATTTTCCATTCAGATAGAATGGTTGGACTTCACAGGAGAAGACTTGTATCTTATGCTTTCACATAGTTAATCAAGGAGCAGTTGCAACTATTTTTCATGAATACTTGTGCAATGAGTTTGTGATGTTGTTTTATTTCTATATCAGTTTCTTATGAATGAATCCATCTCTCTTAACATGATTTTATTTCCTCAGTGAATTCCCTTACAATTATATAGGCATAATTCTTTATATTCAAAGCTCTGTTTATGTGGAAAATCATGTGTGTGTATTTCTTATTCTATATTAATGAATTCATGGTAATACATGCTCATTATGATTTTTTAAGCTTTTCAGACCCTACACTACATTGACCAAATTCTCAGATTCATCTCAAGACGTTGCTATCTTGCTCCTCTTTATGCCTGCTACTGCAAACCTTTGAGACCTTAACCTAATTTCTCTTTATCATCCTTGGTCCAACCTAAAAACCCTAAATTTCAAAAACTCAACTAAAATTATTATATATAGCCTAAAATCCATTTATATTCCAGTCATTAACTGTGAAATCCTTAGAGATATCCCTCTCTGGTTTAGTAGGGCTAGCTTCTAAACTGCAAGTGGTTTGAAGTTACCTTTTTTTATCTCCTCCTAAACCTTTTGAAGTTATGTTTATGGATGAAGAAAATGGTCTTTGGACCATGGAGTTTGATGGTGCATTGGGAAAATAAGGAGTTGGGATTAGCATGTGGATTCATGGTCCATTTCATAATTCATGTAAAATTACACGCAATGTAAGAATGATTTCTTATAAGTTGGCCTTTGATTTCTCAAACAATGAAGCAGAATATGAAGCATTGATTGTGAGACTTAAAATTATAAAAAGTTGGGAGCAAAGAAAATTTGTGTTTATGGTGACTCCAAGTTCATAATCAAACAAGTGAAAGGGGAATACCATGCCAAGCATCCAAGAATGAAATCTTATCGTAATGTTGTCCTTAACATCCTTAAAAAAATTTCAGAATGTGCTTTGTCTTTGATTCTTAGAACTCATAATGTTGTAGATGATTCTCTTGCTACTGCAGCTAATATGGTGAAGATTCCCATTCACTCCAATTAGAGGTATTCAATTCATGGTAAACATCACCCAGTTGTTCCTGATAATATGAGATATTGGTAGATGTTTTGGGATGACAAACAAATCAATAATTTTCTGCAAATGGAAGATGAATTCTAGAATTCCCACCTTGATGATGCATCTAATATGAATGATCCAGAAATTGAAGCAACTGAGATTGAAATATTGCAGCTGAAGGATAATAACATTCCAAGAGGTCTTGTACCTTTGGAAGTGTTATTTGATCGTGACAATGTTTCTAAAAAGCCCACCATGGTTCCCACAAAGAAATTTGTTG
Organism: Pinus tabuliformis; assembly: GCA_031772625.1. Lineage (NCBI taxonomy): Eukaryota > Viridiplantae > Streptophyta > Pinopsida > Pinales > Pinaceae > Pinus > Pinus tabuliformis. Next base: position 1,070,229,648 of record CM062818.1, read on the forward strand.
AATATGCCAACATTGGTACAGCAGACAAGCCTAAGATGGTCAAATTGTCAAAGTATCTACCTCATGAGATGAAAAGTAATTACATTGCATTATTAGCAGAATTTTCTGATGTATTTGCTTGGGATTATTCAGATTTGAAGGTGTATGATAAGAACATCATTCAGCACACTGTACCGGTTAAGCCTGATCAAAAGTTATTTCACCGACAACTGAGAAGGATAAATCCTAAGTTGTTGCCATCAATTGAAAAAGAGCTAAAAAGGCTTTATAAATCTGGTATTATATTTCCTATTCATTTTTCTGAATGGATGTCCAATCTTGTGTCAGTGAGAAAGAAGACCAGAGAGATTCATCTTTGTATTGATTTCAAAAATTTAAACAAAGTATCCTTGAAGGAAAATTATCCCCTGCCAAAGATGGATCATATTCTTCAGAGGGTAGTTGGGTCTTCCAGGATGTCATTGCTTGATGGATATTCCGGGTACAATTATATTTTGGTGCATAAAGATGATCAGCTGAAAACAACCTTCACAACACCATGGGGTACATTCATGTACACCAAGATGCCATTTGGATTAAAGAATGCAGGAGTGACTTTTCAACGGGCTATGGACATAGCTTTCACCAATGAAAAAGATGTATTTCTGGTTATTTATTTAGATGATCTCATAGTTGTTGGGTTTTGTTATATTCTTTCCACGACTAGCCCACCTAGTTAACCGGGGGGTTAGAAGGAGGGAAAAGCCCCCCTTTTGTTGCATCGATTACGCAGCGGGGGGGTCACAGGGGGGGCGAGTAGCCCCCCTCTACGGGGTTTGGAGTAGCACCCCAAGGAAAAAAAATTTTGGACCCTATATTAGGTGGGGCGAACCTACCTATGGTTTTGTGCATGGTTTTCACACAGGATTTTGGGCACGATGGTTTTTGGTCCATGGTATTGGATGCTTCAACATGTTTATATATGTTTGTAACATTGAAATGAATATAATGAAAAATCAATCTAGTAGTCTCGGTTTTGGGATCCAGGGGAAAATCTCTATGTATATGTGTTTTATGTGTTATGCTCTCGCATTGTATATTTTCTGTGTTTTAGAATTCGTATGTAGGTAATTTATGTACGGGGATAAAACCTACATTTGGTATCATAGTTGTTTTGGCTTCAAGGGGATGCCTTTGTTGCTGAGGGGTTTCACTCGGGCCTATGGTAGACCATGTTCAGTGGGAGATCTGGGGGATCGATTCTAGTGGTGAAAGAATATGGTGAGCAATGGAAAGATAGAGATTGAGAAATTTAATGGTCAAAGTTTTGAGTTATGGAAACTCAATATGGAGGATCTATTGGTAGATAAAGATCATTGGATCGCTATAGATCTAGGTACTAAACCAACGGGAGTGTCCGATGAAGAATGGATGAAGTTGGATTGGAAGGGAAAAAGCACAATATGATTATGTGTCTCAGAGTCAGTATTGCTGAATGTGTCAAGGGAAGCTACAACTAAGGCTTTGTGGGTCAAATTAGTTACTTTGTACCAATGTAAGTCTATGGTGAGTAAATTGATCCTACGAAAAACGTTGTATAACCTGAGGATGAAAGATGGAGACTCGGTGGCAAAGCATTTAAATGCATTTAATACTATGGTAAGTCATTTATTATCTATTGATATTAAAATTTCAGATGAAGATAAGTGCATCAGTTTGTTGTGTTCTCTACCAAATTCGTGGGATAGTCGGGTTATTGCAATAGGTAGCAATGCAACTGCCTTGAAGTTTGATGAAATAGTCTCATCCTTGCTAACGGAGTAGATGAGGTGGAAAAATATGGAGAGCCAGAATGGTGATGCCTTGTCTGTATAAGGACAGTCCTAGAATAGAAACAAAAATAAGTCATCGAGTGGGAGATCTAAATCTCCAGGAAAACTTGTAAAGGTGTGTTGGAAATGTGAAAAGGAAGGGCACTACAAAAGGGATTGTAAATCTAAAGCTCCTAATAAAGGAAAGGGATCTGATGATGCTCCTTCTATAGAGGTGACAACCACCTCAGATGAAGGTGGGGGTGTATACTTGGCTTCTTCAAGTACACATGTAGATCACGAGGCATGGTTGATTAACTCAGGGGCATCCTTTCACTTCACTCCCCATAGAAATTGATTCTGCGAGTATGAGAAATATGATGGTGGTGATGCCTTCTTAGGGGATGATAGGAAAGCTAGAATAGTTGATCATAGAAAAGTAAAGTTGAAGTTGCAAGGTGGAAGGGTTAGAACACTTCCGGGTGTTCTGCATATTCCTGCATTGGCCAGAAATCTAATTTTTGTAAGCAATTTGGATGATGCAAGTATAAAAACAGTGTTCGAGAAAGATGCCTACAAAATGGTTTGGGGAGCACTGGTATTGATGCAGAGAGTTCAGATTGGAACTTTGTACAAGCTGCAAGGTAGCATTGTTATTGATGGGTGCAACAGTTTTGTGGTTCCTGAAAGTGGAGAAGAAAATCTAGTGGTCTCTGGAGAAAATACCATTCTATGGCATCAAAGGCTTGGACATATTCGAGAGAAGGGTCTTCGAATACTTCATGGTAAAGGTATGGTAGAAGGTATGACTAATAGCTCTCTAGATTTCTATTTCTGTGAAAATTGTGTATATGGGAAGCAAAATCGAGTAAGTTTCCTCTCTGATGGTAAGAGGGCGAAACAGATATTAGAGCTTGTGCACAGTGATGTGTTTGGACCTGTGAAGGTTCCATCACTTGGTAAGTTTGTGTACTATGTATCATTTATAAATGACTTCTCAAGGAATACATGGATATATTTCCTCAAGAAGAAATCTGAAGTCTTTGATAGGTTTAAAGAATTTAAGGCTCTGGTGGAAACCGAGACAGAGAAGAAGATAAAGGTGTTGAGGACAGATAACGGTGGGGAGTTTTGTAGCAAGTAATTTGAATAATTTTGTAAGAAGTGTGGTATATTACGACAGAAGATTACTCCATACACACCTGAGAAAAATGGAGTTGCAGAAAGAATGAACAAGACTTTGATGGAAAGGGCAAGAAGCATGCTCAATGGTGTCGGGTTAGGACAGGAATTCTGGGCAGAGGCGGTGGAGACAGCATGTTACCTAGTCAACAAATCACCTTCATCAGCATTGGAGGATAAGACTCCACAAGAGGTATGGACTGGTAAGAAACCCTCTCTTTCACATCTGAGGGTATTTGGATGTGATGCATATGTACATATTCCAAAGGAGAAAAGAACAAAGTTGGATAGTAAATCTAAAAAGTACATCTTTATTGGTATAAGGATGGTTTAAAGGGTTATAAGCTTTGGAACCCAGTAACAAGGAAGGTTGTGTACAGCCAATATGTGGTGTTCAGAGAGGTGAAAAATGTTATTAAACATGAAGTCCCATCAAAGGAACCTTAGAAGATAGATTTTGAGCTAAAGGAGGAAGAATCAGACTCTACAGCAGAAGAGGAATTAGCAGATGAAGAGCCATAAACTCCGGTTGTGAGAAGAGTAGTTTGAGAAAGAAGGAAGCCAGAAAGATATATTCCATCTACTTTCCATTCAAATTTTGCTTTATCTATTACTGATGATGATCCTAGAACTGTGAAGGAAGCAGTAAATTCAGAGGATGGAAAACTCTGGAAAGAGGCCATGGTTGATGAAATGGCATCTTTGCACAAAAATGAGGCTTGGGATCTGGTGGAGTTGCCAACTGGAAGGAAACCCATTGGCAGCAAATGGGTGTTCAAGAAGAAGACAAATTCAGAAGGAAAGGTGGAGAAATACAAAGCTCAGTTGGTAGAAAAAGGTTATTCGCAGGTGCTGGGAATTGATTTTGGTGATATTTTTTTCGTGTTGCCAAGGTAGCTTCTATTAGATTACTTTTATATGTTGTTGTTGCTTTTGAGTTTGAGGTAGAACAGATGGATGTAAAGATAGAATTTCTCCATGGGGATCTAGAAGAGGAGATCTACATGAAGCAACCTGAAGGCTTTGCAGTGAAGGGTAAGAAAGAACTGGTATGCAAGTTAAAGAAGTCTCTATATGGGCTAAAGTAGTCACCAAGGATGTGGTATCAGAAATTTGATACATTTATACAGGGACTTGGCTTCACCAGAAGCAAAGTAGATCACTATGTGTATAATTAATTGGTGACCGTGTTATTTATCTGGTCATTTATGTGGATGACATGTTGCTGGTTGGAAATGACAAAGAAATTATCCAAGATTTGAAGACCCAATTGTCCTCCAAATTTGACATGAAATATCTTGGTGCTGCAAACTATATTTTGGGCATGGAAATTAAAAGAGATCAGGCAAAGAGGAAGCTCTGGTTAAACTAGAGGAAGTATGTCAAGACAATATTGCAGAGGTTTAATCTCCAGGATAGTAAACTGATGAAAGTTCCACTTCATGTAGGTGTAAAGTTATCTGTTGAACAGTGTCCCAAGACACAAGAAGAGGAAGAGGACATGTCCCATGTTCCATATGCAAGTGCAATCGGTAGCCTGATGTATGCGATGGTATGTACTAAACCAGACATTGCACATGCAGTGGGAGTATTGAGCAGGTTTATGTCAAAACCAGGGAAGGGGCATTGGACAACAGTGAAGCGAGTTTTCAGGTATTTGCATGGCACTAGTGATTAGGTTTGTGCTACCAAGGAAGACTAGGATTGGACAAAGTTTTGGATATTTGTGGCTTTGTTGATGTAGACTGGGCTGGAGATCTAGATCAAAGAAGATCTACAAGTGGGTATGTGTTTAACCTATTTGGAGGTGTGGTCAGTTGGATGAGTAAGAAACAATCTATAGTGGCACTATCAACTATAGAGGCAGAATACATGGCAGCCACTCATGCAAGCAAAGAAGCAGTTTGGTTGCAGATATTGTGTTCAAGTATGGGGTTAGTACAGGGAGCTATAAGGATAGACTATGATAGCCAAAGTGCAATTTTCTTGGCAAAGAACCTTGCTTACCATTCAAAGACAAAGCACATTGATGTTCAGTATCACCTTGTGAGAGATATGATAGAAGACAAAAAGGTGTTGCTGGTAAATGTGGACACTTTGAAGAATACTACAGATGCATTGACAAAATCTATGAGCTCTGATAAGTTCTCTTGGTGTAGAGAAACAATGGGTGTTGCAGGGCTGGATAAATGACTAAGCTCTCATGTGGACCCCTGTGGAAAGAAAACAACAAGTAAGAGAATGTTGGGTTATGTTATATTCTTTCCATGACTAGCCCCCCTAGTTAATTGTGGGGTTAGAGTGGGGGCAGAGCCTCCTCTTTGTTGCGTCGACTGTGCAGCGGGGGGGTCATAGGGGTTTGACGGGGGCGATTAGCCCCGCTCTATGGGGTTCGAGGCAGCGCCCCGGGGAATTTTTTTTTGGACCCTATATTAGGTGGGCGGAACTACCTATGGTTTTGTGCATGGTTTTGGGCACGATGGTTTTCGGTCCATGGTATTGGATGCTTCGGCATGTATATATATGTATTGTAACATTAAAATGAATATGATGAAAAATCAATCTGGTAGTCCCAGTTTTGGGATCGAAGGGAAAATCTCTGTGTATATGTGTTTTATGTGTTATGCTCTCACATTGTCTATTTTTTGTGTTTTAGAATTCGTATACAGGTAATTTCTGTACGGGGTTAAAACCTACAACATTTTTTTCCAAATCTAAGGAAGACCATTTACATCATTTACGAATTGTATTTTAGAAATGCAGAAAAATTGGCATATCACTAAATCCAAAGAAGATCTTATTTTCCATGGAAGAAGGTAAGCTACTGGGGCATATTATATCCAAAGATGGCATTCACGTTGACCCTGCAAGAGTTCAACCATTCAACAATTAGATTTCCCAAGAAACAAAAAAGAAATTCAATCATTTAATGGGAAAATATTTTTTTTGAGGAGATTCATCCCCAAGCTCATTAAACATTTGAGACAAATGATAGACATGCTGAAAAAGGACGGCGAGGTAAAATGGTCTCTAGATGCCTAGAAGTCTTTCAATGCAGTCAAATTTGCATTATCTACTACTCCTACTTTGATTAGTCCTGATTATACTTCAAATTTCATCATATTTTCATTCACCTTTGGGCATACCTTAGTAGTTGTCCTAATGCAAAAGAAAGCTCAGAAGAATGAACAGCCTATAGCATTTTTCAGTTGAACAATAAGGGATGCAACATTGAAATACAATATAATTAAGAAGCAAGCTTTGTCTTTGGTGAAAGCTCTCAAAGATTTCCTAGTTTACATTTTTCATTCTCATACCATTGCATATGTTCCAATAGCATCTATAAAATAAGTTCTTATGCAGACAAATCCAGAATATAGGTGGGGAAAATGGATCACAACCATGCTATAATATGATTTGGAGATAAACCCCACAAAGCTCATCAAGGGACAATGTTTGGCCAATCTCATGGCTGAATCTAATTTGCATGCATTAGATATCAATCTAATTGTTGCCCTTTCTAAAGAAGAAGAAGAAGACTCACAGTTACAGGTGTCCGACATGTTCACTTCATCTCCATGGTACTCCGACATTGTTTATGTATTGCAGCATTTAAATCCTCCACCGGAAGTGCCCAAAGGTAAAAGTATATCCTTAAAGTTAAAGGCTTCAAAATATTGTATTCTTGATGGTGTTTTGTTTTGGAAGGATCTAGGTGGTGTGTTGCTGAACTGTTTGGTTGAAAATGAAGCAAAGGATGTAATGAGATATTTCCATAAAGGAGATTGTGGTGGTCACCTTTTCTGGAAAACCACAACAAACAAAATTTTGAGAGCCGATTTTTATTGGCCCACTCTTTTTTCTGATGTATATAAAATAGTGATGAGTTGTCATGAATGTCAGATTTTTCAGGGAAAAAGAAAAAAAATTCCATTACCCTTGCAACCCATTTTAGTCACAGCTCCATTCCAGCAATGGGGTTTTGATTTTATTGGTGAAATCCATCCTTCATTGTTTGCACAACACAAATGGATCCTAACAACCACATATTTTTTTACAAAATGGATTGAGGAAATCCCTACCAAGCAAGCTATTGATTTTGTTATCATTTAATTTATTGAATCTAATATCTTGTCTAGATTTGGTTGCCCACAAAAGATAATCACCAATAATGTTATTGCTTTCAACTCCAAGAAGATGGTGGAGTTTTGTGCAAAACATCACATTGTATAGGGGAATTCTACTACTTATCACCCACAAGGGAATGGTCTGGTTGAATCTTCCAACAAATCTTTGATCAACATCATCAAGAAAGTTTTAGAAGTCAATAATAAAAACTGGCACGAAAAGCTCATTAATTCTTTATGGGAAGACAGGGTCAGCACTAATAATGTTGAAAAGTGTGCAACAAGAAATGCTTGTTGAGAGTGCAACAAGATGATGGAGCTTAGTGAAAAGAGTCGCCTTCACTAAGTGGGCCCGCATGCTATTTTTGGCGCAAGTCTATTTTTAGACTATGTCTATTTTTAGACATATGGATCATGTCTATGGATGATTGATCAAGTTGGGAAAAATAGATGGACTTCTATTTTTGATGAAAGTGTGAGTGATCACAGTGTGAGTGATTACAGTGTGAGTGATCACAGTGTGAGTGATCAAAGTCAAAAATAGAAAAGTCAAATATTATTATCTCACAATAATATTTGGACTATAAACTTAATCTTATTCTCTTGGAGCACTTCAGTTTGAGCTACGGAAGTGGCACATGCAGCTGTCAGAAGGAAATTCGTTTTTCTTATGAGTCAGTTGAGTTGTTGCATGCATGACTTCAGTTAGAACTCAAGTGAGTTGAGTTTAGTGGACTGGAGGTACAGTTGATGGAGTTGTGTTCAGTTTAGCTTTGTTAAACTGGTTGTATTTAGTCTAACTGATCAATAGACTAAAGATGAGTTGGGTGAATTAGTTATTAATTAATTCACAAGTTATTAACTCATAATGCAACTATAGAATACATCAGTTAACTCAGTTGCATGTCAGTGCATGTTCAGTTCAGCAGGGACAGGTGTTAGAGGATCAGATTGCTATCAGTTGTGACTATAGCTGTGCATGATGATTTGCACAATCAAAGGATTGAGTATGCCAATGAGTTTGCTCACGTATCTTCATGATATTATAGCTGTTGCTCACGTCCAACATAGTGTGGGTGACTATTTTGCAGTGTAAAATCGAGTTTGGGAAGCTATTCTCATCAGTTCTCGAGCAGGTTTGAGCAGTGGAGGCAGGCAAGCAGCGGGAGAGATTTGGAGATCAAATCTAAGCTGTATTGTGTGTAACAGGTGGAGATACTTGTGAGAAGTATTATGCTTTGTATTGTTACATGATTCAATCAATATAATATACAGATAGTGTGGGGTTTTTAGCGAGATGCTTTCCCCGGGATACATACTGTGTTTATGAGTTTGATTGATGCTTCTATGTGTGCCTGTGGATGTTTCTGCTTCTGTAATTTGATGATCAACGTAGAGGAGATTATGTATTATACATGTTCCGCTTAAATTGTATGATCAGGATAATCTCTGTTTAATATGTGTCATATTATTCAAAATTTCTACAAATCCATAGGTATGTCTCCTTTTCAGTTGGTTTATGGGATTGATATAATTTTTCCTTCATCCCAGTCAGGAAAATTCTGCAGGAAATGGACAGCAAAACAAATGATATGCAGCAAAGGATAAATCAGATGATCCATTTACAGAAAACTAGGGAGGAAGTTTTTCAAAATACTTCTAAACTTCATTAAAGGATCAAAACGATCTATGGTCGCAAGACAAAAGAAGACAATTTCAACCTAGGATATGTGGTTCTTTGTTGAGATGTGAGAAATGAAGAAAAAGGAAAACATGGCAAGTTTGAAAATTTATGGAAAGGACCATACAGAATTTTAGCTTTTAGAGGAAAAAATGCTTTTCTATTGGAGGGATTAAATGGAGAAGATTATTCAAGAGGAGTGATCAATGGTAGGCTTCTCAAGCACTACCATACTTGAAGAAATTTTTGTAAATTTTCATTACATCGTTTATACCAGTTTACTTTTCATGTCCTAGTGTGAAGTGGCTATCGTAGGAGTTTGAAGCCCGAGGAGAAGGCCATAAGGCTTCTCTTATGAACTGTTGGTTTTATTTTTCTTTTAGAGTTGTGTCATGTCAAATAGTCAGTTAGTTTTTAGTTTCAGTTTAGTTTTTTTCATTTTGAATCCATTGCCCAATGAATAAGGCTACTTGGTCTACGGTGTTATTGACACCTCCAAGGAGTTTTCATCCCTAGCTGGATCCAATGTTAGTGTCAGTCATTTCTACCTATCACCAGTGATCAAGTATGCTTTTACCAAGTTTGTCAGGGGTCTCAAGGTCAAATTTTATCATGTCACTAGGTTTTGTCACTGGTTAGTTTGTCTAGGTTTATCTCTATTCTCTCAAAAATATCACATGCCGGTCACTTACATCACTCAGATGAGTGTATCATCATAAATAGAATGTCATCATCATGTCAGTCATCAACATCATAACTTTACTTAGTCTAATGCCTTCATTAGGTCATCAGGGTTTTAAAGTCCTGTTGAAGCCCCGAAAATCGGGTCGACAATAAGGGGGATACCCGCCCGGTCCGGACCTTGGTTGGCAGCTCCTTATCCATTTGGTAAAGCGGGTCCGACTAGGGATAATGGGCCAAGTTTCCCAATCTATGAGTGTGTGTGTGTAGAGTTTGATGTTGCTGATCTAACAGTTCCTATTTAAGCTATTCTAATTCAAACTTTAATCTAATTCTATGCTATTGTAATCTAATAAACAGCACATCTAAATCTATACTAACCCGGGATGTAATTCTTCTATTATGCGATCTAAAGAGATTTCAAATAACAACTGGTAATAAAGATCATTTTTGAATTGAGACTTCTATGATCCATATTAAGTTTAAGAGAAATTCTTCGGCGTAAATCACAAGATAAATCATTTGTCGACGCGTTTCGTCGACGCGTTTCGAACCAAATAGTGTGGTTCATCATCAGGACAAGTTGAAGAAACAGATCCAGCTTAGCATGTTAAATAGTTTGAGCAGAGCCTCCAACGGCTATCTTGTACAGCGGCTAATTTTGACTTTAGGACCAGAGTCATACACAATATTATAATTTAATGGAAATCAGTTATATTTTTTTTTTACAAAATCGGTTACTTGTATATTATAAAAACTTCATGGACTGGGTCCTAGTACATAGATATGATAGATCAAGGCTTTGAGGATCAAAACCGGGTTCACAGACCCTTGTTCCTCATTGCTACAACAACGGTAACTGAAAATAAAAAGGTAACGGCTATATTGCCGGATAAAAGAGCCTGCAAGCCAACAAAATTTGCAGTTCATAATTTCTAGGGGAGTTTCTGGTTTACAGAATCATCAGGGAGGGATTCCTTCTTTGCACTAGCCCTCGTTGAAGCTTCTGCTTGCATACTTTGGGTGAGAGTCCTGATATGCTCTATAGCTTCTTCAAGATGGGTGCACCGGTCCTTCAAGGCCTCGATTTCTGCCTTTCGTTTCTCAAGCTTCTTCCGTTTTGATCTGCTATCTGCCTGGTAATCCTCTTTGAGATCGTTGAAATGTTTAATGAATCTGTTGATCATGAACGTATGAGTTTTGCAGAGGGTGCAGTCAGAGGAGATGATGTTCTGAAGAGGATTGATGGCGTGCTCCTGAGCTCCTTGCTGGTCCTGTTGGTCCGCCATTTCACCTAGCTGGTGGAGAAGGTCGACTTGCTGAAGGGGCGGAGGGAGGCGAATGCCGGGGGTGAGAGCGAAATAATGGAGGGAAACAGACAGAGAGGAGGGGCGCGGAGCTGCACAGGGAGGGGAGGAAGGAGCGGTATTACAGGGGAGCAAATAAGGGCGAGGGGAAGCGCTGCCACGACCAATAAAACCACAGGTTAGATATAAATTTAAATGAGAAATAAGAGGGCCTGAGTTTACCGCAGTCGAAATGCAAGATCCGGGCTCCAGATGACTGAGCCCAGCTTTCTGAAATTGCCTGGGAAGAGAAGGGGCGTTGTCCAGGACCTTAGCAGCACTGAAGGATGAGAATGCAGAGAGGCCCAATCTGCTATAAATAGAGAGAAGGGGGCATCTCGGGTTCGTGAACCGGATCTGAGCATATCGATTCCAGGAATGACTGTGATCCCATGGAGAGATTTTGCAGCGTTCGATGAGGATAAGGATATGATAGCCATATGCGTAAAGCCTGAGGATGACGGCTGAGAACGTGTGAGATACCATGTCGTGACTGAAGGAGGTGATACGATCAGTTGCAGGGAGGGGGATTTGGTAAGGGAGAGACCAGTTTGTGCAGTCGAGGAGATTTGACAGAGGGTGAGGGGATTCGGGTGCGGACAGATTCCAAGAAGAATGATGCCTGAGGTGACTCAATTTCTGAGGGGAGAGGGTGGGATGGGATTCTTTAGGGAATTGCCTTGACATAGATAGAATCATTTTCTCTGACTTGGCCTACCTGTCTTCTGGTCGCCTTGTTGGCCTGATCGTCTGCTTCTGTGTTGTTGCACCTTAGAACGTGTTTGAAGGTGACCCCGTTCATTTCTCTGATATTGTCCGTAATCCTGGATTTGATGTTATTCAGGGCAGTTTGATTGTAATCCTTCCCCGAGACCATGGCAGCTATAATGATAGCTGAGTCGCCCATTATAAGCAGGTTCTGAAGGCCGAGATTTTTCGCTATGGAGGTTCCCAGGAGAAGGCTATACGCCTCAGCCCTGTTATTGGACATTGTGCCCAATCCCCACTCGTAGGTCACGATAGTATTCCCTTGAGGGTCTTTGATGACTCCTCCTGCACCTGCCTGACCCGGGTTATTTTTTGAGGCCCCATCGAACTGGAGGGAGGGCCTCTGTTGATTTTGAATCCATTCTCTGACTTCCTCATTAGAACCTCTCAGCTTCCAATCAATTTCCTTCTTACCTGTACTTGTTGTTTTGTAGTTCCTCGTTTCAAGGCTGAATTTGCCCATCCATTCAATTTCCCTTGGGTCTCCAGATTCTTGGTCTGATTGGATTGTTCCATTCGCCCCAATGGTCTCTGCGATGAGGGCAATTGTTTTTGCAAGAGTGCTGGAGATGTTGGGCTTCTTGTTGTTAAATATGCTCTTATTTCTGGTATTCCAAATTTGCCAACAGAGGTTTGGAGGGATGCTGTTCCACAATCTTTTAGCCAGGGTCTTGTTTTTTTTTGGGTGAGGATAGGTGTTTCCCCAATTTTTTTGGAGAAGAGAGACCTGATTGGGAAGATCATCAATCGTTAGCGGACTGATGATGAGCTTCCAGCAATTTTGAGCGAAGGAGCATTCGAGGAAGAGATGGTTACTGCTTTCTTCTGCTGCTCTACACAGGCAGCAGATTGAGGGGCCGAGGATGCCTTTCTTCCTTAGATTTTCTGCTGTGAGGAGTTTGCCCTTGAGGAGGGTCCAATTGAAGAATTTGACCTTTGGGAGGCATTCCGGACTCCAAGCCACTTTGTGGAGGTGCCAGTTGTTTGTGGCTGAGGCATTTTGGAGGATTTTGTATCCATCTTTGACCGTGTAGCTGCCACCATTGGGGTCCCAAACATACTTGTCCTCGGACAAACTATTGAGGGGAGCTGAGCCTGAGAGAGATATCTTGAGATCAGTCCACAGGTCCCTTAGATTGTTCGGGAGGGGGAGGTGCTTCCAGCCTAGCCATCTGTTTTGGTCCCAAGAGGAAATGTCATAAAGGGTCTTAAGATTTTTCCTTTCCATCCACAGTTGCAGGGGCCTGAGATTTGGGAGAGCTTCCCTTGCTTCTGAGCCCATTATACGATCAGTCCAGATGTTGATGTCTCTGCCGCTGCCCGGGGCTCTAGAGATACAAATTTTGAAGTGAGGGAGAGTTTTTTTTATGAGTTTCCAGATCGGGGTGCACTGCCTGTCGACAATGGGTTCCAGAAGGATATTGGAGTTGGCCCCATTTAAATATTTTCTTTTAATTACTTCTGTCCACCAGGCTCCTTTTCCATTGAGAATCCTCCATATCAACTTAAAGCCCATAGCCATGTTAGCTAATCTTGGTATTCTTATTCCAAGCCCTCCTTTTTCAAAGGGTAAGATGACCTGATCCCACTTTACAAGACTGAACTTTTTGGATTCCTGCCTTCCTCCCTGCCACAAGAAGCTCCTGATGATTAGTTCCATATGCTTATGAATGCTGGCCGGGGCGAGAGTGGTTGCAAACTGATAAATTGGGAGGGCTGAGAGAATGGCTTTGATGAGAATTGTTCTTCCAGCCAGGTTGAGCCAGGACACCCCCCAGCTCTGAAGCTTCCCTCTCAACTTCTCTATTAGTTTGACCCAGATTTCGGTTTTGACTGACTCCTTAGCTAAGGGCAGTCCCAGATACATGAAATGGCTCCAGTTCCTTTGAGCAGGGATGTCCAGGATTGTGGATATTCTATTGATATTCAGCCTGGGAACGTTCCAGGTATATATCATGCACTTGTTATTATTGAGCTTGCCTCCAGACACTTGAAGGAAGAGCTCTAACGTTTTCTTGAACCTTCTTGCCATGAGACTGGAAGCTCCTCCGATTAGGAGGGTGTCATCAGCAAAGAGAGAGTGGTTAATCCCCTTGGTTCCACTCACAATGCTGATACCTGTGATTACTTTTTTCCTGCGAATATTTTCCAGGTGAATACTTAGTGATTCGGCCATGATGATGTAGAGGAAAGGGGAGAGCGGGCAGCCTTGTCGCAATCCCCTTGAGCTTCTGAAGAAGTTACTTGGCCTGCCATTTATCAGAGGGGCTGTCCAGGGGAGTGAAATACACTCCATGATCCTGCTGATGAAGGAGGCAGATATCCCAAATTTCCCAAGAACTGCCTTAAGGAATTGATGGTTGACTCTATCGAAGGCGTTCGCCATGTCTAGCTTGATAATCATGCCCTTTTCCTTTCGATTTATACTGCTGTGTATTGCCTCCTGAATGAGAATGACATTGTCCGTTATTTGCCTTCTGGGCACGAAGCCTCCTTGATTCTCAGAGATGAGGGAAGGGAGGAGCTTTTTTAACCTGTTAGCTAAGATTTTGGTGATGATTTTATAGGAGACGTTGCATAAGGAGATTGGGCGAAATCGATCAAAGGATTGGGGATTGGGATCCTTGGGGATGAGGGCTAAGTATGAGGATTTGATACTGTTTCCCATTTTGCATTTTGAAAAGAAATTCTTTACCATTCTAATGAAGTCCTTTTTGATGACTTCCCAATGATTTCTATAAAATGCCACAGTGAACCCATCTGGGCCCGGAGCCTTATCCTGTGCCATGCTGAAGATTGACCATTCGATTTCCTCTGCCGTGACCTCTTGATCCAGCTCGTTGTTTTGAGCTGCTGATATTTTACTTTCAATTAGACTGAGAAAATCCGCATTATCGATGGGTTGAGGGTCCGCATTTAGGAGTGCGCCGAAGTGTCTGGACGCTGCCTCTTTTATTTCCGCTTGGTCTCTGAGCTCGCTTCCTTCCATCACTATTCTCTCTATCTGGTTCCCTGCCCGCCTGAGCTTTAGGCTGTTGTGGAAAAAGGAAGTGTTTTTGTCTCCGGCTTTGAGCCAAAGGCAGCGAGATTTTTGTCTCTGCTCTTCTTCTTCCCTTCTGTTCTGTTTATACAATTCTTTGTACATTTCATTCTCCTTGGCCTGGTCTTCCTCTGTGTACTGTGTTCTCTCTTTTTCCTGGCTCCATTGTTCCAGCTGAACTTGGAGGTCAGTTCTTTTTTTGCTTTCCTCTGCTGCGTGGTTTTTTGCCCATTGCTTTATGACAATCCTGAGAGATTTGAGCTTGGCTTCCCAAATATAGTGAGGTGAGCCAATTACTTCTTTTGCCCATTGCTCCTTGATCATGTTTCTGAATTCTTCTTTGTTGTCCCAAGCCTTGTTGTATTTAAAGGGAAGAGGTCCCATGTTCTTCCCTTTATCTAATATCAGAGCCACTGGTTTATGATCTGAGATGTATCCTTGTATGATTTTGCTTTGGATATTGGCAAATCTTGCCACTGTTCTTTCTTGAGCGAGGATTCGGTCTAGTCTCTCTTTTATATTGTTGCTGCCAGTTCTTTTATTGCTCCACGTGAATCTCCCATTCTGCGGAGGAATGTCCACTAGATTATGGTTTTGAATTATTTCTTCTAAAGAGTCTCTTGAGGGGTCAGCGTAGAAGCTTCCTCCCAGTTTCTCATCAGCATTCCTTATGAGGTTTAGGTCCCCTCCAATGAAAATGTTCCTTCCCTGTACTGTCGTGAGGTCTGAAGTAATTGATTCCCAACATGCAGCTTTGTCCCTGTAATGATTAGGAGCGTAGATGTTGTATATGGAGTAATCCTCTTTCGAGGCTATGTTCTGCATGTCTGTCCTTATCCACCATCTGTGAGGCTTTTGGTCTTTAAGTTCCCATTTGCTTTTGTTCCATATTGTCCCTATGCCTCCTGAGGCACCAACTGCACTAATTGCTATACCTGCATAGCTTCTGCTTTTCTTTATGTGGTTTTGAAATTCTTGTTCCGGGATTTTGGTCTCCTGGAGGAGGAGAAGGTCTGGATGTTCAGATTTGAGAAGGTCTCGGACTGCATTTGCTTTTAGGGAGGAGCCCATCCCCCTACAGTTCCAGGAGACCAAAATCATCATTTACCTTGTTTGTTGTTTGCCCCGCTCTTCTCTTTCATTTTTTCTCCGCTTCCTTTGGATTTATCAAGAAATGTGTCCATAGGTTGTTGCGTTCCGGTGGCCATTTCTTTTGCAGCGTTTTCGTCCCTGATCTCTTTGTTAGACTTCCTTCCAACTTTCCTAGGGGGATCGGTGGAGGTGTTGTTTTCCTTTGTTTTATTCCTGGTTAGGATTCTCTCCACTGTTGGAGGAGGGGAGGGCTGGGGAGGGGAGATAGGGGAGGGAGTTACAATGGGACCTCGAGGGGAAGGGGGAGGGGATGGGGGGTCCTCTGCGGACAAGGTTTCAAAGGGGTTGGAGGAGGAGGGGAAGGAAGGGGCAGATCCAGAAGGTTGAGAGGTGAGGGAGGGGTTTTCAAGGGATTCTTTGAGATTGGGCCAGGGGGGGGGTTTGATTTTTTCTTTTTGACGTGCTCCCAAACTTCTTCGGGGGTTTCAACATTGCCTTCAGATACATTTGTTTTAGATTTGCTACATCTATTGGCGAAGTGCCTGTATTCGTGACATACCTTGCACTTGAAGGGTAGCTGCTCGTAGTCCACTTGCTGGATGTGCGTCCACTGATCGACTTTGAGTTTAATCGCTTCCGGCAATCCTTTCCCCAGATCTACTTCAACGCAGATCCGCGCGCATGCATGCATGTTCTCCTTCGGTTCGGATCTGTCAATATATTTACCAACCGCGTTCCCTATGGCTTTGACTGACTCATCCCCCCAGCAATGAAGTGGCAAATGAGGCAGGCGAACCCAGACAGGGACAGCGTTGGGGACATCCATTTCCGGGTCGAAGTCTGGAGTCCATCTGTTTAGGTAAAGTCCACGAGAGTCCATGAAATAAGGGTCGTTCCTGAAGATGAGGTTCCTATCCTCTGTTGATTCAAAGAGAAAGGTGTAGAATCCTCTGCCACAGAACCTGATTGCTATTTTCCCTTGCACCATCGAGTTCCAGTTTCTCTCGACCCATCTCTGGACTGATCGAGGGGAGGGCCACAATCCCGTGAACTGACCGACCAGGCCTCTTTCTGCTAAGGAGACTGCTGCTCTTCTTGGGAGGGAAGGAGGTAGCGATACTTCCGGAATTTCATCTAGCTTCTTGATGAACTTGGAGGCCGTAGGGCGGATTTTTCCCGCAGCATTCTCAGGAATGAGAGAGGCGAAGGATTTTTCAAGGTCTTCAGGGTCCTGGGATGGGGGTTCCATTTCAGGCATTGGGAGAGATCTCAGGCTAACCGGGGAAGGCCCCGGTGCTGGGGGAGGGCAGGAGGCCCAGGAACGAAAAGAGGGGGGGATCAGAAGATGGAGGACGCGGGCCTAGCAGCGACGCTGCCAGGCGCAGGGGCGCGGGATCGGTCAGGGCCGCGCGCAGGAGATCAACAGAGCCACTGCATCGCCATGGGTTTCCCGTCCGTCGAGTGAATGTATAAAGTGTTTATTGACATTGTCGGAAATCAGTTATATTAGGTGACCAATAAAAATTATATAAAATTATAAATTAATTTAAATGGTGTTAATGGTTAGTTAAAAAGATAAGTTATTTAGTATTTAAATGGGAATTAGTTATATAAAGGATTTTATTTTTTTAAATATGAATATAAATTATATGAATATATATCTATCTATATATCTATATATATATATATATATATATATATATATATAGATATATAGATATATATATACATAAAAGTTAGTTAGAATAAAAAAATAAATATAAAGTAATAAAAGTTAGTTAGAATAAAGATACTGGAACACTATAAAAAAAAAATAATAATAAATAAATAAAATAAAAATTAAAAAAATAATAATAATAATAATAAAATAAATAAATAATAAAAAATATATTAAATATATATATATGAACAAAAATAATAAAAATAAATAAATAAATAATAATAATAATAATAATAATAATAAAATAAAAATTAATAAATAAATAATAAATAAATATATTAAATAAAAATAAATAAATATATATATATATAAATGAATAAAAATAACAAATATATAAAATAAACTTAAAAAATAAAAATAAACATAAAAATAACCAAATAAATAAATGAATGAATAAAATAAAAGAAATAAAAATAAAAAATAAAAAATAATAATAATAAAAATTGAAATAAAATTAATAAAATAATAAATAAAACAAGCGAGTGACACATTCTAAAAAGAAGAAGGATAAGAACCGCATCAAAAGAGAACTACAGAGCCAATAGGAGAAACACTAGGAGGAAAAAAAAGACAAGCCTCCAAGGAAAAAGAAACATGAAATAAAGGAAAAACAAAGAAAGCTAGAAAAAGCAAGACTAGGAGGAGAGGGCAGGGATCCAACAACGACTGATCTTCCAGCCGTCATCTCTATTGAGATTTCTCGGCCTTCTTTCAATTTCAATAGCTTCCCTGAATTTACGATGATGGAACTGCGCAACCTTAGCAATAACCTTGGCCTCCTCAATACACACCTGATGCTTGGTCTTTTCTGCATGCTCTGCTAACGCTGAAGACTTGGTTCTCCCATGTCTTAGGTCAGTTGCATGTTCGTTGATCCTTTGATGGATGGAGCGCCCTGTTTCCCCAATATAGGGGGGGCCAACAAGAACAAGGGATCAAGTAGACACCCTTCATATCTTTAGGGTCAATGGGATCTTTCACCGATCGGAGGGATTTGTGAATAGTGTTGAGGGGCCTGAAGGTTGAGGGAATATCATACTTCTTAAGAATCCGAGCAATCTTTTCCGTGGTTCCCTGGACATAGGGGAGATGGACACCTAGCCGGTGCTCTTTAGGTTCTTTTTTTATTAACGAGTTTCTCGAGGCTTTAAGGAAAGCCTTTTGACCTAGGCGCCTGCTATAGCCATTTTCCACAAAGACATTAAGGAGATGGGATTTCTCCTCGATAGGAATCCTCAGGGCACGAGTAGCAAGGGTGTTAAGAACACCCAACTTTTGAGCAGGGAAATGATGGGAATAAATATCTAAATGGCATCGTTGCGTCGACCATTTAGACCTAGCAGGTGGCCTCACATATCTCAGTCTCTCGGGCACGGGTGTCGCCTTGCGACACCCATGCGTCTCAGATCATGGCCTACCAAATAGGCATGTAGTCGCCCCTGAGGCCCCGCATTTGCAAATAAATAAACATGGTATCAGAATCATCATATAAAAAACATATCGATGCATGTAAAAAATATACAAATGCAAAAAAAAACTATCATACATGTTGGTCCCCAGACATCACCTAGAGGAAGCCCCATGTTTGGATCTCCCTAGAAGTCCATGCCATGGTAGGGGAACTCCAAAATCAGCGGACAGTTGGAGTTAAACTAACCATCCACAATATCATTCCAATAACGCCCCACAACACCACCACCAACTCGTGGCATCACGGGTGCCCACTATAACATATGAGGGTCCCTAACAGGCCATGTCAGCACTGCTAGAATAGTATGGAGCGTCACAACTCTCTCGTACATGATCCTACATAAAATACTCACATAAAAAAAGTTGTGAAGCTTGCGACACTGCACCTGTGCCAACTATGACATCATTACCCTACACAAGAATCAAGCCCAATCAAAAAGGTGGCCCGCCTGCAACTGTTATAGGACCGCTATTTGAGGCCCCAATACTCTGTGGGGGATGTTGACCCCGCTAACCTGACAATCATCGTGCAACCCGCTCAGCGAGATCCATACTGGAAGCAACCCTAATACAACCCTCCTCATAAGGGTTGGGCCCGTAGTGATCCTCATCCTCCATGCATCGATGGATATCCACATGCCCAGATGGAAGTGGATATGCAAAAGCCTCCCCCTGAGGTAGAAAACATGTCACAAAGTGTACTTCTATCTGGGTTGATATTGGAAAATGAGCCCTACGGAGCACCATCACCTGTCGGTCCACATCCCAGCAACGAATCAAAAAACACAGGAATCTATCCTGCGATCTCAATATGGATCTGAAGAACTTCAGCAACCCCCAACGATCCGAAGTCTCATTGGCTTTTGAGTCCCCCGCAACCACCATATATAAAGTCTCCCAGCCACGCTCTCTCCAAATCATCTTGCCATCAAGGATACCAAACATTAATTTTTGGCTCCCTAAGCTATAACAAAAGAGAAAAAAAACCCTTCTTTTTTACAGTCGTGCGCTTATGCACCTCACAGAAGTCGTCGCCAGTTTGTGTGTCTATGTTTAACATAGACACATGGTCCACGCATCTGTGTTGAACACAAACACGTAGACCATGTGTGGTCCAACGACCAAGATGTAACGACCAACAAAGGATATCATGGTGGCTAATCGTGACTCAAACAGATGGCTCGTGCCGCTGAGGGTCGTTTTTGCGCGGCGTTGCCACGCAAACCTCAAAGGTTCACATGGTGACCACTCAACTCCACATGAGTCACCCGCATGGCCCTAAAATCACACCCTAAAAGGGATGTATAGTGGACCCTTGTATGGCCTATCTACCCTATAGCTACCAAAAACACAAAGGCTAGGGTACAAGCTCCTATCTGACTCTCCCCACACATGTCCTTGGTACTCTGGCCCCCTCAACCCTATGTATCTCCCTCTTTGCCATTTTTTGGAGCCCATTATAGAAGCTCAGGACCTCCATTGTCAAAACTAGGTAAGACACAAGGATCAATACCGCACCATCTCCATCATAAAACTATCCAATCCAATGATTTCCAAAACTCATTTTTTTGACCCACAACACACCCAAAAAATTATTTCAGGTGTGCCTTCTCTTATTTCTTAATTCATAGTATTGAGTGTTGTGGGGAAAAATTCCTATGCAGGACGATCCTATCCACCTAAGGTGTGACAGTGCCTTAGCAACAAACGAGTACAACTATTATGGTTTCTTCCTTTATGAAATGTGAAAGAAGAGAGATCAATAGACTTACCGGTGTCTTTCGTTTGTCCCTCGATCCGGTCTCTCTTCTCTTTGGGTGTTCACAGCTACTTGCCTTCTTGCTTATCCAGCTTCAACTTCCTGCAAGATCACAAGAGAACAGCTACTTGCGACAAGAGAACAGCTACTTGAGACAAGAGAAGAACACTACACAAAGACAGATGTTCACATTCATAACTAGTTTAGGATTAGAAATAAACCAAATACACTAATACATTCATACATCAAAATACATCAGCATATAGGAGAAACCAAGATAGCTTTATTGATGAATAACAAGGTTCAGGAAGAGATACAACCCAGAGGGCTCCAATCCAGCATCTCCTTCCCAGCAAATGGAATTCCTATCTTCAGCCCTTTCAAAGCATTAAGCACCCAATGATTCCAGTCTCAAACCAACAGCAATTCTTTGCAATAACAAAATTCCAGCCTCTAGATCTCATGGAGGAGAGATCCATATATAGATGTTTGGAGAGAGGATGAGTCAGCTTGAGATCTGACTAGTGTCCTCTCCCTCTGTCAGTTCTTGAGTCCACTTGGAGGTTCTTGCTTCCACTTGGATATTTGGAACCTCTTACTCATCACCAGTCGAATTCCCTGAGGCAAGTGTCATTTTGGAAGCTTCCTGGGTTTTGACACCTTGAGAAATGAGCCTGCCACTTGTCCACTCTCGTTCAGCGTAGGTAGCCAGTGTTCCAGTTGACATTCAACGCAGGTAGCTAGTGTTGGCTTTGACATTCAGCGCAAACAGCTAGTGTAGCCACTGAAATGATCCTGAATTGACTTGTTTTTGAGCAGTTTCAGGTGGAGAACTTCTGTGAATTGTTGTGGTTTGTTAGCCTTGTTCCTCTAGGGGTAGGAACAACATGTTTAGGGACTTTGGATCCCTTAGATTATGGAAATTTCATGCTCAATGTTGTAAGGCACAAAAATGTCTATAACAGTTGCCCCCTAAAGTATGAGGCTGTTTATCAGGCGAAATGCTTTATCAGGGGGATCCGAAGTTCATCCAATGCTGGGAGGAGACCTGTAATAAGATACAATACAATACATTATTTTTCATACTGCTTTCATGATCTAGCTGAGGCAGGCATTCCCATGCTCAGCTTTATAAATTCATTTTTCTGTACATAGAACAGACAATCGTCTGATGGTAGACTGATAATTTTGATGAAATTATCATCCTTTGAGTAGGATGATTATCTGCTGCAATGGTGTACATGTCAATGTCTTTATCTTTCCTGAATATATATCGACAGCCCGGATGGATGAAACTAGATCCGGGGTCTTCAAACTCGTCTGATCTTCACTCTAAGTACAAGTCGATCCATGTGAGAAATGTTCTGAAGTCGAACATGGAAAGACATCGCTTGATTACCGGTCAATGATGTAAACCGTTAACAAGCGCGAGAGGAATCACCGATAATGATAATGACCCTCAAGGTACTGCAGTACAATTCACGTGGTGTGAATAAAGGACTTGGCGTCGAACACCACGCAAAATCTTTTGGTCGAAGGTCATTGATGTATACCTGTCGCCGGAAGTGAGAAACTTGCCATTGTGGCATGCAAGCTTCAAAGTACCGAAGGGGTTGTTCCTAGATCAACTTCTTGGATAATGAGCTGATGTCGACAAGAAGCGATCCGTCAAAGGAGGGCCTTGATGAATCCCACATCAGTGACACGGAACGGAGCTAATGATTTTAATGGAGGTGAAAACGATCTGTGACATATGATTCAGGGTGGCGGTCATGAAAGGATGAAGGATAATGTATGGTAGTGGATGGGACACAGTTGACTTTTCTGAACGACTTCTCTTGAACATATGGCGACACTGATACGATGGATCGGTAGCATTACCCTAAATATGGATGGTATGGCGAGACCATGGATGTGACCGGTGAATGAAACAACCCAACCCGATTGTGGTACGGAGGAAAAGTGTCATGTTCAAGAGCGACTTGCTACCATCAAAGTTTTCTTTAGTTTCTCCCAATTTTTCCCCAGTCATTGCTGACCAGTACCTCTTTATTTTTGTCAAGCTTGAGGAGGATAACATATGCTTCTTCTATAACCTGCCCTTCGGGCAAGCCCATCGCTATGTTTTAACGAGCCTAGCGATAGTGAAACCCGTTCTCGTCTAAAGACAAGTTTGTCGCTATTTAATGATTTTAACGAGTCTAACGACAAGGATAACTCGGTCCTTTTCTTTTTTAGAGAGTCTGAAAAGGTACATAAAGTTAACTCCAAAATTCCTTTTTCGTCATCTAATCCCTTTAGTCCGAAAAACTATAAAACAATACAGAAGGGATGAGTTTTCGATAGTTTTAACGAGCCGAACAAAACAAGCGCTCGATCTTTTTGTGCAATAATCCCTCAGGTCCAAAAAGATTAAAATCTAGAGGAGGGATAGCATTTCCTGTCCCTTTAACGAGCTGGAAGGCCAAGGACTCGGCAATCTTTTCATATTTTACGAGTCAGTTGAAAAGAGCTTAAAGAAGACTCGTCTTTTGAGGAACGAGTGATAAACAAGGTTAGCAGCTAATTCCAGGTACAGGTTGGAATTTTCCAATCACGGCAGTGTCACAAGGATGGCTAGGTGAAATCACTCTTCGCCGCTATTCCTCAAAATGGGTAAACAATCATATGGAGGTGAACGATCAGCCAAATGAAAAGTGGAGGTGACGGTGCAAACACGACCAAGGCTTTAATGGCTGATGATATTACATTCACTGTGGTTATTTACCGGGATAGTTCATTTTTTAACGAGCTTAAACGCGGGTGGAAACATTTGCTCGATCTTATGTTTATTTTTTAACGAGCTTAAACGCGGGTGGAAACATTTGCTCGATCTTATGTTTATTTTTTAACGAGCATGAACTATGTGCTAAAACTGCTCGGATCTTGCGTTTATTTTTTAACGAGCATGAACTTTGTGCTAAAACTGCTCGATACCCAGTCATATGATAAGAATGTCTCATGTAAGATTCCATTTTTTATGGAGCTTGCGCCTTACCAAAGCTATGCCCCGCATCCTTTCTTTATGCAAGTTAGGAAACAGCTAACCCCAAAAACGGATAAATAACCGCTCTTTGCTTGCACTCCAAAAGGTTTGCATGCCCCCAGGTATAAAGTATGATTTCAAGGTTACCTCTACTTCTTTTCCTTCAAAAAAATTGTTTTAAAGAGAGAGGCTTACCTCTTTCAGGTTACCCAAAGATTGTCTCGTTAATCTTTCAAACAAAACATTTCCTCAGCAATGTCTACCGAAATAAACAAAGGTGAGTGACGAGACCCGCCCTCTCACATAACTTTGACAAAAGAATCTTATTCTAGAACAACCCCTCTTCCAACCACGGATGGGGTACGGACTAGTCATATTCTCCCGCGGAAACCTACTATATACCCAAAGTTTTCCTGCCGAAGCAGACCAGGACGCATGCTCCCTGGGTTCCAGTCATATCCTCCCGGATTACTCGCGCTCATCAGGAGGACGGACCGTGGGTTGAGACACTTCTTGCGTGAATAGACCGTTTAGGGATGGTACATGACTATTTGCGATGCGTGATCCGGGAAATGAAAGTTGGTCCACGAGCTTGACCATTCTTCCTTCATGCGGAAAACACATTACTCTAAAGAGTGAGGAGACTATAGCTCCCATGCAATATATATAGTCTCGTCCAAGGAGTAGGTTATAATCCAAGGGTCCTTGAACGACCATCACGTTCATTTGAACGGTCTTCCCTTTCAATGTTATGGGCACATTAGGGAGGATCCCTAAAGGTCGACTGGTTCCTTTATCAAAACCTGATAGATTTCTCATTTCAGGTGAAAGCGCTGGCGAACCAAGCACTTTCCAAGCAATAGAGGAAAGGATACTCACAGATGCCCTCTCATCAATGATAGTGCCAGCCATCACCATTCTGTATATTTGAACGATAATTCTGAATGGTATGCTGGCTGGCAACCGGGGTCTGCCTAGTTGGTTCCAATCAAAGGACACAACCAGGTTGCTTGGTGGTGGGACCGAATAAATGGCCGGATATCGCTATGATGAACTTCCTTCCTGCGATAAAGGAATGGGGGCGTTGCCCCCTTGTTCATCAGAGTCAGTGCTGATGAAGAGAATTTGGACGGTGTCGTCTTTATTCTCCTCTGTGATGGTATCATTCGAAGATAGAGCCTCTAAAGGCAAAACCGGGTCAACTGCCGTCTCAACCTTTTGACTTTCGTCAGGCATGGATCCAGACGGTTCATCTTCAATGATAGGTGCTTCGGCTGACCACCTGGGTGGGTCAGCTGAGTTCTCAACTAGTGAAGGACTTGGCAGGAGTTTTTGATATCCAGGAGGAAGTTGCGCTCGTAAAATCGGGCGATCTTCCAGAACTCTTTTAGCCTCGTCTAAGAAGGGACAACGGTGGATGGCATGGTCACCTTCACACAGTTTGCAGGGAAATCTAGATTTCCCTCTCTGTCCTAGGACTTCACTTTCACTAGTCGACGGTGAGCAGTCAACATGGCTATCAGAGGTTGATGCTACTGAATTGTGCAAACGGGGAGACCAGTCCCTTAGTATTCGAGGGATACAGGGACAATCTCTGTGGAAATGGTCTCCCTTGCATATGACACATGGCGATTTAGGCTTGGTCAGTGTTGTGTGTGGGATTTTGTCAGATGACTCTCGTTTTCCCCCAGTCGCTTTTGGCTCCTTCTTCCTCTTCTCTTTCTTATTCTTTTCCTTCTTCTCCTTAGGAACTTGGTTTTTTGTTTTACCAGTTCCGTCAAGCGAAGACGAAGGAGGAGAGGAAGAGTTAGATGAGGTAGAAGGCTAGTTGGCAATTCTAGTCTGGTCTAACTGTTGACTCGACTGTTCAGGAATGGTGGCGTTCTGAACGACATTGGTTGAAAAGAGCCAAACTGGCAAGCCAATTGTCAGTCCTGGAAGCGACAATGTGGCCATGTGGGGCGCACCAACATCTCCCCAAGAGGAGAAGGGACTAGGATTTCCACCAAGGGGAATTCCTTGGTTGGTGTGCTCCATTTTTTCAACCTAAAGATCAACGCAGGAATTAAAGGGTGATTGTTCCGTTTAAAATAAATTTTAACGACGCTTTAGACACAACTTGCTTTTTCAGTTTTAAAGAGTCGAGAAAAAGCTAAATATGACTCTATTCTCCTTCGATGTTTTAACGAGCCCGAAGTGACAAATGCTCGGATGGACTTTTTCCGTTATAGAGTCTGAAAAAGGCCAAAAGGAACTGCTCTGGAGTTCTAGGCAAAGGGTGTGCCAAACTTTTCGCAAAACTGCAGAATACTTTTTAGGGTACGGGCGGTCGATCTTCCTGAATGCTGTGTTCAGTGCATTGCGATCAGTAGGGCGGACGACATGGCTTCCTAAGGATAAAGGTTTTATGCCTATAGGGGTCTCCCAATATATACGCGACGGTACGTGGGAGCACAATCCGTACTGGCGCTATCGTCCCTCAGGAGGAATCACCCACCATCCACGAGATCGACAGTCACCAGGCTTAACGACGCCGGAACACGTCTCTAGCCTAGACCTCTATGTTGTGCGTTATGTTGCAAAGCGTTGTTAAGTTCATTCAATTTATTTTAGGTTGATCTTTTTAAAGTTTGCCTTTCAAGGTTCACCACGAGATGTATGATACAAATTCCTAAATGCAGTCTAAAGATGATAAGCAAGCTTTATATCTTTTCAACTTTGAAAATCCTAGCTACTAAGGGAAAAGAAAGACACCATCTTTTCTCAAAGAGAAATCAGCACACTCTAATGCACTTTTCCTAAATCCGACATGCAAACTATCAAATGCAAAATGCACAATGCAGGTGTTTGTTTTCCGCTTTCTTAGTATTGATGCCTACAAAGAAAGCTTTTTGTACAACTTTGAATTTTCTTTTAAATGATCAATACAAACAAGTTTACTTTTTTGAAATCAAAGAGGGTAGAAGAGATTACAACATTTAACGATTTTCAAAATGAAGACTTGTTTCGACACTTAAAAGAGACAAATTCAAACCAATAAGCAAAAGCAAATGTATAATCAATCTGTAAACAGCCAATGAACTCTCTTCTAAGATCACAATCAACAGATCTGAATCAAGGGCTACAAGATGATTATTTCACTCATGCAAAGGAAAACTGTAAATGATGCCACAAACACATAAAAACACTCACAGTATTTTTGTACAAAAGGAGGCGGAATCTAAGCAGAGAAAAGGAGTTATCAGATTGGTACCTATGCTGGTTACAGGCTGCAAAAATCAGAGATCAAATCAAGGCAAAACAGAGCAGAGAACCCCAGTTGCACAAGGACAAACTGGTTCAGCGCAACCTCAACACAGGGGTTTTGACATTCAGTGCAGGTAGCCTTCACGGGACCTGCGTTGAAATGCAGAATCCCTTCACTGGGTCTGCGCTGAAGGAGAAACTCTCGTTTCCCTCAGGTTCTGGGTCACAGATTGCTATTTAATCAACTGTTTCAAGCCAAATAAAAGCAACAAGCAAGGTGTAATCAAAGGGATGCTTTGAAAGGCTACTAAGATCTATCACAATGATCATCAAATCATTTGTGAGTCCATTGTTCAGATCATAGACAAGTCCAGTGACTGGATCAAAGCAGCAACTGTCTACTTTGCATCCAGGAAAGATGCAGTTCGATTGTTGCTGTCAAGTCTATGAAACAAACAAATGATAGAAACACAAATAAAATGACTAAACAGATCTCCCCAGCGGAGTCGCCAATTTGTTGTGGGGAAAAATGCCTATGCAGGACGATCCTATCCACCTAAGGTGTGACAGTGCCTTAGCAACAAACGAGTACAGCTATTCTGGTTTCTTCCTTTATGAAATGTGAAAGAAGAGAGATCAATAGACTTACCGGTGTCTTCCGTTTGTCCCTCGATCCGGTCTCTCTTCTCTTTGGGTGTTCACAGCTACTTGCCTTCTTGCTTATCCAGCTTCAACTTCCTGCAAGATCACAAGAGAACAACTACTTGCGACAAGAGAACAGCTACTTGAGACAAGAGAAGAACACTACACAAAGACAGATGTTCACATTCATAACTAGTTTAGGATTAGAAATAAACCAAATACACTAATACATTCATACATCAAAATACATCAGCATATAGGAGAAACCAAGATAGCTTTATTGATGAATAACAAGGTTCAGGAAGAGATACAACCCAGAGGGCTCCAATCCAGCATCTCCTTCCCAGCAAATGGAATTCCTATCTTCATCCCTTTCAAAGCATTAAGCACCCAATGATTCCAGTCTCAAACCAACAGCAATTCTTTGCAATAACAAAATTCCAGCCTCTAGATCTCATGGAGGAGAGATCCATATATAGATGTTTGGAGAGAGGATGAGTGAACTTGAGATCTGACTAGTGTCCTCTCCCTCTGTCAGTTCTTGAGTCCACTTGGAGGTTCTTGCTTCCACTTGGAGATTTGGAACCTCTTACTCATCACTAGTCGAATTCCCTGAGGCAAGTGTCATTATGGAAGCTTCCTGGGTTTTGACACCTTGAGAAATGAGCCTGCCACTTGTCCACTCTCGTTCAGCGCAGGTAGCCAGTGTTCCAGTTGACATTCAACGCAGGTAGCCAGTGTTGGCTTTGACATTCAGCGCAAACAGCTAGTGTAGCCACTGAAATGATCCTGAATTGACTTGTTTTTGAGCAGTTTCAGGTGGAGAACTTCTGTGAATTGTTGTGGTTTGTTAGCCTTGTTCCTCTAGGGGTAGGAACAACATGTTTAGGGACTTTGGATCCCTTAGATTATGGACATTTCATGCTCAATGCTGTAAGGCACAAAAATGTCTATAACATTGAGTCAATCGCAGATTATTCATATGTTTTAAAAATATTCTTTTAGTTAGGGTATTGGTCATGGATATTGCAGGTACATCATGAACAACCTGCTTCGACCAACACCCCAACAGGAAAATAATAGAGAAGGTATCATTCACCACTTAGCATGATAGGCTTCGTCCTAAGATTTGCATATCTTGACATCATTTCTCCAAAATACACCATAGGGTCCATCATCTTGACCATGTTTATCACCACCTCACCTTGCATATGATAAACATCCATGACGGTCGATAGAGCCCTCCCACTCATGGCTTACTTCATGTTTATAGACCCTTGTTCACTATCGGGAGCCATGAGCACCTACTTAGGCCTGGGAACCACTTCACTTGCATACCATGAAGATCAACCTCATTCTTCTACATTCATCGCCCATACACCCCATTCCAAGGCCATCCCTGGTACTTTACGACATATCAAGATGGATGCACCATCACATCCTACATTTGGCCTGTCATCCACCCATATTACATATCCCATCTGGGTCACTTCATCTACCTCACCAACCCAACACGGAGACCAACCAATGGGGCCCCCACCCTTATAAAAAGAACCACACCTCCATCAAGGTCACCATCTTCATGGGGCATTCGTCTCCATGTCTGTACATCCAAATCACATTCATATTCTTTTGGAAAGTGTACAAATAATTTTTAGGAAAAAGACTCCCACCCATATTTTCAAGACTTTTACCCAACAAAAGTTTCTAGTCACCCTTGGTCGGAGCTCACACATTACCCATAGTCATTTACCATCTTCATGTTAGTCAGAGCATACTTACACCTACCCTAGAAATCCTACTAACTCCAGGGTTATCCCTATCAGAAAATGGGTTTTGACCGCCACCATTCACATAACAGCTCTGACCTTGGGCTAATTTTCCATATCCACTCATATCGTTCTCTCTCATTATCATGCCTTATCTGACCCGCACTATTACAGTATGTTTACACCTTATATTGATTCTCCGACACCGCATGTTGGTCGGTTGATGCCTCTTTCTTGTGGACTTCAACGCTCATATTCCAGGATGGAGGCAGTACCTTGGATACTCCCCCCTCAAAGGGATATTCTCGGGTGGCACAAAGGGAATCCATTAGGGTAATTTTGAGGTCTAAATTGGGCCTCCTAAGAAAAATTTACAACCAAAAAAAACTTTATAAGAACTAATAGAATTCAAGTTGATGATTGCAACCATGGGGATGATTCACCATTTTTGGAGTAAAAAAGTAAAAATATTAAAAAATAATAAAATAATAAAACTATTTTTTTAACTCGTATTTTCATCTTATCTCCGTAAGGTTTTATTCAAATTTCTAGTGGGAGTAATCATTGGATGCAAAATTTAATTCCTCATCCAAGGAGTAACCATGTTGCATACTTTCGATGGACCCTGCTACACAAAAAATGAGAAATACATGAAAAACATGTGATTGCAATCATGTTTTTCATGTATTTCTCATTTTTCGTGTAGTAGGGTCCATTGAAAGTATGCAACATGGATACTCCTTGGATGAGGAATCAAATTTTTCATCCAACGAGTGTTGTCGCTTGAAATATGAGTAAACCCATCGAGAGATAAGTTGAAAATACGAGCTAAAAAAATAGTTTTTCTTTTTTCCCTCTAAAATTTGATGA
The DNA here is from genome assembly GCA_031772625.1 of Pinus tabuliformis. NCBI lineage: Eukaryota > Viridiplantae > Streptophyta > Pinopsida > Pinales > Pinaceae > Pinus > Pinus tabuliformis. The sequence continues at coordinate 1,070,259,856 of CM062818.1, forward strand.
TGTAATCTAATCTTATTTTATTATTTCCACTATTATTTTATAATTTCCTTAGGAAGCCCATTTTAGACCTCAAAAATCCCCTAATGACTATTTCCCACTGATGTCATTGATCCCCTTGACTTTTGTCACCAACACAAGTTTTCATGTCAAGGTGGTACCGTACTTAATGACCATTGCAATTCTTTCATTCATTCGAAGACCCCCGCATCACTAAGCACCTCATTGAATAGTGCTTACATCATGATATGGGGGAGGTACCCAAATTCGAAGACCCATGCATACCTCAGCACCTCATTCACGAGCGCCTCACCTCTGTTATGCATTGGGGAACCAAATTTAATCTATTTTTCCACGAAGCACCCTCGAGGGCGTCAAAACTTATCATCATCAACCATTAGCATGTAAACCACCATCTTGTTGACTGGAAAAAATGATTCCCTTTCCGATTGAGATAATTTGTCACTAGCCATCATAACGAGCATGGGACATCTTTTATACTCATTCAAGGGGTTCCTTTACTCTTCTCCATAAAAAGTTATCCTCTCTCTCAAAAAGTTGATCAGATTCTCTGTCATAGCAGAAAACGTGATGTATTTTGGCTATACATTTGCTCCTAACCTCATACATCAGGGGGAAATTGTTAACACTTGAAAATCGTACACATGTTTGCATAATCCAAAAGACGCTAAAAGACATTCAACATAATGCACAAGTGAATATTTTCCAGCTGAAGACATCATGAAGTGTAAAAAAATTAATTTCTCCTAGGGTCCAAAGTTTATAACAGTAAAAATTTGAGGATGTCGCGGTTATTTCTTTGATAGATGCGTGCCACACAGAAAATTCTTTGAAAGTTGCGCGATCGAAGAAATGGATGACTCAGCGAATTTGGGACCACTTCACACACTTGGAGTCAATTCCCTGACAGGATCTCAGTCCAGGAAAGCTAAATTCAAGTCATCTTGAAGATATGTATCCCTCAGTGGAATCATCTTGTCCTAGTCATGAGTCTTTTTCATGCATGAACCAAGAGAGAGAAGATGGATTCAAAAATTATATACAAACAGGCCATGGGAGAACCAAAAGATGAGACATTTTTATGCAACGCAAATTTCTATCAGAGCAAACCAACATTCCATTGTTGAAGCCAAAGAATGTAATAGCACTAACATGTTGTCCATATTTCTTCTAAACAATCCATCATCTTAGTGAGAGGAAAAGGGTCCACCATTGGAGAGTCTTCATAATTCTTTTAGAGAGAGGAGAAACTTGCAAAGAGATTGAGGAAAAGCACCCCCTTTCTGAGTATTTTTTTAGCACCATAGCTCAAGGAATTCTCTTCAAGTGTTTACGATTCATCTATTGTATTAAACATCTACTACCAATAGTCAATAAAGGGAGTTTTTTCCATTATTTTGTTCACTTGTTTGCTCCATTGAGCATTGCTTGTGCATTTATCTCTTTCTTTTAGTTTATGTTTGTATATGCACTGTTTTCACTATTTTTAATGCTTTTTTTATCTAATTTTGTTCACTAAAATCACCAATTATGCCTTTGATTATTTGCAGAGAACAATCAACTGTTAATGAGGTGTCATTTGGTACACCATTGCTACAAAAACACTACCACAAAACCCACAATAATTCTTCTCTTATTATAAAATGTTCAGATGACAATTTCCAAGACCTAATACCCTTTTCAAAGACCCCTCCAAGACCAAGTCAAACTCCTCCTTCTTGATGAACTTTTACAGCTACTTTGACCTAGCAGCTTCCAACAATTTCGACCCAGCAACTTCGACCTTCTAGCCCTTGTGACCTAGCAACAACTTTGACTTCCTAGCAACTTCAACTTCCCGATAAAGTTCTTATACAACTTTGACTTCCCTAGCAATTCCTTATGCAACTTTGACTTCCCCATAAACTTTTGCAATTTTGGTCTAACAACTACTTTAGAAACCCTAACAAGAGAGAGAAAGAGGTCCAAAACTTCGATCTTGCTTTTCTTCTTCTTTGCCCTGATTTTTGTCCGTTTCTAGCTTCTTTCTTGAGGAGATTGAACTACTTATTGCTTGATCAAATTATGTTTCCAAATGAAGTCAAGGTTCCCTTATATATAGGCATCTTAGGAGGTCGAATTGCTTTCCTTGAGGCCGACTTGATCCTTATTGTAGGCTGACTTGTTTGAGAAGGTCTTGGAGGGTCTTTATGACACTTTTGACTTTACAAAAAAATTATTTACAAGATACAACATGCCCAAAGGGGTCTTACATGTATGACAATGACTATTTTGACTTCATAATTTTATGACAAACCTAGAAGCATTCAATGGGTGCTTGACCTATAAATAAATTTATCTTGAGCATGAAACCCATGCATCAAGAATGAAAATAATAAATTTATTTTCTCTTTAATATCAACTATATAAAATCATGATTAAAATAGACATTATGAAGACCGAACCTAGTTACACATTTCAACACAACACATATACAACACAACGAATACGCGTACAATACAACACATACACAATAAACATGGCACGATACACTATGTACAGAACAGTTTTGAAAATACAGAGACTACATCTCTATCCACATACACAAGGTAACACTGCCTCTAGTGCCATTCTCATGCTTAATTGCATGCATCCACAATCCAAATCCAATATATATGGTTTCTCTAATTATCCATGCTTGTCCTAGAATGTTGTAGATCACATTGCTTTCATTTTGTTGATATATCCTTTAACATTCCCTACTCATAATGAAAACATGGGAACAATATAAGGATAATATTCACATGATATTAAAATCATAGCAGGAATTCCCTCATGCTGAATGGATTCTTCATGCATCTAGGAATCTCGTTGGATATTTCATTATGTTATCCCAACAAGCCATTCACATAGGCATCAAGTAAGCCTTAAACCATCAACCTTCCACAAGAATGATCCCTGAAAAATCGTTCAGTCTAAACCATACCTTTAGTAATCAATCATGTTCATGAATATAATGCACACACAAATATATATATATATATATATATATATGGATATGGGGTCAAGGTTTAGAGAACCTCATGTGTGTCCTTTTCATGGTTTCCACATCATTTTCGATTCTCTCCCATAGATTAAAACAATCACTTGGCTATTATAGTGTTGTCTACTTAATCATGGACATAAAATATGTATTGATATCCCTCTAAGAAAGTCAGAGTTGAGATAACCCCAAAACATGCATCAGCCAAAGGAATTATTTCACCAGAATTCCTCCCTTTGCCTTCTTCACCATGTTGCTGTTTTTTGTTGAACTTGTATAGGCAACTTTTCCAGCCTCTCTTATTTTCATCCCTGCACTTTATTTATGCACAGAGCCTTTCTTCATTTGTATTATTTTGTGAGCCTCCCTTCCATCTAGTCGTGATCATCTGAGGGCCAACCCTCTCTCTTTGCACAAAGGATTTCTATCTATCCAAGCAACGAGGGTTTGAGCGAGTTATTTAGGGGATTTTCAAAATCGATTTTCTGAAGTCAAATTAAATTTTTGGGAGGTCATTTACGTTTGTGAATTATTCCGAATCTCCTCCTTACATCTTAAACGAGATTCCTGAAAGGTTTGGTCAGAAATTAAAAAGCAAAAAAAGGAAGGAAAATTTTCAAGTTCGATTTGGGAAAATCATCACTTGGGCTCTGAAAATTTCATATTTGAATTTTTTTTTATTGGAAACCGCCTTCAATTTTTTAGAGCGGGGTTGATTTCTTTTCTGGAAGTCGTATTCAAATCTGAGCACAATCTCCTCGGTCGTAGGTAATTTCATGAGCGAGAATCTCCATAACATTTGGGTAGAAAAATTTTGAGAAATATGAAGGCTGTTCTTGGAATTTATCATGTAATTTTTTTTTGGCACAAGATTATCCCCTTAATACCTTATGTATTTCATCCTTAGGAGTTTCGACGTCTTTTTTCTGAGCGAACTTTATTTAGAGAAGTTGTTTCCTTTCTTCGCAGAAATATTCTCATTTTAACTTTTGTAAAATCATTATAAAGAAAATTTCTCTCATCAGTTAACTTGAGGAAACTGAGAAAGGGTAATTAAAATTCGTTTGTAAAATCTCCTTAAAATTTAAAACCTTTTATCTTGTCTAAAGGGTTCTCTTTGTAATTTTAATTAAATCATATTTTTCCTAGGGGAAGCCTTGGGGTCTCTTTCCCACGGTACCCCGCCTTCTTATTTAAAAGGGAGGATTTCTTGCGGTGGTGATTAACTCCTTTGATTAGTTTTTATCTTAATCTTTACATTTAATGACTAATATGTTTTCTTGCTCTCATTAGATTAGTTTCCTTTGCATGTTCATTTCATTTTAGTTTTAATCTCTTCAATTGTTTTATTTAGCTATTATTAGATGTAGACTTCATTGCTAATTATTTGATCTAATTGTCACTTGATCTAATTTAAATTTGAGTAATTCTTGTCTTCATCTCACTTACGTTTTAGATTAAAATAGTATAACATCAATTCACTAATTAGCAATCTCATCTGTCATCATTTAAATAACTACTTCTCTATCATTCACGTTTTCTCTATTGCTTTTAAAACTTTTAAAACACATTATAAGAGAAGTGACATTCCTAAATCTAATCAATAAGTCAACTTCACATTAAGAGAATTTTCTATTTAAGCACTTCTGTTATTTCCCTATTTACATGGTTCATTAATCATTTGTGGTTCATTAATCATTTGTCATAAGCTAAATCGCATTATAATTTTGTGCTCAAACTATTTATCATAATCATAAGTGGGTTAGTATTTCTCTCTTTGAAGCATCATGTTCTAATTGTATCTCATTGCAACATTTCATTTGCACTTTCATTTTCGTATTAGATATAGGCCTGCATCTCTAAAATTTACCTCCAAGCGTAAGCTTGGTTGATAGAAAATTTACAGCAACCTTCCCTAACTTTAATTCAATTTGATAAAATTAAGTTTGGATCAAAAGTTTAAAAAACGTGACCTCACAGTTCTCTTGTGGCTGAGCCCTTTTAGGAATGAAGGCATGTGGGTTGTTAAGGAGCCTAGGGGGTATCATTAATGATGGACTAAGTGTCTCCTCTTCCTAGCCTTCTTTTCAACTACCCGCCAGCCCTTACCAAGTTTTCAAAAATTGAGGGGAAGATTCACCATATAATTTAAAATCAACTAAATTTCTTGCATCACACATAGTCTAATCTTGCATTCATTCATCTAGCATTTCTTCATCTTGCATTTGTTAATTTGTGAGCATTTCATCTTACTTGCAATATTGCATTGTAGTTCTCTTGTACTTGTCTTTTGAATTACTTGTCCATTGTCCTTTGATATTGTTCTATCTTTTTTAGAATCTTTTTAAAGTACAAGTTTCATTTATCTTGCAAGTTTTATCTTATTTCTCATATTTCAATATTGCACTAATGTCTATTTTGTAGCATTGCCTATCTTCTAACTTGAATCATTATTATCTTTCAAGCATTGTAATTTCATTTGAGCATTGTTTATAAGGCATTCATCTCCCATGAGATGTCATATTGATCTAATTGAATATATAACATTAATATTTCTCATTAATAATAATACTTGTGAATTAATCCCTAATATAAGTTATATTTAATGGTAAGTTCCTTGCCCTCTGTCTCTTGGAACTTGTTGTCTTCAACAAGTCTTCCTTTTAGAATCATTTTTAGGGACTACCCCCCTTAGTTTACCTAGGAGAGAGCTTAAACGAAGAGAGTTGGGAATAGGTGACAACCCCTTCTCTAAGTGTTGTGCCTTAAAGATTATATCTTGTGGGGTTGAAAATTTTTCCCACATCTAGGTGTACAAATTAGGCAACAACATTTTGTAGCACCATTGTCGGGGATAAGTTTTCTTTGACTCGAATTTACGACTAACTTTCGATTCTTTCAATTTTTATTTTTAGAGTTAGATTCCTATTCAAGCGGTGACTCCACTTGGTTCATTTTCTACCAAGATTTATGCTTAAAGCCCTCTTCTCATAGAATTCTTGCTAATCTTGGACATGGGGGCTCTATTTGATATCCATTTGCTCATTCAAGCTCAAGTGGGAAAGACGTCATGGAAGACTTGTTCGCTCCTTGTGATTTCACTAACATTAATGGTTATCTAAATTTTATTCCAGAAAAAAGTCATTGAAGAAGTACCTATTTTTCTAGGTAACAATTCAGTTAGTGTTGAAACTCGCCTTAGAAGTTTCAACCTTTGTGTGAGAAATTGGTGCCATAATATTAACCATGAGGACTTTAAAAAGAGACTATCCATCTTCTCATTAAATGATGATGCTCTGGATTGGTTCATAGAGTTACCTGATAACTCTTTTAATTCTCTAGAAGCAATCATTGATGCCTTTGAAGAGAAATATGGAAATAAAAGAAAAGTCAAAGAAAGAGTTGCAAAGAAGGAAAATGATAAGGATCTCATCAAGGAGTTGACTCAAATGTTTAAGAATATGGAGGTCAACCAATATCAAATCATAAATACCATGGATGTTAATCATTCTAATCAGATAATTTTTATTCAAACTTATTTGATTGCAATGGAAGCAAAAAATGCACAAGTAATAAAAGTTATGGAGCTCAATCAAGCACAAGTTGTTAAGAACATGAAACTCAACCAAGCCAAATTAATAGAAAATCATGTCAAGGAAATGGTGTCATGGAAAACAGATTTGTGGCCATGGAAGCAAAACAAACACATTAATTAATATTATGGAAGTAATCATGCCAAAGGAGTAATTTCCCTGCAAACTAGGTTGGAGGAAATGGAAAGATCACAGGTACAGAAGTTCCAACCTAGGCTAGATGATGAATGTAAGAATAACAAAGAACTTTCAGTAGATCATAAGCTTCCCAATCTACCGAAGCAAGTTCTGCCTTATTGTGAATTCCATGTGAAGGTCACTTGTCCCATTGAAAAATAATTAATTGAAAGTGACATGGATAAAAAGGAAACTGAGGAGAGTTAAGTCATGACTGGTGGGAGAAATCAAGATATCAATCATAATACTTGTGAAAGTGATGCAGCATTGACAATATTTCCATCGCACTTGACAAAACAAGTTTTGAATAAAGAGGTTATACATGCCATAGAAATCTTGGGTACTTCAAATCTTCCATCAAAGCATTTTCAAATCAGGAAAAGACATCTGCATTGGTCACATCATTGTCAGCATCATGGCCTACCATGAGGAAAAGAAAAAAAACAAAAAAAAAAGATATAAAAGATAAATCATCAGTAATAAACAGCGTCGAGCCTCATCAAGGTGAAAGTCGGAAAAGAAAGAAGAAAGGATTTGGTAAGTTTGATGGCCATATACAACACAACATTGGGACAAGTCAAAGTCCTAATATATTTATAATTGGACAAGGTACATTAGACAAACAACCCATGGGTTTTCCTATGAGTCGACAGGGTCTCAGCATAAACTTTATCGAAGATAGCTAATGCCATAGAGCATCCTTTGTATTGTAATTCTAACCCTACTCTTCTAGATTAGATTTAATTTTAGCATTTTAGCTTCATGCTCTTATATTACACTTCTCTTTCATAGAGATTGTTAGAATAGAGGTTGTATCCCAGTACTTGATATTAATGATGATTTTTTATTTATATTTGAATGGATATTGCCTGATGTAATTTTTGTGGCTTGGATGCAGAGTCAGGATTCTCACATTCCTTCATGAAGATATGTGTCCCATGTAGAGCCATATGTTGACCAATCAACTATCAACTATCGTATGAGCAGAGTACATTTCAAAATTTTCCATCATATTAAGATCAATTGGAATTTTCAGACATCATCATCATTATACATCTTTTGTCCATCATGTTGTATTCCAACTTCTGTAACCTTGCGGGTCATGATGTAAAAATGCTTGTAGAGTGTTGAAAATAAATCAATGTAACACGTCTAGGTAGCTTAAGATTTTTCAAGAGAGTTTTCACTCTAGGGAGTTTTTTTTTTCGTTGCTCATTATTTTTTTTAACACTTATAATCAATTAAGTTTTTCTCCACAATATACCCCAAAGCTAGGGTTCGGTTTGATGGTGAAGTATTATGTGATTCCTAGTGTATAAATTCGATGTAGATTACCATACTAAATCATGTCTAAATTTTCGTAGAATTTGGTTATTTCTAGAGGTAATTTTTTTTATTGTCAAAATTCTCGCGTTGAACAGGATTTTTATGTAATATTTGATGTAAAGATGTAAAAAAGTGTTATCTATAGAAGTTGTGTGTGGTATAAGTACTTAAAATTACTCCTCAACTTTCTATCTAGACACACTTCGAGGATGGAAAAATAATTGTATACCCCTATAAAGTCATATTTCTAAATTTTTGGAGAAAAATGGCAAAATAATTAGCGAGAAATTGGTCAAAAAATTAAAATGAGAGAAAAATAAAATTCTCTCCAAGTGAAAAATAATCAAAAATGGATGTGTACTTTCCCAAGAAAGGAATATCCATAAATCAAGCAAGGAAAAGTCCCACGAGAAATTCGTTGGTCCAAAAGAGGAATTATTCTCCAAGGAGTTGTTAATGAGATGGTCCAAGTTGGTTAAGTTGAATGAGAAGATTTCAAGAAGAAAAAATGGAGAAAATATTTTTTAGTTTAGGATCAAATTTTTTGGTCAATCTAGCTCCATCATCAAGATAAATTGAACTCAATCAAGGGTCAATATTATTCTGGAAAGGATCAAATCTCAACTAGTCGTTTTCTTCTAGTTTCAAGTCAACTTTGTGTAATTCATTGGACTTAGCCCTTTTCACTTCCAGAGGGATCTACATCTCTCATTTTTTGTATCAATTAAGCTCAAATCTCCTCATTGTGATACATTGTAATCGAGCTCTTGGCTAAGGAAGCTCCACACTTTCTTTGAATAATAAAAAAAAGTATTTGGGGTTAATTCATGGTGGTGTTCCTCTTCTACCTTCTATGGTAGCATCATTCTGAATTTTTCTCTTAATGCTCTACTAGTTTTAAATTTAAATTATTGTTATTTCACTAGCCAATCGTGGATTTACTATTTGCACGGGTAGCTTGCATTAGTACTTTATTTTAGAGAATTATTTTGAATTAATTGATCTAGTGAGTATCCCTAGATATTTTGTTTCATTGTGTTATCTAACCCCTCGTGATCTAACTATTTTATCTTAAGTGTGTAGATGTTCTACTCGTGTTATTAATTGTTATTTCCACTTGCTATTTTATATTTATTGGTGTATAGTTACCTCGTACTAGTATTTGGACATGGAGAAATACTCTAGACTTGGATGTTCTAGTGGGTTTTCGGTTGAACCCCTAAAGATTCCTTTCATTGTATAATCCTATCCCTTTTGTATCTAACAATATTTTTTTTTAAAGTATAGAAATTGCCTTGTGATTCAAATCTTGGGCGTTAGGGGGCATTTTTGGTTGAACCAACCAACTCTCAAGATATAGAAGTGGAAGAGCCTACTTTGGTTGCTATCAAAGACTTATCTAAAGAAATTTTGCAGGGGTTTTTCTTGGCTATTGCTCATAAAAAAATTATGTATCTCATCTGTTCGCTTTGTATTGTGCTTTAACTCAATATATCTACAATTTTAAGTGTCATTTGATTTCTAGTCAAGGAACAGAATTGCACTCATATTCCTTTCATTTAACTATTGTAGATTTGTAAATAAATTGTGTATATAGATCTAAGTACATATAATTTTCTTCATCTTCTATTTATTTTGGGAGGTTTTTCTTTGTTTTTTTCTTGTAGATCTAAAGATGAAAGTAAGGGTTTGGTTTTGGATCTCTTCATAAATATTTTTGCAGGTGGATTTGCTTCAATATTAAAGGAAAATTGAAATTGTTTTGAAGCCAAATCCACTCCTTTCCTAGATGGCTAGGGCTTTTAAGTGCATCAAATTTTTGGAGACCATATACCAATTGTAGAGCCTCTCTTTTTAGTTTGCATCAAAAAATGCTCTCCCTTGCATCTAAATCGAAAATTTTCAAATGGTTTTCATTCAATAAATTTTATAATAAAAAAATAAGATATTTTTCTCAAGATCAATCTCACTTGGGTTTTTAATTTTTTTCTACAAAGCTAAAGCAATTCTTTTGGGTAAAGCAGCAAGCCTTAGGAGCCCTGGTCATTCTTTTGATGCAAAAAATTATTAACCCTTGACGTCTTGCAGATAAAATCAATTTTTCTTGAATGGGTTCTGAGCTTGTTTTAGGGAGATCTGATCAGTAAGGCTTGTAATAATTTTATCAAAAATGTTTTCATCCTCCCTTTCGTCTAGTCGTGATCATTTGAGGGCCAACTCTCTGTCTTTCCGCAAAGGATTTCTACTTATCCAAGTGACTAGGGTTTGAGCGAGTTATTTGGAGGATTTTCAAAATCAAGTTTCTGAAGTCCAATTAACTTTTGAGGAGGTCGTTTACATTTGTGACTTATTCCTCCTTGGTCGTTAGTGTTGAGAAATCATTGCATTTAGATATTAGGGTTTCATTATTCTTTTCTTGATAATTACTTGTGATTTATGTTGGCTTCTTTTACTTCTTTATTATGTTATCTTGCATCACGCAATTACCAAATTAAATGTATGAAGATCATGAGAACAAGGAACACAAGATATAGGCACTCATCCGGGGCAAAACCCATATCTAGGGGAAAATATAGTCCAAACCTTCCATTAGTATATTCAAATCAAGATGAGACAGTCCAAGACCCTTTTGACCTATAAAAATACCTCCTCCAAGCACCAATTCATTCTTTTCTTCAAGTAGATGTATTATGCCAAATTATCCAAATGGCAACTCCCTAGATGCAGCTTCAATCTAGAATTTTAGTTGCCTAGCTACAAAATTTCAAACCTGTAGCTACTTCGAAATTTTGGCACCCCGTCTACTCATCCAGAAACCCTAGAAAACTTTGCACGTGTGAGAGATAGATTCCCAAAAAATTGATTTTGTTTCTTCTTTCAATTAGGTATTCTTCTACAATTCACTCTCTTTTTCGTCCTCTTTCTCTTATAGATCTAACTTATGAGTGTGTGCTTCCAAATGATTCGATCTCCCTCTATTTATATTGATTTTGTTGGGTCAAATTCCCTATTTCTGGGTCGACTTCTTCAAGACAAGGTCGACTTGGTGAGGAGGTGACAAATGACACTTTTGACTCAAAAAAAGAAAATTACATGATACAAATTCCCAAGAAGGGTCTAGTAAACGCGACAAAGACTCTTTTGACTCATGAAAAAACCTAGAAGCCTTCAATGGATGTTATGACCTAAAAAATAAATAAAAGAGTAGGAAACCCATGCTTCAAAAAAAAAAAAAAAACAAAATTTCTTTTGACAAATACAATTATGAATACTAATACTAGTTACATTCTTCAACACTCCCTCTTAACTAGGGAGGTATTCATAATTACATGTATACAGAGGTACATGGAACATATCAAAATTATATTCTCTATGAAGAGTCATAGCACACACACTACTACATATTAGATACCTGACCAGGGTATCTAACCAGGTGGGACTAAGGTGTGTTCCAAGCTTTAGCCACTCTAGGTACCATCAGGCTTTAGCTCTAACACCAACCCAAGGATCTATGTGTGTATCCAAGGTCAGAGCTCCAATACCAATGCCACCATCACTACTTCGAGATCTAAACATCATCACAGGTCATCCAGATGTCCTCCCAAGCATCTTGTCGCCCCAAAATGCTTCATCTCTCCCTATCTACTAAATTTGTAACCAATCCAAGCATGATTCTGAAATATTCAAACTTCTTATTTGAAAGATATTTTATCAACATGTCATCTACCTGTTCATCTGTCGGAATATATTGTAGCTTCAAAACCCCATCCTGCACCAAGATTATAATGTAGTGGTACTTGTTATTGATATGCTTTGTCCTGGAATGAAACAGTGGGTCTTTAGACATTTTGATGTTACTTTGATTATCACAATTTATCACTGTAGGATCTAGTGGCCTTTCAAACAAATCTGACAAGATTTTTCTTAACCAAAATTCTTCTTTTCCTACTTCACATGCAACAACATATTCATCTTCAACACTACTTAAAGCAACAGGATATTGTTTTCTACTCATCCATGAAATCATTGTAGATCCCAAACTGAAACAACCATCAGTAGTGCTTCTTTTATCAGTCTCACTGCCACCCCAATCAAAATCAGTAAAACCTATTAATTTAATATCCTTCCCTTCATACTTCAAGTAGTGATGAATTGTTCCATGTAGATATCTCAAAATATGCTTACTAGCTATCTAATCTTCATGGCGAGGATCCAACTGAAATTGACTAAGAACATTTATAGAAAATCATATGCTAGGTCTAGTATTCACCAAGTACATCAAATATCCCACCAACTTACGATAGCTTCTATGATCAATGTGACTAGAGTCAGAGCTTCTCAACTTCTTTAGATTTATGATCATGGGAGTAGTCATAGGATTGGAATCCATCATACCGAAATTTTGTAACATCTTCATTATGTAATTTCCTTAACCAAGATATATCTCATCTATTTTTTTCTAAACATCCAACCCCAAATAGTAGTGCATTATTCCTAGATCTTTTATTTCAAATTAAACTACCAACAATTTCTTAAATTCTAGACTTCATCACTCCACACATGTAATAAATAAATCATCCACATATAGAAGTATAATGACTATTCCGTTCTCCACTATCTTGATGTAGAGATTTGCATTAGCAGAACTTTTGACAAAGACAATTCTTAAAAGATAGGCATCCATTCTTGCGTACCAAGCCCTAGGAGTTTGCTTCAAGCCATATAGAGCTTTCTTTAGTCTACAAACATGATTTTCATTGCTATTTATCTCAAATCCTTCAGGTTGTTAAATATATACTTCCTCATCAATGGTTCCATTTAGAAAGTTACTTTTAACATCCATTTGATGTATATTCCATACCATAGTTGCAGCTATCGAAACCAAAGATCTAATAGTATTATATCTGGCAGTGGGAGCAAATGTTTCTTCATAATCTATTCCTTCCTTTTGAAAGAAACCCCTTGCAACAAATATTGCTTTGTGTTATCCTCCACAATGTCCCAAGGCTGAGAAAAGAGATCGACTAAGGTAACCTCAAACCACTTAGCGCTCAGCAGCTAGCCCTGCTAAACCAGAGAGTGCTCTCTCTATGAGCTCACAGCCAATGATGACTGGAGTGGGAAAAGATGTTAGACTAGTTATTACAGCACTAGGGTTTTGAAAATTTAGGGTTTGTTGGATCAGAGGTACAAATCAGGGAACTAGGTCAAGTCTTCAAAGGTTCAATTGCATGATTTGTAAAGGAGAAAGGTAGGCATGCTTTTGTGATAGATTAGGAGTTGGTTGATGTAGTGTATGGTTGAATAGGTAAGAAAATCAAGATGAGCATGTGAACCATGAATTCATATTATCAAAAGACTGAGCACATAAAATGAGATTCCGAATAGAAAAAACTTAGTTACAAGAATTATGTTTAATAACTCTTAGGAAAATCACTGAAAAGAATAGATATGGAAAGGAAACTAATTTATCATTCATATAAATGTTTAACAGGAGAAAAATAATAGCACAAACTCACGCCACAAGAATTCCTGAATAATAGCTGCAACTTGGCCTCTGATTTCCTGTAAAAATATGATGAAGTACAAGCTACAACATTTCCACTCTCTCATGTCCAACCTTGAATCTGACTGAAAACTAGATACATATAGACCAAAAAGAAACTTCCCCACTCTCAGGGGTTGAATCCCCCAGTATAGGAATAGCTCACATGAATTTCTCAACCAACAACTAATGACTAGGGAGGTTGGAACAAACTCTCCATTTAGACTTTGACTAGACTGTTTCTCATAAATGAGACCTAAAATTACATCAAAATCACTCTAAAAATATTATTTACCTTCTATTACATAAATTCAGCTCACAACATGAGGAATTACATCATAAAATCCAATTTTGACTGAATAAAACTCGAAATTTGGACAAACAGGCAAAAGCGCAACACCACTTGCAAAAGCGCAGTGCCATCAAGCATAAGCGCAATGCCAAATTTGAGGGGGTTTTTGAAGGCCTTCCACTGCTCCAAATTCAACTATGAATATACCAATGGAAATATTGGGATTTCTAGTTGTCATTAGACACCTCAAGCAAACAAAATGGACACTCCAAGACCAAGAAAAACTCATTCTCTCACAACTACTCCAAAAGCGCAATGCCTAGTCCAATAAGGTGGAAGAAAGTGGTTTTTTGACCTGTTTTTGGGCATTTTATTCAAACCTTCTTGCTGACAAGGCACCAAAAGTGGATAGATGGCATGTATAGGTCATTATCTATCCATCCATATAAACTTTTTGGCATTTGTAGGTCTGAGGAAAAAGTGCAATGCCAAGGCACTGCCCTTTTGGCTGAACTGTTCTTCCTGTTTATGCCAAAAGTCACAAAAACTCAAAATTGTTTCAAATTTCTTCAAAATTGCTTCAATTTTGGTCCATGAATCTCTAAAATGAAATTTCAAGCAAGGAGGGAGGCCTCAGCTAGCAAGTCAATTTTATCTTTCCCTTTTTTCCTCCTTAGGGTTTGCCTTAACATCTTTTTTTGTTGCTTGATTCTGACCTAGGAGACCTTGCTTCTAGTATAGTAGTGCATGGCCATATGCCTCTAAAGTTTAGTGGCCCTATTGTCCCTCTTAAGGATATTTTCCAAGTGGAAATTGACTCTATCAAGCCAATTTTCCCTATTTTCCTCAAAATCTTCTTCAATGGACTTGTCAATGTTTTGTTGCCTCAATGGAGAGGATGTTTCAATGATTTTATCTTCTTTCCTCTTAAAACCTCTTGTCTTAGTCCTTATAGGCTTGAGATGAAAACTAGTGGCTTCAATCTCTTCGAATGTTATCATTGTTTTACCTTTGGCACCATCCTTCTCCAAATCTACTTTAGATTTATCAAGCAAAAGTTGATTGAATTTGAACTATTTGTTTTCTTTCTAAAATAAATAAATCAAAAAATATGCCTTAGAAAACCTACTCTTCAACTCTCTAATCTCAACCTGTTTCTCCTAGATGATATGCTCTGAATATTTGACCTTCTCATGCACTTCTAAATCTACCATATTAGTGTCAAGATGAATTTGTGCTTCTTCACCCAATGGTGTCTCATGTTGTTGTGATGATGTAGGCTTGGCCCTTTCAAAAATGTCTAGAGAAAACACAAGCCTTTTCCCTCTTTTGTAGGTCTTGGTCACTTCTTCCCTAGGAGTTCTTGTGATAGGTCTGCTTGTGGAAGTAACCTCTTGTTGTGCTAGAGAAGACAAAGGATTAGAGTGACTACTTGACTGAGCTAGAGAAGGCAATAAAGATGATGAATAGATGAAACCATCCCAAGATAAATTGATTTGTGCCAGTTGATGGCAAACCAGGATCTTCACCAATCCATGATGAAACAAACTGGCATGATGATATTCTCCCAACCTATGCACCTTCTCTTCCATCTTAACCATGCTTCTGTAAAGGTAATGAGGTAGGTTGAGAACTTTTACACTGGTGAAATGCATCAAAAGCCTCACATGGTACTGATACAATCTTGAGAATATACCCTCACATGTAAAATACTTCATGATCATTTTCATGAGAGGGGCATACTTGTCCAGCAGATGTTTGAAAGGGAAGATGTGCTTTGGAGCAGTTTTATATGGAGGTTTCAGATATATCTTGTAATTCTCAAGGTCGAGGTCTCTCTTCTTGAACCAAATTTCTCCAGTGTTTGGGACCTTTGTAGATGTAGAAATGGTCTCTGTTGAAAGAGTGAACACCACTCCATCAATGGTCACATTATCTCTCCTCAAACTAGTGGCAAAACTACTAGTGAGTTTGTCATTAAAACCAAGTCCTTCAATCATTTAGCAAAAGGCAAGGCAACCAGCATCCTTGAAGGATTTCTTAAGGAAAGGAGAATATATGATGTCATGTACTAAATTTGGCTCATACCTATTGATCAAACCTCCCTCATGCCTCTGTTGCTCATTAGCCTCAGAATCCATAGCAAACCCTAGCTCAACGGCAAGGGAAATTAGGGTTTGTTGTAGGGAAAAACAGGGGATTTGGGAAGTTTTTGAAATTGGTGGATATGAAGTGGTTTTAGGGTCTCTAAATTCTTGGAAAACTTATGGGGGGTAGGGATATATGTTATGGAGTGAGTGGAAGTGTAATTTTGGGATTTGAGTGATGGGAAGGGATGCAAAGCTAGGAAACACAGTCCTAGCCTAGAAATGCATAGTAGGGACTAGGGTTTGTGAGGAAAAGTGATGACTCGAGGAATTTAATGAGGGAAAGTGTGGGATATGTCGTATGAAGAGTGTAGGAGGGTGTGTGAGCTCAAAATTAAGGGTTTTTATCAAAAAAATATACCAAATCGACAATGAAACTAAAATCACAACAAACCCTAGGAGAGGGTGTTTTTGCAAGCTTTTAGAGCATGAAATGAAATATTAAAGAGGCGAAACAGAGGCTAGGTAGGCCCATCCCTTGTCCTTTCTATTTTTGAACCTTCTGTTGATGAGGAAACCACTGGAATGAATTTTTTCCCCCTTTGAAGAAAACGCACCACCTCTGGAAAAAGCATAGTGCAGCAAATGATGAGGCACTTTAGGAGCATGAAATTGTTGTTCTGAGGATGAAATAGCTCTTTGAAGGTGAAGAGATGTTTTTTGCAAATGAAATGAGCAAATGAGAAGCTCATTTGGTCTTTTGTATCTTTGGAAATCGATTTTCTCCTTTGATGGTGTAGTGGCCCCACCATGTCCTTTCACATTTATTTTGAAACTGCAAATTTAGAACCTTTTAGGATATATTACATCATAATGGAGATAAAAAATCACTTTAGAACTTTTATTGAACATTTTTCCCGATCACTAATCCTTCAAATGATGATTTTGGTGGTCAAATGACTTATTTTCTTGCTTTTGACCCTATGACCTAATGATGACACTACATGAATGAATGAGCTTAATGATGACATTGATAACTATGACACAATTTCAACAAGGGATGACCTGACCATGTTGATGTCCATTGATCATAAAGTTGAAAGGAGTAGTGATGGACTATCTAACCTAACCAGTGATCAAATATTTATTGAAAACATATTTGAAACCACAAAAATTTGTAGTAGGACCCTATCAAAAACTGTGTAAGTGCATATTCAATCACTGGTGGTGAATGACAGGACTGACAGACGCTAACACTTTGTATTTTTATATGCTTCCATCAACTATGTGTTTGATCTTATAAATACATTTTGAAGTGACAACAAATTTGTTACTAGGTCTAGGAAAAATTTCCCAAACCCCATTCTTCATGATAGATTGATATTATTTTTGCATTGCTTTATTCCGTACTTCTTGATGAGCATCTTCTTGAAAGGTAGTTGGTCCTGCTTCGATTAAATTCATCATGTATATTTCATACCCTGAGTATCTTTTCAATTTTTTCCTTTCTCTGAAAGTTACTTTTGTTGCTCCATGTCCTTCGACATATTCAAGTATATAATTTAACCAATTTGGCCTCTTCTTTGTTTCAGAAATGATTGTAGGTTGGATAGGTTCACTTAGTCCTTCTACCTCTAGGTTTTTAGGTGACTTGTCATGTTTCTCTTCTTCTTCAAATAGTGGTACATCTTCTTCATCGGACTCGATAGGTATATCCTTGGATCTTTTGTAGGCATGATTTTCATCAAATATAACATCTATGCTAACTTCAATTATTCTTTCTTCTTTGATGTAGATTCTATAAGCCTTTGATGAAAGGATATAACCAACGAAGATACATTTTATACTTGTAGAGACTAACTTCTTTTGCATGTCTTTTGGAACATGAATATATGCAGGACATCTAAAGATTCGGAGATGGTCTACACATGGATTATTCCCTGAGAACACTTATTCTGGTGTCATATTATCAAGGATCCTATGAAGACTTCTATTTTGTATGTACATTACTATCATGGTTTCTTCTCCCCATATAAATTTTGGTAGTTCTTGATAAAATATCATAGTCCTTATGCATTCTTAAATGGTTCTATTCTTCCTTTCCTTTGCTTCATTTTGTTCGATATTGTAGGGAACAATGAGATCCCTCTTAATGTTTGCTTCTTTGCAATATGTTATAAGTTTTTTCGATGTTTATTCACCTCCATTGTAGGATATCAAATTTTTTATCTTTCTTTCGGTTAGGGTCTCAACTTTGTATCTAAACTCCTTTAACTTCTCAAATACTTCATCCTTTGTCTTGAGAAGATAAAGCCATGGCTTTCTAGAGTGATAATCAATGAAGGTCACATAATATTGGTGGCCTCCAAGAGATTTACTATACATGGGCCCACAAGAATCAAAATGAATGAGGTTTAATATCTCCTTAGACCTTGTATCACTAAAGGGTTTCTTAGTATTCTTTCCCAAGGAACATCCCTTGCATACTCTATTGGAATCATGATTTCCATTACACCAAAACCCTCAAGTGCTATTAAATGGGCGAGTCGTCAGAGTTAACGGATCCATGAGATGTGATTAAGAATATGACACGAAACACATGGGGAGTGCTAGTTTATCCAGTTTCCAACAATATCCCCCCAACACGAGCCGGGTGTGATTTGAACTCAAGACCTTTCACTCTTACACCACTTGTTGGAATCATGATTTCCATTACACCAAAATTCGTAGGTTTTGGTAAACGGATGCATCGCCATAGTTAATAGATCCATGAGAGGTGGTTAAGCTCATGTCACAAAACACACATAGAGCATTATTTTTTCCAAAGTCCAACATACTCCTTCATAGTCCTCCTTCATGTTGGGGATGCCCTTCACCATTTGAATTAGAGAGGGTATTGCCTTGAAGTGAATGTGTCCATATCTTCTATGCCAAATTTCGATGGGACTAATTTCCATATGAACAAGGGCTTGAGGATATGGAGTTATAACTCTATATAATATTCCTTCACGAACCCCAATAACCCTTACCTTTTCAAAACTATAATCCTTTCCCCAAAACAAAACTTTACCATCTACAAAATCAACTCTATCTTCTTTATCTTCTAAACAAGAAATGTAAAATAAATTATTTTTCAAACCTGGGACATAGAGGATGTTGTTGAGGTGTAGCTTTTCTCCATTTTCTAGCTTCAATTATGTAGATCGAAGGCCCTTGACTACATAGTTGTTTTTGCCTTCAAGCTCCACTGCATGTGATAATGATCCTATTGATAGAGTATGAAGTTGACCACTTTCTCCTATCATGCATCTTGAGGATCCACTATCAATAATCCATGCATTTTTATCATCAAGTGTACCTATAAGTGCAGCCAATAATCCTCCATTCTTGACTCTCCCATATAGATTGTAGATGAACCTTCCAACCAATCTTCCTACAATTTTGATGAGATTGAGTCCCATATTCAAATAACTTTCCATTGAGAGAGTGATATTTTCTTCCAATGTTTTTTTTCCTTCCTTCAAATGATATCCAACAAAGTGATCTTCAAATAGTCCTTCTTTCACCTTAGCTCTGATACCATGTTGAGAAATCACTACATGTAAATATTAGGTTTTTTTCCCTCTTTTCTTGATAATTAATTGTGATTTATGTTGTCTTCTTTTACTTCTTTATTGTGTTATATCTCATTAAGAAATTACTGAATTAAATGTGTGAAGATCACGAGAACAAGGAACACAATATATAAGCACTCATCCAAGGAAAAACTATTGGAAATACTGAGGAGGGGGTGAATCGGTATTTTTTTTACAATTATTATTTTTATGCCAATTAATATCACTTATAAACAGAACACAAAATGAA
Organism: Pinus tabuliformis; assembly: GCA_031772625.1. NCBI lineage: Eukaryota > Viridiplantae > Streptophyta > Pinopsida > Pinales > Pinaceae > Pinus > Pinus tabuliformis. The sequence goes on from CM062818.1 coordinate 1,070,279,780, forward strand.
AAATAACAAAATAAATAATGTTATTAATAAGATTGATGAGGACTCCAATCCTCTTTACAATGAATCAAGTATAATAATGTTGCAGGGCTCTAACCCTAGATGAAGACTCCAATCTTCAATCTACCAGGCTCCAACCTGTATTTTTCCAAGCATCAATTTGTTATTCTTGAGGAATCCTTTCCTCTAGGGAACCAACCCTGTTTTCTGGCACAACCTCCAACCTAATATTTTTTAGGATACCTATCCTCTAGGGCACCAACCCTATCAATTTTCTTCATCTATTCAATGTAGGTTGAATGTTTCTTCAAGGCCTCCCAAAAGCTTCTACAACAAGCCTTGACAATATATTCAAATTAGCCTTCAACGAATTCCCTCACTTAGCTCATTAATGACAACTTTATGATTCTCATAAGGTGTCTCCACAACTCTTCCTATCACCCAAACAATATTCTTCAATGTCACATCATGAGGACTTCCATTAATACATTATGAGGTCTCCACTAATGTCTTCAAGTCAACTTCTAAAAGGGTCTTCCACAAGATGTTGTCAACACAATTATCAAAGTAAGCTTTAATACTACTTCTAGATAGGTTCTTCAATGGGATTGTTTGCAGGTCTTCAATAAATCACTCAACAAATTATTCTCCAATAAGTCAACAATCCAAGTTTTAATCTCAAGGAAAAACTTCACAAGGTGTTAACCAAACAAGGGTGCCAAATTGTGCCTCTGACTCAGATTTTTCCATAAGTCTACTCAAAGAGTTTGTTCTAAGTATGCTTCAAGTTGACTCTTACATAAGTATTTACATAGTCACCTTATAAAAGGCTTGCTTATAAATCTCTTTATTAGTTCTGTCTACAAGATGTAACTATCTACTACTCCAAATTTGCTCAAGAATGCCTTTCGAACCTACTTCAAATGTCTCCTTTGTACATAACACTTTCTTCACCAAGATTGCTTTAATCATAGTCTCAAGGTATTTAACAAAGCCCAATAATGTTTCAAATAATGTTCATCAAGTATTATGTCCAAATAAGTTTGTTATTTTCAAGAGAACTAATCAGGTTTGTATCCAAAACAATTCTCCATAGTTCAAGTTATTATTTATTGGTCCAATTTTAGTCACCTACATGTTTGAAGCATTCTTGCTTGCTATAGGTCTGAGTATTGAAGGCTTCCCATAGGTCTGTGCTATACTAAGGCTTACACAAATATGACTATCCACAAATAGGATAGGTCAATATCACACTATAATTTTTTATTATGCAACAAATTTGAGTTCTTTGTATGAGGTATTTCAATGTTTGTCCAAAATTTCGAAATTTTCTTAGAACAAATCTTTCCAATTCACTGCACTCCCTAGTCACCAATAGAGCCAAAAAAATAGACTGACAACTCGCAACAATTTTTCCAATAGATATGAATTTCTCTTAAGTTCCTTCACTTCTTCTGATCTCTATCTCTCAAGTTCACAAGATGTTAACTTTATATTTACTTCTCCTTTTGTTGGTGATCGACTAGGTTTCGTGTTATAAATGAGTTGGATATTCAAGCATATAAATAGATTAAATGAGGAAAGACGTCATCATTTGGAGGAGTCACCCTGTAGTTGATGAGGCTGACATACATAATGGAGTCATTTATATATATTTTTATGTTTTGTCTTTTCAATGAAAGTTAGGTAAATAATGTATAGGAGATGGGAAAAAAATTAGTAATATTTTTTATTCATATTTTAATTGAAAAGGGGATAGGAATAGCGTAATCAAAATAAGATAACATGAATAGAAATCGAGAAATATGGGATTGATAGAGTTATGGTATTAACTAGGGTATACATTTAGGAATCTAGGCATTAGGGTTTAATGGAGCTAGGGGTTTGAATAGGGTATACATTTAAAATATGGATTTATAGGATTAGGGTTTTCCAAACTTAGGGTTTCCAAGCTTCTTGCAAGCTAGATTTAGATCATCATGCATATGGTTTTCAATCAATTCTCAACTTAGGGCTTGCTCTTAGGGTTTCAAGCAAATTGCATTTTACATTTATGGTTATAGTTTTTCCATCTTCAACAATGCTCATATTGATATCAATGACATCATCGACCAAAATCTCCCCCTTTTTCACTGATGTAAATATTCTCTCCCTTTCAACATTATCTCCCCCTTTGACATCAAAGGAAAATGGGGTGTCCTAACAACGCCTTTTTCCATCAAGTTCTCCCCCTATCATGCTTCTTATTCTCATGTTTCTCCCTCTATCATCACGTTTTGCTTCATCTGGAAATATGGTACATGAGAGATGTCTTAATTTTCATTTCTTCATGTGATCAACTGACTCCCCCTACCTACATAAACTCCTATTTCTCTCATTTTTTCTTATGGAACCCAAGACAAGAAAGATTATTGTTTTGAGTGGAAGGAATATTCAATAATGGATGTGTGGTGGAGACATAATATCATGCTTTTCTTCCGCTAATCTTTTCTCCCCCTAATCTTTGCATGCTCCTTAATATAGATGATAGTATAAGAGACCAACTTATAAAGATTTTATGCAAAATTTCTTAGAGATTATTCATCATAATCATCAAGAGAGAGATATCTATGTGTCTCATGGAATGATTGTCCATATGTGACTCATCAAGGTTTGCATCAAGAATAATCAAATGTCACAAGCTCCCCCTAACAATATGCATGATCTTCTTCTTAGTAGGTAGAATCTCATCATCAAAACTTGGAATATCATATCTTCCTATGGTGCCTACATCTAATTAACAACATGGATTGATGTTTTGAGAATTTAGGACACATTCCATATGATCTCCTTTTGGTTCAACATGCTTCCTTCTCCAAACTTGTCTAACTATCTTTTCATGCTTGGTTGTCATGGTTTTAGCTTGTTTAGGGACCCATTTCATATTACAATTACGAGCCATATGACCAATATTATGACATTTGTAGCATTTCGTAAATGAGGAGGCATGATTTTTTTTTAAAGTTTATTCTAGGAGATAGATGGTGTCCATTATATTTTTCCTTATTGTATGCCCTACAATCCTTTTCCATGTGCCCAAAATTTTTACAAGAGTAACAGTAACCAAAAAATATACTTTGGTACCTGGAAGATGGATATTGCCTTGATCTACTTCTAAAGTCATTTTTCCTTAAGATCCTTTGATCATATTTATTGTCTCTTGAATTATTGACACCATTTTCACACCTTCTTCGAGTAGGGTTTATTTTAAGGTTCTATTGATTAATCTCCTTTATTTTCCTCGAACTGGGGGTGACAACATTTCTTCCAAGCTTGTCCATGTCCTTATTGTTTGATGCATTAGGATTTGCATCATTTTTGCTTGAGGGTTTACCTGCATAACCAAGAACTAATTTATCAAGGGGGGATCTTTGATGATAATAGGATGGCATCTAGGGTTTGAGAGCTCTTTAGACTCTTTTTTAGTTCATCAACATCTTTCCTTAGGATATAAAATTATTCTTTCATCTTCTTGCATTCTTCATCCTTCTTTTCACATGATTGGGCCTTGAGAGAGGTTACATATGATTTTAATTTGTATATCTCTTCATACTTTTATTAAAGTTGGTATTCCATGGAATTGCTTTCCTTTTTTTCTTCACCAACTTTCCCTTTGAGGCGGGCCAGAACTTCCATCACTATTTCAAACCCTTGTGCTTATCTCTTTGCTTCTTCCAGCTGAGTTTTGAGAGAGGAAATATCTTCTTTATATTGACATTTTTTTTCTTCAACATTTTTTAATTCCTTATATGTTAGATCAATAAGGCTTGCCAAAACACCTTTACTTTCCTTTGCTTCCTTTAGTTGGTTTTTTAGGTAGGTTACTTCTTCATTTTGTATCTTCTCCTTTCGATGCAATTCCTTGAGATCTTTAGAGATTTCCTCCTCTTCAAGTTTTAAGTGAGCAATTTCTTCCTCTGACTTATTGAGATCATGATAAACATATTTTATATGCTTCTTGAGCTCCTCATTTTCTATCTTTAGCCTTTTTATTTCTTCTAGGGTAGCTACAAGCTCGTCTTGAGGTCTTCTTTGAAGTTTTATTCATATTCTAGGTCTTCATTTCTCTTGGTGTCTTCAACTTTGCTTTTGACTATCTTTTTTGGTTTTAGATCATCCTTATGAACTTGGCTATCATCATCTGAGGTTATGAGCAAAAGTAATTTTGAATGAATATCTTGAAGATTCTCCCAAAGCTCTTCCATTGATAAACATTTCTCAATTTTGACTTTCGTAGGATTAGGTACGCCACTCAAGATTTCCTTTATCATTATTGAATAATGTCCCTTGGATTCTTATTCCATTGTGCTTCTAACAATCACGGATTCCCAAACTTCAAAACCTTAAGCCATCAAAAATAATTTCATTCTACCCTTTTGTACTTCCAAATTTGTTCCATTCAACATGGGGATTTTGACTACCTGATTTTCATCTGAATTTTTGACTAAGGAAGAGACATATTCAGAAGGTTTGGAACCTATTTTCGCTACTACAACACCCTCCAAAATTTCACTACATTCAAATTTTGGAGCCTACTATAATCATTGTATCTAGTGTTTCCTTGATCATCAAGGGTCGCCTCATGTTATTCTATGTGTTTCAAGTGTTCTTGAATGGTCTCAAGTGTCGTCGCATTGATTAAAACATATTTAGGTACATTTCATGGTCGTAATATATTTTTTGTTTAAAATGACACTTGTGGGTCGCAGTCGCACACACTTCACTCGTTGTACTTGATTAATGTGTACAAAGTAGAATTTTTATGTATATTTATCATTGTTCAAACTTGTTTGAGTTTTCTTAATGAGTTGGTATGGGTCACACACGGTTTTATGTTGAAACTCATCTTTTTCGCCCCTCACCCTATATTCCAGACTTATACAAATAATTGGTTTCAAAGCAAACCCATTGAGGCCAAGAGCGCAATATCGCACTCTAAAACCTCGATCGAGAATCCTTTTTTGTTCGGTAGTGTGCCATGTGACCTCCAAGGTGCTAGGCACACTCCTTAAGTCTCTTTCACCTTTCTTGTTCCGAACGACACCCTTAAACATACTAAGTCTTCCTTTGAGCACACTCCTTCAACTCAAAGAAGTGTTCCCTCCTGGAGCACATGAGCACACCGCAAAGGCCTCAATCTTCACCCTTAATCCTTCCCCAATGTGCCATGTTCCCTCTAGACCATTTTAGTGCATTAGCACACTCTGAACGCATGAATTTGTTTCCCTTCAGCCTTCAGACTTGTGCCATGCACCCTCCTGGGCCTTTTGTGTGCATGAGCACACCTTTAAGGCTTGAAGCCTTCATCCTTTAGCCTCCAGGACTATGCCCACTACCCTCCATCTCTCCCTTGAGTGCACAGTACACTTGGGAAGCTCGAAGCCTTCCTCTTTGTCCTTCAGACTTGCGCCATGCACCCTACCTTGACTGCCTCTCTCTCTTGAGTGTATGAGCGCATGACAAATCCCTAAAGCCTCCTTCTCTCATCACTTTAGCCTTTCAAAGTGCTCCCATGCACCCATAAGATCCTTTTGTCCCTTTTAAGTGCACTGAAAATGCATGAATAAAAAATTGGCATAAAATATGGTAGAATAGTAGATTTTCAAGATGATAGTTCCTTTTCGTGAATTATTGTAGCAATAGGTATTTCAAGAACATCATGGCAAGCGCACATGAGGAAGATTCAGCAAATAGAACAAACAAAGGGGGAGCATTGAAAGATCAAAGAACACTCTTGAATCTTGGTGATCAAAGCACCCTGAGACTCCATTAGATCAAAGACCCTTTGGAGGGTGGAGACATCAACAATCAAAGTTGCTCAAGGAATGAAGACACAACTGGCATCCATGTCACCACTAAATAAGTCTATGTCATCGTTCACTATAAGTATCATTCATCAAAGATAATGGCATGTCAAGTCTCATCACATGATGATGTGCAAGTCATGATGTATTGTTCTAACCGTTGTAAAGACAAATAAGTGGAAGTCCAAGAGTCATGTATGAACTAAAGAGACATGGAACTCCAAGAGTCATGTAATACCAAAAGTCATATGTAATTCCAAAATTCATTTGGAATTCCAAAGGTCATTAGAAGTTGGAAAGTCAAGAGTCATGAGGATGTGAAAGGTCATGCCTCAAGTTATAAAAGGATCCTCATTTCTCATGTAAAGGACTTTTAACCTTGGCTTCTCCCAAAAGGCATTAGAGAGATAGAGTTAGTACTTTTGGGGAGCAAGTAGTGGTTGTAACGCTCCACTATTGGAGCTAGTGGTTTTCATTGTATTTATGTATCTTGGGAATTTTGCTTAATATCGAAGCCTTCCAAGCCGACACATTTTCACACATGGATTATGAAATTTTCGAAAAGTATTCTTTGAATTTTTAGGGTTCATTTTTTCTTTCATATGTACTGGAGTAATTGAACTATTTCAGTGACTTTGGTTCTTACTTATTAGAAATGTGTTGTTATGTTTATAATGATTGTCGCATCTCTGTGAACTATTTCGCTTGATGATAGACGAACCTTTTTCTTTCATGTGTGTATCCATTAGGGTACAACTATTTCTTCTATCTTAGAGGCTCACTTCATTTTCTCCTTAATAGTAAGAGAAGCTTGGTACATCTACAATTAAACATTCACAAGGCGCACTCACTTTCTCATTCAAAATGAAATCTACTCTTTTATCTCGTGCTGACAGCTAAATCCAAGACATATCTTTAAGTAAAAATAAGTTGGGTCGTATTCTGGATGGGATGCCTACACCAAAATTTGTGAGGTTTATTTGGGACCTTATATTAGGGAAATCCCTTGTATGTTGGCAGTGTCCAGCACCTTCGAAATTCAGTGCTAGAAGGAAGACAACTAGTTTTTTATGGTTGATAATTATGCACACCCTAATCATTCATCTTCATGAAAAGGTAGAAATATTTAGAGCACCACTTTGGCTCTTGTTCTTGAAGTAGGAGGATATTCTCGGCCTGGCTTAAAGTTGACCTGCAAGGTTATCTACAAATGAATATGGGAACTTTGACTTATAACTCGTCGATATGCAAAGGCTATCGGATTAATTCCTGGAGCGTAGAATCTCATACATTTTCCGAAGAAGAAATAAATAACCTGTACCGGTGTTGGGTCCTTCATTTTTGGGTTGTGATACATTATGAAAGTTGACCACATTTTGACCAAGGGTAACCATTTAGAAGTTGCAAAGGAGATAGCTGGAGAAGAAGAAGGGACCCGCCAAAGACCGGACGTTGTGGAAGGAAGTCCAAATATGTTAGAAAATTATATATTACTGAGCAATGGAACACATAAAATATTGCATAAACACAAACACAGAAAATGTATAAAAAAAGAGAGACACAGATATACATGGTTCACCCTATTTAGGCTACGTCCATGGACAAACAGCCAATCCTTCCTTTATATTATTGATTAAATGAAGAGATAGAACCTATAGTAGATCTGTTGTAATTTACACTTCACTTTCTCTTTCTCAATCAGAATACACATATACACATCCACAATAAAATTCCCTCGTACTTAGTAAGGGGTTTCCTCTAGGGTTAAAAAACCTAAATTAAACATAACTTCTACTGTCAAATCATCCACCTAATGAATGGCTCAGATTGACTGTGAGATTACAATATTTTACAAGGAAATTTTACATCTACTTTAGCTTCAGGGACGCTACCCCTGAACCCCCCTAAAGGTGATTAAATGGGCGGCATTTTCACCCTGTTATGAAATGGGGTCCAAAATGGCGATATATCTGAATAAATAAGGCAATTAGGCTCCATGCCCAACAATCCCTGACTAAGAGAGTGATTATAGAAAATCCACTATTGATTCATTTGCTGCAAAATGCTTCTACTTTGGACCTGGTTATTTCTCATCTTCATCAGCATACTTGAAGAACAATTTAAACCGAGAAGAATCTCAATTTCTCCCCTGTTACAACTTTTGTTAACATATTTGCAGGATTCTTGCTAGTGTGTATCTTTTCCAGCTTCAATTGTTGATATTCCAACACTAACCATATGAATCGGTACTTGAGATGTATATGTTTAGTATTGGAATGAAATGTTGAGTTATTTGTAAGATGAATGGCACTCTGGATGTCACTATATAACCTTCCCATCTCCTTCTTCTTACCCAATTCATCCATAAACCTTTGCAACCAAATCATTTCTTTACTAGCCTCTGTAGGAGAAACATACTCTACTTCCATCATTGAATGCGCAACAAAACTTTGTATTTTTCAAACCCAAATGATATTTGTTCCACCTACAACAAACACATACATTGTGGTGCTCCTCATGTTAACTTTATCACCTGCCATATAAGCAACAACATATCCCTATAGAGCAATTTTTTAACCACCAAAGCATAATGCTTGGTTTGTAGTACCTCTCAAATAACTGAGAATCCACTTCACTGCCATCCAATTTTCTTTTCCTGGATTGTTCATGTACCTACTTACAACTCCCACTGCATGTGCAATATCAGAACTTGTGTAGACCATTACATACATTAAGCTTCCAATTGCTAATGCATATGGAACCTTAGACATATAATCCATCTCTTCTTGAAACTTGGAACACATCTCCTTACTTAGTTTGAAATGGCTATCCAAAGGTGTACTAATTGGTTTTTCATTATGCATATTAAATCTTTCCAACACCTTTTGTATGTACTCACTCTGAGACAATGTTAATTTGTGACTTTTCCTATCTCTAGTTATTCTCATACCAAGGATTTGTTTTGCAACACCCAAATCCTTCATTGCAAATGAATTTTTCAATTTTCCTTTAAGTACATTTATTTCCTACATGTTAGACCCTGCAACAAGCACGTCATCTACATACAATAAAAATATAATATAGTTTTCATCATTTTTCCTTTTGAGATAAACAGAATGATCAAAGTGACATCTAATATTTTTCAGACATAAACCTGTCAAATTTTAGATACCACTACCTTGGAGCCTGTTTTAAGCCATACAAGATTTTCTTCAACCTGCACACTAGTTTCTCCTTCCCTTTGACCTAATATCCTTGGGGTTGTTGCATATAGATCTCTTCCTCAAAATCCCCATGGAGAAAGGTTGTCCTTGCATCTAACTATTCAAGATGCAAATATTTTGTTTCTACTAGACTTAAAATAGTTTTGGTTGAAGTCATTTTAACAATAGGAGAAAATATTTCATCAAATTATATACCTTTATTATGTGTAAAACCCTCCACCACAAGTCTAGCTTCATACCTTTTTCTACCTCCATATTCTTCCTTCAACCTCTAAACCCATTTATTGTGCAATATTGTTTTACCTATAGGCAACCTAAATAAGTCCCAATCCTAGTTATGTATCAAGGAGCCGATCTCTTCTTTCATGGTTAGCTCCCACTTCTTCTTGGTTTCTACCTGCACTACTTCTTCATAACATTTTGGTTCACCAGAATCAATCAATAATACATAATATAATGAAGGATAGTATCATTCAAGGGGTCTACATATCCTAGTAGATCTTCTAACACCATTTTTGGGTGTTTGAGGTGCCTTTTGTTGTTGTGGTTGTTTTTGTTATTGTGGTTGTTGTTCATTATGATTTTCAGACACCTTTACTTTTTATATGATCTCATCAAGCATTGTGTATTCTCTATTTTCTTTTTCATGTTTATTTTCCTACATATGATCCTTATACAAGAACCGTTCATTGAATATGAAATCTCTACTCCTAATTATTTTTTCATTTTCATAATCATATAAGCGATAACCAAAATCATTAACACCATATCCAATAAAGACATTTCTTTGATTTTTCCTCAAGTTGTGTTCTGTTTTCTTTATTAATGTGGACAAAGTATTCACAACTAAAAGTCTTTAAAAATTATTAGTTTACCTTTTTACTTGTCCATGCCTCCTCTGGAATACCTCCATCCAAGGAACTTGAAGGCCCCATGTTTATTAAATAAACAGCAGTATCTACCGCATTTGCGCAAAATTGTAAAGGCAATAATGCATGCAATCTCATGCACCTTTCACACTCCATGATTGTCTTGTTCATCATTTTTGACACACCATTTTCCTGTGGTGTTCTTGGAATTGTCTTTTCTCTGTGAATTTCGTGCTTTATACAGTACTTATTAAAATATTTGCTGCAATATTCACCTCCATTGTCTGATCTGAGACACTTCAACTTCTTTCCTATCTCATTCTCAACCAAGATTTCCATTTCTTGAAAGTATCAAATACATCATATTTGTATCGAATACAATAAATCTAGGTTTTTCTGGTTGCATCATCAATAAAAGTAACATAATAATGAGATCCACCGATAGGTGATACATGAGCAGGTCCCCCATACATCTGTATGCACAAGACCAAATTTTTCACACTTCTTTTCTTTCCTAACTTCGAGGAATTTGACTCTCTTTTATTTTCCATGAACACAATTCTCACAGAAATCCAAATCAACATGTTTCAAATGTGGCAACAAATTTCCTAAGTGAAGAATCTGCATTCCCCTCTCACTCATGTGCTCAAGCCTATGATGCCACAATGATGTATCTTCTCCTGTGGAGGTTAAATAATTAACATAAATCTAAATATCATTGCATAAATACAATGTACCAATTGTTTCTCCTTTTTCTATTACCAAGGCTCCTTTAGAGACCTTCCAAGTTTTATCTGTAAAATTAGTTACACAACCTTCACCTCCAAAATGCCCTATTGAAATTAGATTTTTCTTCAGATCTGGAACATGTCTTACCTCCTTCAATATCCATTAGTTTCCATTATGTTGTTTTATGAAAAAATTACCTATTCTAATGATTTTACTGGGTTTATCATCACCCAAACGAACCTATCCAAAATCTCCTTGAGCATAATCATGGAAATGTTTCCTATCATGTGTGGCATGGAATGAGGCCCCTAAATCTACCACCTAGGCATCAATAATATTTTCTACTGAAAGAATCAAAGCATCTTTCAACACATCACATGTCACATTCGCTTCATGATTGTTTTCTTGTTGTGTGTCTCCTTCTTTTCCCTTCTGGGACTTACAGTCTTTCTTCAAGTCTCACTGGAGCTTTTCCATCGCATTTCCTCGCTAAGGATTGCACCAAAAACATCATCAAACTTAAAGTACTAGATCCAAAGACAGACTTACTAATTTCCATAACTAAAACATTTTAACTTTCTGGCAATGAGCATAGAAATAACAAATCCCTAACTTCATCAACAAAATTTAACCCTACAAAACTGTTGACAGTGTTGGACCCGCCAACATGTCAAGGGATCTCCCTGGTAAGAAGTCCCAACTAGATCTCGACCATTTGGTGCAAGAGTCCTAGCAATGGGTCATAAAATATCACCTTGACTGTGGTTTCACAAAGAGGTAAGTAAGATGTCCATGTTGGTAGCAAGGGTGTGATATATGCAGCAAGTCAAGGAAGGTGCATGAACGGTTCTAACACACGAAGGGTGAGGTGAGTGCGCCCCTTGGAAACTTGTGAAAGCACAGGGTTAATAAGGGAACACGCGAGAAAATATGCATCACAAACTGGAAGGAAAGTAAGCTAGCAATCCAAAGTGATGGTTGAACCAACAACACATTTCAGTAAGATTCATACATACATACATAGGAAAGCCATACATGCATGCGTAAGAAAATAGATACATATATCATTTAGAGTAAACAAGATAGAAGAAATAAAATATGACATATGCATGAAATATGTTGGCTCTGTTATATTAAGAAGTGAAAGTTCCAGTCATACAATACAACCATGACCAACCACTAGTTCCAACAGTGGAACATTACAGTCACTGTCACCTACTCCTCCAAAGAGATATACTAGCTATGCATAGTGGAGAAGCCAAGGCTCGTTACAATACTCTCCAATCTTTCTCTAAGATACTCCTATCAGAAGCTTGGCTGACCAAAATCCCTTACAATGAGTTATGAGGTTCTATTTATAGAAAAGAGTGGGGTAACACTTGACATTCCCTTTTGTGACTCTTCATCTACCCTCATGACTCTTCACCTACATGATTCTTATGTCCAACTATCGACACTTTGACTTTCACTGTACATGACGTTACATTACAATGAACATGTACAAATGTGGGACAACGTAGGCTTGAGAAAGCCATGCAAGACATCACTAAGACTCAGACATATGTGGGATGACCAACTCTTTGACATCCTCATGGTGGTCGACCGTGATGGAATGATACCAAGCTTGGTGGTCCAAAGTGGTGTCTGAGCACCCAATGGTGACATCTTGTTGAAAGTGAACTCTTACCTCGGTTGCATCCCGGTACACAGATATGGATCCTATGTCCAACATGTCTGATAGCATGTGCATGGTTGTCCTAGGTGTGACCGAACCATCAACATGATGATGCATAGTGTCTGTGTTGATATCCAAGAATGTAATGGTGGTTGTGTGCATCAACTTGTCGGAATACATGTTCAACTCTAATCGGACTTACTTCTTGTCTTCACCTTGGTGAGTGTGCCAAAAAGGTGGGATCTCATGCATGCACACAATGACATGCATGTTGTTGAATTCCCTTGCATGTGATCAACATCACTGCTCATCTTGTTTGCCCCATGCCAGCTACTGGGATGGATCTATAACTTGTATGGGCGCAGTTTCATCCATCTGTGCAAGTTGTGCCCCCTGTTGTACCTATTCCTGTTGCAACTCATTCTCTTGTCTATGCAGCTCTTGTTCTTCCATGAGTTGTTGCTTCAGCACATGAAACTCCTTTGTTTCTGAGTTGGAATATTCAATTATGAGCTAGGGATCAAATTTGCAATCTAGAAAAGATCTTGGAGGCTAAAATCGTGAGTTATTTTACAACAAATTCATTAATAAACCATCATTGATAAACTCATGCATAATAATCATTAATTTATTAAAAATAAAGGAGAAAAATAGTATTTATCCATAAGAGCATAAATAAATATAAAATGGAATTATATGATAAATTATGATAAATGATGTGATAAATAATGGTAGAAATGGATGAAATAGGCGTTAAAAAGTGATAATAATAATGACAAATTAGTGGCCCGACAGGCTTGATCAAAACATGCAAAACATCACTAAGACTCATACATATGTGGGATGACCAACTCTTCTACATCCTCATGGTGGTCGACCGTGGCGGACTGATGCCAATCTTGGTGGTCCTTGGTGGTGTCCCAATGCTTAATGGTGACATCCTGCTGAAAGCGAACTCTTGCCTCTGTTGCATCTAGGTACAGTTATATGGCTCCTCTGACCAACTCATCTAATAGCATGTGCATGGTCATCCTGGGTGCAACCAGACTGGAAACATGCTGATGCATAGTGTCTGTGTTGATCTCCAAGCATGTGTTGGTGGTCGTGCGCATCAACTTGTCGGAATACATGTTGAGCTCTAGTCAAACTTGCTTCTTGTCTTCGCCTCGGTGAGTGTGCCAATAGGGTGGGATCGCATGCGTGCACACAATGACATGCATGCTTCTAAATTCCCTTGCATGTGATCAACAACATTGCTCACCTTGTCTGCTTCATGCCAGTTGTTGGGATGAATCTATAACTTGTACGGGCGCAGTGTCATCTGTCTATGCATGTTGCGCCCCTTGTTGTACTTGTTCTTGCTACAAATCATTTTCTCATTTATGCAGCTGCTATTCTTCCTTGAGTTGTTGCTTCAGCACATGCAACTCCTTCTTTGTTTCTCTCTCTTCCTTTGCGTGATCTTCGTGTCGCACCGTCACCTCATAACCTCGATCTCAAAAGTTTCTTTTCTCATGAGTGGATCTGCTTTGAACTTGCATCTTTGCTCTGCCTCTATGTTGTCAACAACTTTCCTCTTGCATTCATCATGTGCAGGTCTGTTGCCTTATGTTGTTGTTCATGGTGTTGCTCGTTGTGAGGTCATTTTCATTCATCTTTATATCCTTGTCCATGAACAACTTCGTGTCTTCATGGATAGGAAATTTCATAGACACTTGATCAACAACATCCCCAGTTGCGCTCTTAACGGTGTCTTTGACTCTGCTCTCCTGGACTACTGGGAGACAGATGAACACCTGTGATTCCTGGAGACACAGCAACACTCATGGCAAGAAATCTGTCAGTCAAAGACCAAAACAAACTTGAGGACTGACTTGCAACATACTTGTGTGATTGATCTGAAGGTTGCGCAATTTCCGCCAAGAGTTCAGGAGACTAACTGCCAAAACTGTGAAAGGCACAGTTCGAGCTATCAGGAGGCTGACTGACTACTGGAACTGCGTAATGCATATTCCAGATAGGCCTGCTGAGGACTGAAACTACGCAATGCATAATTTTAGTCAGTAGTGACATGCAAACTAGCAAACTACATTATGCGGTTTCTGGGGCCAACAAGGCACTGCCTCCTAGAATTTCACAATGCAAGCCTAGAGGTTAATGTTGAGCCAGACTTGCATAATTTCTAGAGGGGAGGCAGAGCCTTCACTTCCAGAAAAGTGAAATTCTAGTCGGGCAGGGAAAGGTCTAGGCCAAGGCAGCCCAGACCTGACAACGGGCGACTAAAAACATGAGAATTATAAATGCATGGTGATACTAAGTGTAAACAAGAGTGAATGATCATGCATGCAAATAGTAAGTGCAGGATTCAGAAAATGGGAAAGCATGCATATGTGTGAAGTGAGTTGCTGCAACAGCAACCATCGGTGCAAAAACAGTTTCATGCATGCGATAGCAGTGAGATGCGAGTGAAAACAAAAATGGTGCTTCTACAAGCTAACATACATCAAAAAGATAGAAAGTGCTCACTGAAATCAAGAAGATAGCACTCACACAAAGCGAAACATAAAAAGCGAAAAAAATGCAGCGCAAGACATGAAAAGAAGACTTACCCTGAAACAGCTAAACTGAAAGTGCCGAAGACTCCTTGATGCAATGTGCGATGTTAGAGTTGCAAGATCAATGTGAGGAATGAGCTTTGTAACCTTTGGTTCATAAGTTTTGATAAGATCGAGGTTATGAGGCGCATGCTACAAATCTAGGAAAAAGTGACACTTGGCGAGAGGTTTCTGAAATTATCTATGCATGTAACCTCCAACTGCTAAAACTAGATCCCTAAATCTATGGATGCCTTTTACATGTTGCCTTTCGCTATTTCAGGAAGAGCAGCCCATGCATGCAAATTAGTTTTGCTCGGTCCCGGAGGGAACCGATCAACCTGAAGTCACAAGCGACATCCTGCTTAATTGAGAGAGGGATTTGTGCAGTTTCTATGCTGAGTTGGGTTGGTTGTCCCAAAGGTATTGTGAAATTTTTTGGAGCAGGTGACTGCTGCCCAAAATTGCGCAATTTCTGCGAGGATTTGGGCTAGTTTCCTAGAGGGATTGCATAATTTCTAGGATGACTAGGTGACTGCTTCCCATAATTGCGCAATTTCTGGGCTAGGCTGCAGTGCTGGCCAAATTGCGCATTTTTTCCAAGGAAGCTTGTCTAACTGATCTGTGCAATTTTTGAGCTCAGCAATCTGCCCAACTTATTTTCACAATTTCTGGGTTGAGCTACAGTGTTGGGCCACATTGCGCAATTTTCCCAAGGAAGACTATCTAAATGCATTGCGCAATTTCTGAGCCGAGCAGGCTGGCCAGTAGATTTGCGCAATTTTCAAAGGGAAGGTTGGTTCCCCTCCAAAATTGCACAATTTTCTAAGGGAGCTTCT
This sequence comes from Pinus tabuliformis, assembly GCA_031772625.1. Lineage (NCBI taxonomy): Eukaryota > Viridiplantae > Streptophyta > Pinopsida > Pinales > Pinaceae > Pinus > Pinus tabuliformis. The sequence goes on from CM062818.1 coordinate 1,070,295,550, forward strand.
CAGCGAGCAACTAGCCCAAGTCAGGAGTGCAACCTGTGAGGGGAGCGAAGCAAACTAACATGCACAAGCTGGAAAGTTGTTGAAAAACCAGTGAAGTCTATGTACTTGACAGTGCAAGACATGCCGCTAGGATGGTTGGTAGGGAAGCTCCAAAACGAAGCTAAGGCAAAATTTTGGAGGGTGGTTGTAGCCGCTACAACACTTGGTGACACACTAGTAGAACTTCAGCTCTCTAAATGGACCTTGTTCATGAAAAACAAGTCTAACACCTCCAGAATTATTGTTCAGTTATATGTTCATCTTGGTTTCTACACTTACTTTAGTGTAAGATGTAGCATCTTCCAAGCTCTTGTTCGGTCGGAACACATTCCAAGCCAATCCAACAAAGTTGTTTCAATTGGGGATGAGGGTTACATTGGTGGACAAGCATATTGGTCGTCAGAGTTTAAGTTTCATCTCTGGTGTTGCTCCACTGCCATCAGGCTTGGGCAGTACCCCAACGATGTCACGAAGGAACACAAGCATCGCTCCGCTACCAGCAGGCTTGGACAGTACCCTGGCAAAGTCATGAAGGAACACAAGCATTGCTCCGCTACCAGCAAGCCTAGTTAGCACCCTGAAAGTGTTGCTTGTATCACCTCTCTGTGCAGGAAGTCGTTCTCTTCTTTCACCTTATTCATTTTTCATACTTTTCAAAAAAAACACATTTTCATTTTTTCATTTTTTCATTATTGTGCATAGCACTTATTCATTTCAGAGGTGGAAGAGGGATCCTGACTTATTAAGAGCAAAAGAGGTTGTTCCTTCAGAGAACTAGTTTGTATATATCTCTTACTTGCTTGTTAAGGTTCCCCCCCTCACCTTGCTCTAATTGACTGAGCTGACAAGGATTAACCCAAAACCAACTGACTAGAGTAGGTGATACTAAGCGTTGTGTTTTCACCAAGCTTCACTTCGAAGAGTGCGTATTTGCCATTGATGTATCATGGACTAAAGACAACAAGTTCTTACATAAGAGGCAAGACAACAGATAACCGAGTATTGATAGTTGTACAAGTCCTCATGTACTTCACCCAACTTGTTTCAAGAGTCACACACAGTCCATGCAAAACTAACCTATGGACATAAACAAGAAAATGAACCAAAAATCAAAGTAAGAAGCAGAAGCAATTGCGTATGCAATGCGAGTAAGAAAACAAAAAAATAAGCAAGAGAACACACAAAGAAAGAAGCAAACAACTCAAATCAAATACTACTCCTACTCCTAAGCTAACAGTGCATGGGTCATCTCACATGAAGTGATACTTCCAATGCATCCACCGGTGCATTGGTCGACCCATGTTGGTGGAGGCATGGTTCGCGAGCATCGCATTTATATAAACCATCAAGCATGAAAGATATAACGATGAAGGAAAACACACTCTAGGTTTAAGCGCGTCCACAGAAAATAAATGAGAGAAAGCGCATGACATGCACTATGTGGACTTACCATGGTGTTATGATACCATGTGTGCATATGCTAAGTGTATGCATTCTCTTAATTGTGACATGCAAGCCAATGTGAGAAAGGTAGACCACTTATGTTGTGCAAGTTTGCTTGATTTGTAAGATTCCTCCAATGCATGAGCGATGGGATCATGTAGCTCGAGTGGACGAAGTGAAATATGAGTGTTAGAATGATCTTCAATTCACACAGATGAGTGATGAGGAGCCTTGCATGTTTGATAAACTTCCTAACTAGAAGTGATACCAACCTTAGGATGGCGAGGGCCTGACATAACCATCAGCTCAAGCTGAAGTGCCTCGACAACCTGCGGGGTTTCGACTTCGTCAACAGATAGATCATCATAGACCAGTGGCTTAGATGGATTAACAACCAGTGAATGAACATTGTGATCAGATGAAGAAGTAAAGAGATCATGACAACCAAGATCAGAAAATCTAGGATGTTCATCGGCATCCTCATGATTTGATGAACTGTGTAGAGGGGTAGATGAGAAGCAAGGATGTTCACCCTTTGTGTTTTCAAAAATGAAAGATGGTAGATTGGATGGATTTGCGAAGGAAGATGTGTCCTCTCCGCAATGTAATGACAGATTGACATCCAACGTGTCTTTTGAACGATCGAAAGTAGAAACATCCAGAAATGAGGTTTCACGGGGGAAATCAACAGTGATAAAATCACAAGGGATGTCAAGATAAAGCAGATGAGGCACGACTGGAACGGAGTCATCCTTCACCATGAGTTCTTCCTTAGATTCCTACACATACTCAACATGAATGATGGTGCAGGTTGGTTGCACAACACTAACTCCATCAACAGCTTGATCCTTGTTCACAATAGGTGAGGAGTCCGGAATGGAAGAATACAAGACAGTACAATCCGGAGGATCAACAAAACATGGGGACGAAGGTTGAGGGAATGAATCCACTTGACAACCAACATGCTTGCAAGACAAATCTACATATATATCAAGAGCAGGTTGTTGGAAATAATACTGAGAGGGGGGGTGAATCAGTATTATCAACTCAGATACTTTTCAATTTCATACTCAGATTCATATACGCAGCTTCAGTTCAGTATATCAGCGTATATACGCGACTGTGTTAAATGAAACTAGCGTATATGCAGTAATCTTATGAATCAGTTAGCTTATCTTCAGTAAATTTATCAGAACATTATTAACCATAATAACAGTAATCAGGTGCAGTAAAACAGAACAGATCATCACACATAAGAAGCACACATGAACACAAGATATAAGGTGGAAACCCAATGTGGGTGAAAACCACCTGCTGCAATTCGTCTCTTTCTTCCTTTAATAAGAAACTTCTTTTACAATGTACTGGTGCAGTCCTTTACCAGCACGCAGGCTTCAACCTGCAGAGGGCTACAACCCTCTTAGCTCTTGTACTAGCTAATATACTAGTACGTAGGTGCTGACCTACAGAAGGCTACAACCTTCTTTTCTTCAGGGACCACGTTTCATTAATTTTCAGACTGGATCCATGAGTACAAAACAATCACTGCTGCAATACAATCATCAACTTATACTTGCATCATAAATCTCTAAATCACCCAATTCTGAATCACTGAAAACCCTGTCATCAAAGACACAGAACCCAAACCAGAGCCCAGAACTCTGCAACAACCACTAGAATCAACAGCAACCTGAAACACCAAATCTCATAATGCATACGCTACTTGACTATATCAAAACCGCATGTGTACGCGCTTTTGACAGAGACAACCCACGTACAGATCTAAAGATAATTACTTATACCTTCGTTGTCAGATCCAACCTTAGCCAAGCGTCACAAACAGATAACCAGCAATACTAGATCTTCCCACTTTGTCAGACATCCATTCCTTGCTCCAAACACTTGCCTAATGATCTTCTCCTCCTTTTATAGTCTTAGGCCTTGCTCAATACCACGGTCCAAAACCATAATAAATCAATACCAAGAGCCCAATACTTGGGTTCAACACACTTGTCGAGATACCATGGTCCAAAACCATAGGTTCAAATACCGAGGACTAACTACCACGGACCAAGACATAAGTTTTCCCACCTGTACGCGCTTTTCCTTGCGTGAAAGTGTGTGTATACACATACGCGTATTCGGCACGTCCAACCCACGTGTATACGCTGATTTGTCACAATGAACCTGCGTATATCTCTTTCTTGACCTGCTGTACTAAGATCTGCCCTCTGATTAAGTTGCCATCACCTGTATCAACCTCTGAGTGAGTTGCCATCAAGGACAACACTTGTATCATAATGCCAACACAGGTGGGGTGGGAGGATGTGACACTTCAACATATGTGTGTTCATAATCTCCCACATCACTCTGTGGTGGTGGATTTGTTTGATGAGGTGAAGGTAGACAATCACTTGTGACAGCAACTGTGTCTTCCTATGATTATGTAGCTCCATCACCGAAGTGTGCTGAGCGGGGTTCAGATGATTTCAAGAATTGTGGATTTGTGAATATGTGAGGAAGATACTCAAATCTTCCATCAAGAAATTCCCAATCAATTTCATATTTGGGAAATCGGTGTCCAAGATTACAAAGGCGTGTGTGAAACTGTTCAATGGATTCATTGGGTGCTTTTCGTAATTCCATAATTTCTTTGTTGAGTTCTTTACAGTTAAAGTGATTGAAAGCATGGTATATCTTTGCGACCATATGAGAAAGAGAATGAACAATTTTTCAGGCAGCGTGGCACACTAATGCATTGGGTTCCCTCGAAGCATGTAGATGAACAACGTGCAGGTCATGTATCCTTCAAATATTTCATTTCTTTCACATGAGCCTGCAACGCTGACTATGTGCCTAACCAAGGCTATGTAGCCTCCACCATCGTATGTTTTATGTGACAAGTTATCCCAGAGCTTGTCCGAGACTCCGAAGTTGTTTCCATAAGACATACACTCCGGAAGAGAAACCTTGTAGTTAGTCATGATAGATATGCAAAGATTCAAAACAGATTTTGAGGACTTAGCTTGTCATCTGGCCCTCCTTCTAGTGCCAAAATGTTGACGGTGTTGGACCCACCAACATGTCAGGGGATCTCCCTGGTAAGAAGTCCCAACTAGACCTCAGACCGTTTGGTGTAGGAGTCCCAACAATGGGTCGTACAGTATCACCCTAACCGCGGTTGCGCATAGAGGCAAGTAAGATGTCCTTGTTGGTAGAAAGGGTATGACATATGCAGCAAGTCAAGGAAGGTGCATGAATGGTACTAACACATGGAAGGTGAGGTGAGTGCGCCCTTGGAAACCTGTGAAAGCACGGGGTTAAGAAGGGAACAAACAAGCAAATATGCATCACAAACTAGAAGGCAAGTAAGCTAGAAATCCAAAATGATGGTTAAACCAACACATTTTAGTAAGATTCATACATACATACATAGGAAATCCATACATGTATGGGTAAGCAAATAGATACATATATCATTTAGAGTAAACAAGATAGTTGAAATACAAAATGACATATGCATGAAACATGTTTGCTTTGTTAAATTAAGAAGTGAAAGTTCCAATCATACAATACAACCATGACCAACCTCTAGTTCCGACAGCGGAGCATTACAGTCACTGCTGCCTACTCCTCTAAAGATATATACTAGCTCTACACAATGGAGAAGCCAAGGATCGTTACAATACTCTCCAAGATTTCTCTAGGATACTGCTATCGGAAGCTTGGCTTACCAAAAGCCCTTACAATGAGTTATGAGGTTCTATTTATAGAAAAGAGTGGGGTGACCCTTGACATTCCCTTTTGTGACCCTTCATCTACCCTCATGACTCTTCACCTACTACATGACTGTTACGTCCAACTATCGACACTTGGATTTTCACTGTACATGATGTTACATTACAATGAAAATGTACCCATGTGAGATGGCATCGGCTTTGTTGGGTAAAATTAATTGCTTGATAAATAAATAAAAAAAACTAAGCACCTAGACATTAATTATCAACCCGAGGAGCGTCTTTTTGCAAGGCAATCAGAAAAATATATGCATAACAATACCAAGAGCTAACACTGGTTCTATATGATTGTTCCCTATACTATCAAGCTCATTCAACAAGAAATAAAATGCAAGACTTGAATAATAAAACTAAAATTAAAAAGAAGAAAGTGAATGATAGGAAAAGCAATTATTCTAATCACACAACTTGAATCATTGCTAAATTAAACCACACATTGATGAATTAGAAATTTAATCTATTGCACCCAACATAATTCAAATGCTAATCTAGAGCAGTGAATTAAATGAAATCTATAAATTGGATGAAATAAAAAATCTGGAAAATGCAGCAAACAACAAATTAGTTAAAAGAAAGGAAATCTACTTCAAGGAATGACAATTGAAATTAAAATAAACAAATACATAACTATAATAATTTACATGTTCAAGGCAGCACCTCATCCAAGGTAGTGGGCCCAACTTCCCAAGACTTAGTTCCGCCTTGAGAAGTAACTCAGATCAAATTACAAATGATAGATGTAGAACTCAATGGATAAATTCCTTCATTAAAATGTCTTTGATAAACTATTACAACATAATGAAGTTCTTAGCTTTGCTTGAAATTCCACAATTATTCATCTCCCATCTCTCATCTCTTATATCTTCTCTTACATCCTATTTAATAATTGTCCATCTCCTATCTCCTAATTATCTCTCATTATCTCCCTCATTATCCCCCTTCCTCTTTGATCTCTGTTTTTATTTAAATACATAGAGAGCAAAGGGAAGTTACAACAAATTCGATTACAAAATGATTTCCATTACAAATCTGGATTGTACAAAACAAATTGATCAACAAGATCATCTATGAAATATCTTTCCATCAACATTCAACAGGAACAAGTTGAATTTGGTATTTCAATTGGAAGAATTTGGAAAATGGTCGTAACAGCAAATCTGAGAAAATCATCTTCGGAGAACCTTTCGTTTCTCTTAATACAGACTAAATTTTGTAAAATTTCTCAATATGAAACTAACTAGGTCCGTTCGGGACAAAACCCATGTTTCGGATTTTCTAAATTCTCCTTCATTTGTTTGAAACATCCAATGCAAAAAATTTGCTTCTTATTCCAACGAATTTCTGAGTTGGAATATTTAATTATGAGCTAGGGATCAAATTTACAATCTGGAAAAGATATTGAACGCTAAAACATGAGTGATGTTACAACAAACATTAATAAACCATCATTGGTAAAATAATGCATACTAATCATCAATTTATTAAAAATAAAGGAGAAAAATAGTATTTCCATAAGAGCATAAATAATTATAAAATGGAATTATATGATAAATTATGATAAATGACGTGATAAAGAATGGTAGAAATGGATGAAATAGGAGTCAAAAAGTGATAATAATAATGAAAAATTAGTGGCCCAATAGTCTTGAGCAAGCCATGAAGACATCAATAAGACTCGGACATATGTGGGATGACCAACTCTTCGACATCCTCATGGTGGTTGATCATAGCGGACTGATGCCAATCTTGGTGGTCTGTGGTGGTGTCCCACTGCAATGGTTACATCCTACTGAAAGCAAACTTTTGCCTCTGTTGCATCCGGGTACAATGATATGGATCCTCTGTCCAACTCATCTAATAGGATGTGCATGGTCATCCTGGGTGTGGCCAGACTGGCAACATGTTGATGCATAGTGTCTGTGTTGATCTCCAAGCATGTGTTGGTGGCAGTGCACATCAACTTGTTGGAATGCATGTTGAGCTCCAGTCAAACTTGCTTCTTGTCTTCACCTCGGTGAGTGTGCCAACAAGGTGGGATCGCATGTGTGCGCACAATTACATGCATGCTTCTGAATTCCCTTGCATGCGATCAACAACATTGCTCACCTTTTCTACTTCATGCCAGCTGCTGGGATGAATCTATAGCTTGCACGGGCATAGTTTCATCTGTCTGTGCATGTTGCGCCCCTATTGTACTTGTTCCTGCTGCAACTCATTCTCTCATTTGTGCAACTCCTGTTCTTCGTTGAGTTGTTGCTTCAGCACGCGCAACTCCTTTGTTTCTCTCTCTACCTTCATGCGATCTTCGTGTCACGTCGTCACCTCATAGCCTCAATCTCCAAATCTTCTTTCGTCATGAGTGGATCTGCTTTGAACTTGCAGCTTTGCTCTGCCTCTATGCTATCAACAACTTTCCTCTTACATTTGTCGTGTGCAGGTGTGCTGGCTTATGTTGTTGTTGATGGTGTTTCTCGTTGTGATGTCGTTTTCATTCATCTTGATATCCTTGTCCATGAACAACTTGATGTCTTCGTGGATAGGAAATTTCATAGACACTTGATCGACTGCATCCCTAGTTGTGCTCTTAACGATGTCTTTGACTCTACTATCTTGGAAGCCATTGTACCTGTGCTGCTGGGAGATAGACGAACACCTGTGATTCCTGGAGACATAGCAACACTCATGGAAAGAAATTTTTCAGCCGAGAACCAAAACAAACTTGAGGACTGACTTGCAACATACCTCTGCGATTGATCGTGAAGGTTGTGCAATTTCCACTAGGAGATCAGGAGGCTAGCTACCAAAATTGTGCAAGGCATACTTCGGGCTGTCAAGAGGCTGACTGAATGTTGGAACTACATAATGCATAGTCCAGACTAGCCTGCTGAGGACTGAAACTGCGCAATGCACAATTTCAGTCAGTTGTGACATGCAAACCAGCAAACTATATTGTGCAATTTCTAGGGGCAGCAAGGCACTGCCTCCCAGAATTGCAAAATGCAAACCTCGAGGTCAGTGTTGGGCCAAACTTGTGTAATTTCTAGAGAGAAGACAGAGCCTTCACTTCCAAAAATGCGCAATTCTAGCTGGGCAAGGAAAGGTTCGGGCCAAGGCAGCCCAGACCCGCTGATGGGCGACTCAAAACATGAGAAGTTTGAATGCATGGTGATACTAAGTGTAAACAAGAGTGAATGATCATGCATGCAAACAGTAAGTGCAGGATTCATAAAATGGGAAAGCATGCATGTGTGTGAAGTGAGTCGCCACAACGGCGACCGTTAGTGAAAACTAGTGTCATGCATGCGACAGTAATGAGATGCGAACGAAATTTGAAATGGTGCTTCTACAAGCTAACATACATCAAAATGACAGCAAGCGCTCATTGAAATCAAACAATCAGCACTCACACAAAGTGAAAGACAAAAATCGATAGAAATGCAGCGCAAGACATGAAAATCATACTTACCCTTAAACAGCCAACTAAAAGTGTCGAAGACTCCTTGATGCAATGTGGGATGTCAAAGCTGCAAGATCGAATTGAGGAATGAGCTCTATAGCGTCCGATTCATAATTTTTGATAAGATCGAGGTTATGACACGCATGCCACAAATATAGGAAAAAGTGACACTTGGCGAGAGGTTTCTAAAATGATCTATGCATGTAACCTCCAGCTGCTAAACATAGATCCCTAAATCTAGGGATGCCTTTTGCATGTTGCCTTTCGCTATTTTGGGAAGATCAGCCCATGCATGCAAATCAGTTTTTCTTGGTCTCGGAGGGAACCGGTCAACCTGAAGGCACATGCGACAACCTGCTTGACTGAGAGATGGATTTGCGCAGTTTTTGAGATGAGTTGGGTTGTCTTTCCCAAAGGGATTGCACAATTTTTGGGATGACTGCTGCTCAAGATTGCGCAATTTCGGGGAGGAGCTGAGCTAGTTGTCCCAGAGGGATTGCACAATTTTGGGAGGAGAAGGTGGTTGCTTCCCAGAATTGCGCAATTTCTGGACTGAGCTGCAGTGCTAGCCAGATTGCGCAATTTTTCCAAGGAAGCCTTTCTAACAGCTCTGCATAATTTTGGAGCTCAGCTGTTTGCCCAACTGATTTTCGCAATTTCTGTGTTACGTTGCAGTGCTGGTCCAGATTGCGCAATTTTCCCACGGAAGAATGTCTGACTGCATTACGCAATTTCTAAGCCCAACAGGCTGGCGAGTAGATTTTCACAATTTTTGGAGGGAAGGTTGGTTCCCCTCCAGAATTGCACAATTTTCTGAGGGAGTTTCTCAACCAGCAACTAGCCCAAGTTCGGAGTGGCAGCCTATGAGGGAAGCGAAGCAAACTGACATGCACAGGTTGGAAAGCTGCAGAAAAACCAATGAATCCTATGTACTTGACAATGCAAGACATGCTACTATGATGGTTGGCAGGGAGACTCCAAAACAAGGCTAAGGAAAAATTTTGGAAGGTGGTTGTAGCCGCTACAACAAGAACTTAACTGACTTGTAACCATATTAAATTTATTTAAATGATTAGCAACAGATCCACCTTCTGACATCTTCATATTAAATAAATACTTCATAAGAAATACCTTGTTTGAATATTAGGGTTTTTCATATAGTTTGGACAATGTCGTCATTAAACCCTTTTTTTTCATTTCCTTTGAAATATTAAAGTCTATTGATGCTACTAGGCATAGCCGTATTGTTCCAAGTGCTTTTCTGGTGAGAATCTCCCATTTTGTGTCTATCATACTCATCGACTTCTTTGTTTTTCTACTCAATGGTATGTACATATCTTTCTTATTCAAATAATATTCCATCTACATCTTCCATAGTGGGTAGTTTTGGTCGTTAAATTTCTCGACCCTAAACCTACCATCTTCCACCATTTCTCCCACTTGAACTAGGAACCCTTCTCTCTTGCAAGTTTAACAGCCAAATAAACCTGGCTCTCATACCAGTTGTTAGAAAATTATATATTACTAAGCAATGGAACACATAAAATATTGCAGAAACACAAACACAGAAAATGCATAAAACAATAGAGACAGAGATATACGTCGTTCACCCTATTTTAGCTACGTCCACAGAGAAATAGTCATTCCTTCCTTTATATTATCTAGTAAATGAAGAAATATAACCGATAGCAGATCCATTTTAATTTCCCCTTCACTCTCACACATTTTCCTCTCTCTTTCTCGCTCAGAATACACATATACACATCCATATACAATTCCCTCATATTTAGTAATGGGTTTCCTTCTAGGGTAAAAAACCCTAAATTAAACATAACTTCTACCGTCAAATCATCCACCTAATGAACGACTCAGATTGACTACAAAATTACAATATTTTAAAAGGAAATTTTACATCTATTTTTAGCTTCGGGGGCGGTGCCCCCAAACCCCTGCTAGGGTAGGGCTAATAAAATCATTGTCACCCCCCTGGACCCCCCTAAAGGTGATTAAATGGGCAGAATTTCCACCCCATTACGAAAAGGGGTACAACACAGCGATACCTCTGAATAAATAAGATAATCAGGCTCCATGCCCAACAATCTCTGACTTAGAGAGTGATTATAGAAAATCCACCACTGATTCATTTGCTGGAAAATGCTTCCACTTTCGACCTGGATATTTAACGTCTTCATCGTCATACTTGAAGACCAATTGAAACCGAGAAGAATCTCAATTTCTCCCTGGTTACAACTTTTGTTAACATATCTGCAGGATTCTAGCTAGGGTGTATCTTTTCCAGCTTCAGTTGTCCATCTTCCAACACTGACCATATGAAATGTTACTTGAGATGCATATGTTTAGTACTGGAATGAAATTTTGAGTTATTTGTAAGATGAATGGCACTTTGGTTTTCATTGTATAACTTGCCCATCTCCTTCTTCTTACCCAATTCATCCATAAACCTTTGCAACCAAATAATTTCTTTACTAGCCTTTGTAGCAGCAACATACTCTGCTTCCGTCATTGAAAGTGCAACAACACTTTGCATTTTTGAAACCCAAATGACAGTTGTGCCACCTACAGTAAACACATACCCTGTGGTGCTCCTCCTACTATCTTTATCACCTGTCATATCTGCACCAACATATCCCTATAGAGAAATGTTGGAACCACCTTTATTTGTAGTACCTCTCAAATACCTAAGAATCCAGTTCACTGCCATCCAATGTTCTTTTCCTGGATTGTTCATGTACCTGCTTACAACTCCCACTACATGTGCAATATGAGGTTTTGTGTAGAGCATTGCATACATTAAGCTTCCAACTGTTGATACATATGGAACTTTAGACATATAGTCCATCTCTTCCTGATACTTGGGACACATCTCCTTACTTAGCTTGAAATGGCTATCCAAAGGTGTACCAATTGGTTTTCCATTCGGCATATTAAATCTTTCCAACACCTTTTGTATGTACTCACTCTAAGATAATGTTAATTTGTGATTTTTCTTGTCTCTAGTTATTCTCATACAAAGAATTGGTTTTGCAACACCCAAATCCTTCATTGCAAATTAATTTTCTAATTTTCCTTTGAGCACGTTTATTTCCTACTTGTTAGACCCTGCAACAAGCATGTCATCTACATACAATAACAATATAATATAGTTTCCATCATTTTTCCTTTTGAGATAAACATAATCATCAGAGTGACATCAAGTATAACCTTGTTCAGATATTAACTTGTCAAATTTTAGATACCACTGCCTTGGAGCTTGTTTTAAGCCATACAAGATCTTCTTCAACCTGCACACTAGTTTCTCCTTCCCTTTGATCTCATATCCTTGTGGTTGTTTCATATATATCTCTTCCTCCAAATCCCCATGGAAAAAGGTCATCTTTACATCTAACTTCTCAAGATGCAAATATTCTTCTACTACTAGACTTAAAATAGTTCTTATTAAAGTCATTTTAACAACAGGAGAAAATATTTCATCAAATTCTATACTTTTATTATGTGCAAACCCCTCCACAAGTATAGCTTTATACCTTTTTCTACCTCCATATTCTTCCTTCAACCTCTAAACCCATTTAATGTGCAATGTTGTTTTACATGCAGGCAATGTGACTAAGTCCCAAGTTTGGCTATGCACTAAGGAGTCCATCTCTTCTTCTTGGTTTTTACATGCACTGCGTCTTCATAACATTCTGGTTCACCAGAATCAGTCAACAATACATAATATAATGAAGGAGAGTATCGTTCAAGGGGTCTACTTATCCTAATAGATATTCTAACACCACTTTCAGGTGTTTGAGGTGCCTATTGCTTTTGTGATTTTTGTTGTTTTAGTGGTTGTTGATCGTTATGGTTTTCAGACACCTTTACTTTTTCTGTGATCTCATCAAGCACTGTCTATTCTCTATTTTATTTTTCCTGTTTCTTTTCTTGCATATGATCCTTATACAAGAACCTTTCATTGAATATGAAATCTCTACTCCTAATGAATTTGTGATTTTCATAATCATATAAGTGATAACCAAAATCATTAACATCATATCCAATACAGGTACATTTCTTTGATTTTGCCTCAAGCTTTGTTTTATTTTCTTTAATAATGTGGACAAAGGCTTCAAAACGGAAAGTTTTTAAAAATGAGTAGTTTACCTTTTTACTTGTCCATGCCTCCTCTGCAATACCTCCATCCAAGGAACTTGAAGGCCCTATGTTTGTAAATAAATAGCACTATCTACAGCATCTTCCCAAAATTGTAAAGGAAGTCCTACATGCAATCTCATGCACCTTTCATGCTCCATGATTGTCTTCTTCATCCTTTCTAACGCACCATTTTCCTCTGGTGTTCCTAGAACTGACTTTTCTCTGTGAATTTTGTGCTCTGAACAGTACGTATCAAACTCTTTGCCACAATATTCACCTCCATTGTCTGATCTGATACACTTCAACTTCTTTCCTGTCTCATTCTCAACCAAAGTTTTTCATTTCTTGAAAGTTTCAAAAACATCAAATTTATTTCGAATACAATAAATCTAGTTTTTTTTTGTTGCATCATCAATAAAAGTAACATAATAACGAGAGTCACCGAAAGATGATACCTGAGTAGGTCCCCATACATCTGTATGCACAAGCTCTAATTTTTCATTCTTCTTTTCTTTCCCAACTTTGAGGAATCTGAGTCTCTTATATTTTTTATAAACACAATTCTCACAGAAATCCAAATCAACATGCTTCAAACCTGGCAAAAAATTTCTTGAGTGAAGAATCTACATCCCTTTCTCACTCATGTGCCCGTGCCTATGATGCCACTATGTTGTATTTTCTCATGTGGAGGTTAAAGCATTAAAATAATTAGAAATACCATTGCATAAATACAATGTACCAACCTTTTCTCCTTTTTCTATTACTAGGGCTCCTTTAGTGACCTTGCAAGTTTTGTATGTAAAAGTAGTTACATAGCCTTCACCTCCCAACTGCCCTATTGAAATTAGATTTTTTATTCAGATCTGGAATATGCATTACCTCCTTCAATAGAAATTGGTTTCCATTCAATTGTTTTATGAAAAATTTACCTATTTTAATGATTTTATAGGTTTTATCATCACCCAAATGAACATGTCCAAAATCTCCTTGAACATAATCATGAAAATGTTTCCTATCATGTGTGCCATGGAATGAGGCCCCTAAATCTACCACCCATGCATCAATTATATCTTCTAATGAAAGAATCAAATCATTTTGCAACACATCACCTGTCACATTCACTTCATGATTTTTTTCTTGTTGTGTGTCTCCTTATTTTCCCTTTTGAGACTTACAATCTTCTTTCAGGTGTCATTTCCAGCACAATATTCCTGATTTGGACTTAGATATGCCTTTCTTTGACTTACTATGATATCCTAGGCTCCTTCCTCTTTCCATTTTTCGTACCCTATTTTCTGCATTTAAAGAATTACCTGATGTTTCACTGGAGCTTTTCCATTGCATTTCCTCGCTAAGGATTGCACCAACAACATCATCAAACTTTAAAGTACTAGATCCAGTGACAGAGTTATTAATAGCCATAACTAAGCCATTCCAACTTTCTGGCAATGAGCATAGAAATAACAAAGCCCTAACTTCATCATCAAAATTTACCCCTACAGAACTTAACTGATTGGTAACCATATTAAATTCATTTAAATGATCAGAAATAGATCCACCTTCTGACATCTTCATATTAAATAAATGCTTCATAATAAATACCTTGTTTGAGGTCGAGGATTTTTCATATAGTTTGACCAATGTCATCATTAAACCCTATATTTTCATTTCCTTTGAAATATTAAAGGCAACCAATGCCACTAGGAATAGTCGTATTCTTCCATGTGCCTTTCTTTTGAGAACCTCCCATTTTGTGTTTTCCATACTCATCAGCGTCTTAGTTTTTCCGCTTAATGGTAGGTACAGATATTTCTGAAACAAATAATCTTGCATCTGCATCTTCCATAGTGGGTACTTTTGGCCGTTAAATTTCTTGACCCTAAACGTGCCATCTTCCACCATTGCTTAGTCGAACCAGGAACCCTTCTCTCTTATGAGTTTAAAATCCAAATAAACCTAGCTCTCATACCAGTTGTTAGAAAATTATATATTATAGAGAAGTGAAACACATAAAATATTTCAGAAACACAAACACAAAAAAATACATAAAACAAGAGAGACAAATATATACGTGGTTCACCCAATTTGGGCTACGTCCATGGAGAAACAACTTGTCCTTCCTTTATATTATCCAACAAATGAAGATACAACCTACAGCAGATCCGTTGTAATTTCCCCTTCACTCTCACACGGTCTCCTCTCTCTTTCTCGCTTAGAATACACATATACACAACAGCAATACAATTCCTTCATATATAGAAAGGGGTTTCCTTCTAGGGAAAAAATCCCTAAATTAAACATAATCTCTACCATCAGATCATCCCCCTGACAGTGATTAAATAGGGGAGCATTTCCACCCCGTTATGAAATGGGGTCCAACACAAAAATACCTCTTAATGAAGAAGATAATCAGTCTCCACACCCAACAAAAGAAACTGGAATTTAGGTAGTCACAACCGAGTTGAGAGGAATGTTGACAGCTGAGGGAGCATATGTAGCCAAGAAATAGAGGCAACCAAAAGAGGAAAAAGATAGAGCATATGAGGTAGAAGTAGCATTCCAAGTGAGCACAAGTTTAAGAAGGCCAAGGTGAAAGTAGAGAAGGAGGGGAGACAGAGAGTATATTGAAATGTTTTTGTGGAGTCATTTGAGCCCACTTTGTTCCTTATTATCTTGGTTTTGTATTGCTCTATCATGTTAAGTTCTTGTTATGTCTATGAGGCCTTCGAGCGAGATGAAATGTTTTAATATTGTGTGATTTAATAGAAGAAGAGATTGTAGGGATATAAGTGTACCTTTTATTATGGACTTATGTGGCTTTTTCAAAATTTTAATATGAAGGTTCCTGCGTGATATTACTTCTATATGTGCTCTTGATCTGTTATGGTTGGGTCTCTAACTGTTATAGTTCAAATTTTATTGGGTATTTATAACCTTCATGTGGTTCATTCCTACACCATATTCCAGCCCCTTGATTAACTAAGGTCACCGCACGCCTCAGGTGAGACGCCTTAATCCCCCTGAATAAGGTGAAAATGTCAGTGTTTTGCTAGACTATGACAGAGCCTTTGTTGGGCCCTATTCCCGAACCTGGGGTCTCAACCCATCCATTATTTTTCCGCCAACAAATGGTTCCATTGTCAGGACCTTAAAATTTTCAAAGGAGTTTAGAATATGGTGTCAAGTATCTTTAAGAAGGAACTACAAGATTGGTAGCATGAACAAGCAGAACAGTTTGCCTCTCAAAAAGATCAACTCCATCGATGAAGTGTGAGGCATATGAAGGAAGAAATCCTATATAAAGAACCTACTAGTGATCAATAAGAGATATTATGGTGCAAGTACCCAGAGGAGCTCTACAATTGGTTGCGGAAATTGCAAGTAAAAGGAAATAACATCGAACAAAACCAATATCATCGTACCTGGACTCAAGAAGATATTTTTGAGATACATTGGCTTGACACGGATCTAAATCGAGCTATAGATTTTTGGGTGCATACCACATTAGAGAGATACATTATTGAGTTTGTTGTGGAGGGTCATAAATCCTTGTCTAAGGCTGAGGTCATGTTTAAGTTGGGGTTGTGGGGAAGAATGTTAAGGTAAATATCATTATGGGTTAAGGTTCTAATGGTGGAAGAAAGCTTGTTGGTGTTCTAGAACCCACCCATGGAAACTTAAAATCTCAGTATTTGGGGAAGGACCTAAAGGGAGGGATGTTACCTAGTGGGAAGCTATGAAAATATTGAGGAAATTTATGTGGATGACTTCTGGAGGGCCAGATATTTGATGGAATAGAGGAGCGCGTGGATAGCTTAAAAATGGAGGGAGAGAGCTCTACGGGATATCGATAGAAGGAAGAAAGAGCTACACCAAGCAGGAGTGGTGTTAGGAAATATAGGAGAGATAAAAAGAGAAGGAAGTCGGTTGAAGTTGTGGAGTAGGTGGGGATAGAGATAGAGTAGAGGTTGGACCGTCAGCAGGAGAAGAAATGGTTGTAGCAACAGTGTGTTAGAGAAGTGATAGGGACTCCACCCCACCCTTAAATATGGGATAATCAAATGGAATGGGCTTCATAGGCCCAGATGATGACATGCACTTCACCATGAGAATATTTTTTGTTGAGAATGATGTGTCCCCCATGAGTAATGATTCACCTCCTCATAGCTTAGGTAGTATCTTCCCCAACCTTCCCCTGGTACTTTATCACAACCCTGGTCAATTTTTGTATAAATTAATCAAAGTCATAAAGGTTCACAGTGTACACGCTACCTACAAGGTTGGTAACAGTAGTAGTAAAAATAGTAATAGTAGTACAGGTCTACAAGGTTTATCACAATCAGGTTCTCATGGATTTATACTCCTCTCACAAGTCAATCAAGCATGGAAAAATCCTTTACTCGATATCCCAATTTCTCACAAAGAGGGAATGAGGACATAGAGCAACATTGGTACTTATGTGAAGCCATGTGGAGGGCTCTCCATACTCTAGATGCTACAAATTTGATTGAATTACAAACCATTCTTCAAGAGAGTGCATTGAGATGGTTCATCAAATGGTCTGCATTACAACAAAATCCAATGGTAGATGAAGTCAAATGGGAGTTTATTCAAGAATTTAAGCTTCCTTGGACCAACCAGCAGGGGTTGTCTGAGGTATGGTAAATCAATCAGCGGGAAATGGAAACTTCCTAGGAGCTAATGCAGAGGTTTAAGGAAGTGATTAGCAAGATGAGCTACCCGATTGACCAAAAAAAAATGGGATTAATTTATTAAAGCATTATTACCCCTTACTCGCACATCATTGACTCAGCAGAAAATTGATACTCTACAAGACACCCTAGAGCAGGAAACTCAAATTGAGGCTATGGCAAAATACCCACATGAATACTAGGGTGGAGTAGCCTCACATGACCCCTCTATATTAGGTATGCGACATCAAATTGCAAATTTGAGTGAGAAGTGTAGGGACTTGCAACCAGCACGACCTATGTGACCGCATGTATGGTGTACCAACTGCCTTTTCGAGGGGCATCATGCAGTGGAGTGCCCAAGGTTGAGGGGCCTGAGAATTCTCTCTTCACGGTGGGGCCATCCACATCTTTACCCGCTGCAGAATTTTCGCAGATTCGGATGTAAGGTTTATACACAGGGCACACTCAATTTCATGCATTTCTGAACCAATAGAGTACAACACCATCATAGTATTGTGAAATATGCAGAACATATGGGAATCTCCCTCATCTCTATCCAATTCTACATAAGTATTCCAAAATTCTAAAAAACACTTTTTGTGAATTATGTGCTTTGCCAACCCACCATATTGATCAGTGTAGGGTGTTAGACTCCCTAGTTGATTGATTGGATCAACCAGCCTATCGAGTCAATGAGATTCCTCGAGGACGAGGAGATGAAGGAACAAGGAGGGTAGAACATGATAGAGAGGTCCAGTCTGTTGCTACAACTATGATCAGGAAGGGCATGTCGCAAGGGACTACCCGCTACCCAAAATAACTTGCTCCTCCCAGTGCAATGTTTGTACACATGCAATGGAAGACTGTCCAAATTTGATCACTAGAAGGGAAGAGCGCAACCTCCAATAGAGAGAAAATTTAATTAATGTTGAGCCAAGGCTACTGGAGACATCTCCCCTCTCAAACATCAACGTAGTCACCTGTGGAGGGAACAAGACTGGAGTTGACATTGGAAGCACTAAATAGCACCGAATCGTAAAATCAGCCTCACCAAAATGCTCATATGATTCCGAACAAAAAAAAGTTGTACTACAAAGAAGCTACGAAGACTTTTGACAAATTGAATTCAAGCGGTGGACCTCAAGGAGAACATCTAGGATTTTCAAAATCTAGGAGCCTAGAACTACCACAATCCAATGTTTGACCTATATCAGAATGGTTTAGGCTATTTCTGTAAATTTTGAATGATGATCAGATGCTCGGACAGTTGCAAGAAAGTCTTAAATTTTATTTCAAGGATGGAGCAGCCGAGGAAGGATTCATTTCTATCAACTTACCCAAGAGACATCTAGGAGGGTGCCGAGAAACAAGAAGAGAAATGGAAGGGAGTTATGAATTGATGCTTAGATTGCATGCTTCTAGATCAAGGATACAATGTCGGATCTGGGATCAGATGTGAATATCCTACAGAGAAAAACCTAGGAAGCCCTAGGAAGGTTGAAGTTGGTGTTTCCTCCAATTCAACTAGGTATGGAAAATCATTATTGTATCCTTCCGATTGGAAGGTTGGAGGATGTACAAGTTGACATATCAGGGGTGTAAACTTATGCTAACTTTGAATTAATAGACATCATTGGGACAAAGACCACTATCCAACATTTCTTTAAATATATTGGGCCTTTGAGAATTATGTGATAATTGATCTAAAGAAGGAGTTGATGACATTTGAAGTAGATTGAGTTAGAGTGATCCAGCCCCTAGACCCATACCAAGGACCTGTTATAGACATTTTTGTGCCCTACAACTCCAAGCATGAAATGTCCACAAACCAAGGGCTCCTAAGTCCCTAAAAGTGTTGTTCTAACCCCTAAAGGAACAAGGTCAACAGATTACAGCTTCTCCCAGAAGTTCTCTACCAGAAACTGCTCAGAATAAGTCAAAACAGGATCATTTCAGCTGCTCCACTGGCTAGGTGTGTTGAATTGCACCTAAATACACTGTGAGGGTGCGTTGCATTTCAAAAGTCCCTTCTGTGGGGTGCGATGGGCGAGAAATGACAAATGGCAGTGTCATTCCGCGAGGTGGAGAGACAATGGAAGCTTCCAGCATCTTCTCCTGTGACACTTGCCTCACTGAATTCGACCAAGGATGAGTAAGAGGCCTTCAGTCTCCAAGTGGAAGCAAGAACTAACAGAGAGAAGACACTAATCAAATCACAAGCTGACTCATCCTCCTTACACATATCTATATATGGATCCCTCATCTCAGAGATCAGGAGGCTGGAATTTTGCATATTGTAAGGAATTGTTGTTGGTTTTTGAGACAAACATCAGAGTATTGGGTGATCTATGCTTTGTTTGAGGTGAACAGGGGCTTCTTTGCTGGGAGGTTGATGCTGGGTCAGGAATCACTGGTTGTAACTCCTCCTGGATCTTTTCTTGTTTATCAATAAAAACTATTTGAGTTTTTCCTCCATGCTTTTGTATCATTGATGCTTGTTACATTTGTATGGTTAACTTAAATCTGATCCTAAGTTGTTTATGAATATAGATCCATGTCTTTGTATAGTGTTCTTCTTCTGTGATCTTAAAGGTACTTTGTGAAGCTGGGCAAGTAAGGGAGCAGGTAGCTAGAGACTGTCAAAGAAGAGAGGGATTGGATCAAAGGATTAGCGCAAGACACAGGTTGGTTCTTTCTATTCCTCTCTATCTATAGTTCATAAAGGAAATACAAAAGTAGTTTTTCTCTGTTTGTTTCTAAGGTAGCTGTCACACCTTAGTGGGATAGAGCAGTTCGAAATAGACACTTTTCCCTGTAACAGGACCAAGTTTCACCGAGCTGGTAGATTACAAGGAAGAAACTGACTTGTTGGATCAACTGTATTGGCTGACAGCAGGGAGAAGAGAAGAATATATTAATCTGAAGGCAAAAGGATTGATCCGCTAGAGGAGCATTCAAAGCTCAGAGGTCGGCTCTGAGGCCGCTTGGGATGAATAGCAATAGGGAGGGTACAAGATCAACACCAAGCATTGTGTCATGATCCATCGCATTAATTGGGTTTGTACTGAGGTATGATAATTCCCTATTTTCAATGGCATGGACTCGTTTAATGATTTTCTTAATACATTTTATGCAACTGTCTCTAAAGAACACAAAGAGCCCTTACTGGATGTCACCTTATAAGCGACACCAGCAAGGTGGTGGGGATCTCACCGCAACCATATCAAGGAACGGAAGAAGATTAAGACAATGATTAGAGTTAGATTTCGGAATTCATAGGATTACCCATAGAACTTCATGAAGTACAAGGGGAGCTTCGACCCTCGACAACACGTGCAAGATTGTAAGGCTATCTAGATCAGGGAAGGGCTTCCATAGGACTTATGGGTTCATAGGTTTATACATACCCTAGGGACATTTCCAAAGGCATGGTATGTAAAGGAGGAAATAAGGAGGTAGACCAGTGATTGGGACTGTATGGTAGATCAATTTATCAGATATTTTTCCTTTACTAATAGTGATGAATGAATCGTGACTGCTTTGCAAGCCATTAAACGGGTTCTACTCATGGAAGGACAGTTGACAAAGGGATGTATAGACCAGGACACCCTTGAGCATCTATATGAATCCAGATTCCATGAAGTCGTAGCTTGTGGAAATATCGAACAGGAGTCAGATGAGGATGAATTGGAGGAATTGAGACATCTAACGTTCAAGGACACTAAGGGGGAACAAAGTGTTGAAGATGGGTCTGTAACTAATGGTCCATAGCTACTACCCTTGAATTTATGAAAACATAACATCAACACTAATAAGAATCTAAAGCTAGCGTCAACCAAAGATTACTTGGATGATCAAACTACCAAGGAAATCTTCGATCTCTTAAGGGAGTATAAAGATTTTTTCCCTACATCTGTTGTGAATCTTAAGGGGATTAGGGGGGAGTTAGGGGAGATGAAGATTGATGTTAAAACTGATGTAAAGCTAGTTAAACATCGGCCATATAGGCTAAATATGAGATTCAAAGATAAATTGAAGAAGGAGATAGATAAAATTTTAGCGACGGGGCTTATATCCCTAGTTGATGAATTCAATTATGTTAGTCCAATTGTTTTACAAAACAAGAAGGATGCTAAAAAGATTCAGGTTTTCATATATTTTTGGAGTCTAAACAATGCCTCTGTTCATGACCCCTTCCTTACCTCGTTCAACGACGAAGTTCTAGATAATGTGGCAGGAAATGAAGCTTACACGTTTACAGATGGATTCTCTATTTACCATCAGGTCCATATTGCGGAGGAAGATAAGAAGAAAACCACATTTACAACTGAATGGGGATCCTATGCATACCATGTTATGCCTTTTGGACTCAAGAATGCACCAACAATATTCTCAATAATTGTAATTGTTGCTTTCATGGATTATATTCACAAGTTTCTAGAAGTTCACCTGGATGAATGGTCCGTCTACAATTTTCTAAAGAAGCATTCCAGTTTTCTTTGAGTGATGTTTTACCATTGCAGACAACTGCAGATTTACCTAAACCTAAAAAAGTGCATATTTGTTGTCCCTTTCGGGACACTTATGGGCCATATAGTCTGTAAATACAGAGTATGTGTTAATCCCGCTAAGGTCGTAATGATTCTGAATATGGAACCACCAACAACTGTTAAATAGATGAGATCCACCCTTGGGCATACAGGATATTACATGAGGTTCATCCACAACTATTCTTCAATCATTGCACCATTGGAGAAGCTATTAAAGAAAGTCGAAAATTTTGTCTGGTCAAATGAATGTGAAGTTTCTTTTAATATGCTGAAGGAAAAACTGGAAAGTGCACCAATCTTATTTTATCTAGATTGGAGCAAGAAATTCCACGTCCATATCGATGCATTGGGTATCGCCTTGGGGGTTGTCCTAGCTCAGCCCGGACACGGAAATATTGATCAACCCATTTAATTTTCTAGGAAAAAATTATCCACAACAAAAAATAATTATACCACAACTGAGCATGAAGCACTTGCGATGGTATATTCACTACAAAAGTTTTGGCACTATCTCCTGGGGGTCCGTTCAAATTCTTCACTAATCATTCTACCCTAAAATAGTTGGTGAATAAGGCCATACTTGAAGGAAGGATTTTTCGCATGGCTTCTATTTATCTAAGATTTCACATTTAAAGTAATTTTCAAGCCAGGCAGACTAAACATGGGGCCTGATCACCTTTCTCGGTTAGAGTCAGGTGAAACTGGAGGATCAGTAGATGATCAGTTACCAGATGCCAACCTGTTTCGAGTTGAATTTGTACCAAACTACTTGGAGGATATTGTAGTATTTCTAGCCACAGGTAAATGCCTAGAGGGGTACAAAATGACACGGCGAAGGCACATGGCGGTTCATGCTGCAAATTATAAGTTGATTGTAGGAGAGTTGAACAAGTTGGGCCTTGATTAGATATTACGAAGATGTGTTCTTGATCATGAGAGACAAGATGTATTGTGGGAGTTTCATTTAAGATTCGCGGGTGGGCATGTTGGGGGGAAGGCTACCACGAGGAAATTGTTGCAGGTGGAACTCTAGTGGCCCACAAATTTCAAAGATACAATGGAATATGCTAAGAGGTGTGATTTTTTCCAAAGGGTTGGAAATCCATTGCACCAAGATGAATATCCTTTGAAACCAGTATGGGCACTGTAGGATTTTGAGAAATGGGAAATCAATTTTGTAGGACCTATTAACCCACCAGCATGCCACTCCCACACCAAAAATATTATCACCACCACAGAGTACCTTACTAGATGGGATGAGGCGGCACCAGTAAAATATTTCACCACAAACATTATTTCCAGATTCATTTTCGAGAATATCATCACCGGATTTGGGTGCCCCAGAAGCCTCACCAGTGACCGCGGGGCCCATTTCACCATTGCCTCACTACTACATAACTTTATGAAACAAAACCATAAGATCAACCCATATCACCCTCAATCAAATGGTATTGTAGAAGCCTTTAACAAAATATTAAAGAGGGGACTCACCAATATATGCTTGACCAATAGAGACGATTGGGACTAGTGGATGCCAACAATAATATGGTGTTATCGTATAACTGTCAAGCGCTTACACAAGTATACGCCTTTCTAATTAGTATATGGATGAGAGGTTATAGTACTTATCAAGTTTACCATCTCCAACCTCTTCATTGCGCAATCCACTCACATGAAGGAGGACGATTCAATTCCAAAGAGGTTGGAAGAGCTCTGGGAACTGAACGAAGCTAGGTTTCTAGAAGATTTCCACCAAACTGTTAAAAAGCAGAGGCAAAAGGTATGGCACGATAGGCATATCAAGTGAAAATCCTTTATAGTTGGAGGACATGTTTTTCTATACGACAGTAAATATGTAAAGTTTCCTGGTAAGTTGCAAATGCATTGGTTGGGACCCTTCATTATTGTAGAAGTGAAAGAATCAAGATTTGTCAAGAATGCACAATTGGATGGTGTCTTACTATCTGGATGGGCGAATGGTGCACTCCTAAAACCTTTCCATGGCTTGAACAATTCTGTAACAAATTGATGAAATCTCTGCAAGGGGGTCATAAGAAGGTTTAGGTAGAGTTATTCAGTGGTTTGTAGTATATCAATTGCGCCAATTAATTTAGTTGGTAAGTTGTTCCAGTCGAAGTCAATCATTAATAAACTTTTGTCAGTTCTTTTAGTTGCAGAAGTATTCTCACCTCGTCACAACTACTTGTGGTTGGGGAATCACACATGTCAGTAGTCGTATCTTTAATAATTAATCAATAATTCCCTGTGTCAATTCAAGCTTGGGCTAAATATTTCTCATAATATCCCTGACATGATTTGTCATCAACTTCTAGGTGTCTACCATCATAGCACCATAATTAGCCATCAATTCCACCCTCCTTTTATAGTTTTGCGCCATCTAAGTCACTTCTGGCTCACCTGTCTTCATCGCTACCATGGTTGAGACTGAGTGGGGAAGTTACCATATTAATTAGTTAAGTGGTCTAATAAAAAACATCGTGTTGGGATTTTCTATTTAATTTGCATGGCAACGATAATTTTCTTAGAACCAAAAGCCGAGGTGGTCAAATTTCCAATTCTAGAGTTTGTATCTAATTTTCCCTATTCAAAGCCCAAGTTCAAGCCCCCCCACCCCCCCCCCCCCCCGTTCGTTTGTGGTGTATCATCATTTCTCTGCAGTAATGACGAAGACTGTAATTTCTATTCCATACGTTGAGCCAAATTCAAGAATTACGAAGAAAGAGCATCTCTATGGAAAGTATGATAAAGTTGTGCTTGTAGACAATGACCTCTCAAATTCATTCCAGTTTCCAACACTCAAGCAGGAGGTCTACATAGAACCTATAATCAAATCCAACAGAAGCCAGTAAATAAAAGTTACAGAATACTTTAGGGTAATATAGAGGTCGATGTTGTTGAATTTGAGTCTTCCGGTTTTCGGCATGACAGGAGCAGCTATGCAATGCATGAAATTCCTCATCAGTAGGATGCATGGAGGGTCGTTATGGCTAGACAAGGAATACACGATCCATGTTGTTGACATTCAGAGACTAACAAGCCTATCTACTGCTAGAGTCGTCGTATCAACTGATTTTCAAAATGCTTCCAAGCAGGGGAAGAAAAAACGTGATGACAACTATTATAATAGGTATGGTACCCAGTGAGGAGGCAAGGGTGTTTTGATAGAGCCAATTAATAAACCCAACATCAAATTTTCCTGTTACACAATTCTTAGGAGATTCATGCGAAATTTCTCGAGAGCCAAATGCACGTTGGACACCATTTCATTTTTGGAGGCTTGTGTGCCATGCACACAATTTAATTGGTGTATCTTTTGTTGGACATTTGATAAACCAACACTCTCCGTGTGTTTTGTGACATGGACTAAGCGCCTATTATGGATCCTTATCTCTAACGATGTGACTGTTGACTAACACCGGCACGTTTTTGTCTAACGGAAATCGTGATTCCCAACAAGTGGTGTCAGAGCGTAGGTAACGAGTTGGATACACACCCAGCTCGTGTTGGGGGGGATTGTTGGACATTGGATAAACCAACGCTCCTTGTGTTTTTCGTGACATGTCACTAACCTCCTCTTGTGGATCCTTACCTCTGGCGATGTGATCATTGACTAACACCTACGGGTTTTGGTCTAACGGGAATCGTGATTCCCAACATATTTATTCTACAGGAACATTTTATGCTTGTAAAGATGTGTATAAAAGGGATACTCACTTTATTTATGGATATCTTGTTGTCACATTGGCCATGTGGAAATGGTTCCCACCAGAGGGTTAAGAGAT
Source organism: Pinus tabuliformis (assembly GCA_031772625.1). Taxonomy (NCBI): domain Eukaryota; kingdom Viridiplantae; phylum Streptophyta; class Pinopsida; order Pinales; family Pinaceae; genus Pinus; species Pinus tabuliformis. The sequence continues at coordinate 1,070,321,485 of CM062818.1, forward strand.
GGCATCGGTTACTGAAGACTAGCCACTTTCTCTTAGGTACGTACTGTGGTAGACCTTTGGGGACCCCAGCAGTAAATAAATCAATGAGGCCTCCTTTTCCATATGTTATAAAAATGCGATGGAAGTCACCAAGGCCACACCAAGAATCCTGAGTTTCTCCTTGATGACTACTCACATGATATCTGGTTCAGGAACAGCCATGGAAGCACTAAATACAGCCGAAGTGTGTCAATCCTAGAAAATTTCATATGCAGGCCCAAAATTGTATGTTAACTGAAGAAGCCTTCCATATTGAAGTCCCTTCTTGGATGGGGATTGCGGGAAAAGTTTAGGAGGAGATGCATATATACTTGTTTAAAGGAATGGTACCCCAACCACTACTGGGAAAAACCCCTATGGCATCAAGCAAGTGGATGGCTGAGGAGACACTACACCAAGTCATCAATAGGCTTGAGACACATATGTTGTCCTTATAGGAAACTATGGTGAATCTTCGTGCCTCAGTAAGTCCATTTCCCACTTTTTTCTAATTTCACAGTTCAAGATTGCTTGTTTCTTTGACTTGTAGCCCTCTTGTTGCTTCGATTCATGAAGTGGACCTAGACACTCAGTCGAAACCTACAATTATGAATCATCAACCTATTACCACCAAGCCACCATCCGGGCCCAAGAAAAAAACTTAGGCCAACTTCACCCCAGTTGTTGATCTCACGGAGGAGGAACCCCATTCGAACACCACCACACCCATCTTAGAGGAAAATATACCTTCCACTTCCACTGTATCACATGGTTGCGCAATCCATCACCTCGTACGGCCTCCACATCCACCACCATTTCAGACATCCTGCCATCTAGAACTCTTCCCAATACATAAATGGAAATCGAGGTTGACTCCATTATCCAATAAATTACTACAGTCCTCAGCCCAATTTTTTACTTTCAATCAATTGGTTGCATGCCAAGAAGAGGCGTTGAATAGAATTATGGATACTAAACATGAGCAGCAGCAGTAGCAAATTCTTTACCTTGCAGCGGAACGATACTATCTCCTCCAAGAGTAACAAACGCTTCAAGGCTAACTTGGCAAAATTACTAGAAAAAAGTCCATCACATATGGCCCTTAGTCGCAGACATAATCACAGATGCCTCAGAATATTTCTCGACCTGCACTCTTCTTGAATGTTGTGACCACATCAAATAAGCTTGCGTTGACCTTGTCTCAACCAACCGAGAGCTTAAGAGAAGTATTGTTACCACTTAAATGACACTACCGGATCCTGCCACCTAGTATGCTAGTGAAATTGAGTAGAAATAGCATAAGTGGTTGGTCTGAAAGCCTCTATCATCTAGGAAACTGAGTAATCTTAGGGACTCTTGGAGAAAGTGCACAACTGGTCAGGCTACTTGGCCAAGAAAAATCAACATTTTTACCCTTTGTGCCACCATGCTAATCATTTTTTTAACCAAGTTATGGGTACTAAATAGAAGACACAATAGAAGGATCTTCTGGCATAGGTGGATGCCCTTAAGGCCCAGATCCAGCAAATCAATGATGAGTCTAGCAAGGCCAAGCATATCCTTCATGAACTTAAGCCGCTATCACAAAATCACTTGGAGACACTGCAACAAATCAGAGAGGAAACAGAAATGCAGTGGAATACTCTCTTGAGAACGCGCCCTTCTAATTTGACTGCCAAACTCACGATGCAATTCCTCAACCAAGACCACACTCTCACAGGCTTATGGAAGACGGCCCCCAATGCATAAATGCAATTCATAAATGGAACCATTCAAATTGTCCCAAATTTTGTTCCTTCATTGGAAGGAACAGCACAAGAAGAAGCACCAGCAATACATGTTGAACCACAAGTACTAGTAAAAGATTGACTCGGGGACGAGTCAATGGAATCTGGTCGCGGCCTGTTGGGTCCTTTATTTTTTTTTTGCGATACATTATGTAGTTTGACCACATTTTGACTAGATGTAACCAATGGGAAGTCACGAAGGAGACAACTGGACAAGAAGAAGGGACCCGAAAAATACTGGCAGTTGCGAAAGGAAGGACAAAGAAACACAGACTTAGGCAATCACAACCAAGCTTAGAGGAATGTTGTGATCCAAGGAAGAAAATGCATCCAAGAAAGAGAAGCATCCAAAAGAGGAAAAATATGGATCATCTGAGGGATAAGTACCATTCCAAGTGAGTGCAGGGTTTAAGAAGGCCGAGGGGAAAGTCGAGAATGAAGGGAGATGGAGAGTATACTGCAATGTTGTTGTGCAGTTGTTCGAGCCCACTTTTTTCCTTATTATATTGGTTCAGTGTTTATATAACATGTTAGGTTCCTGTTATGTCTATGAGGCCGTCAAACCAGATGAAATGTCGTAATGTTGTGGGATTTAATATAAGAAGAGATTACAGGGATATATGTGTTGAAAAATGTGTAACTAGGTCTAGTCTTCATAAGTATGAAATGTATTTTTGTAAATTATAAAATGAAAATAAATTATTATTATTATTATTATTATTATTATTATTATTATTGGAGCATGGGTTTCATGCTCAAGTTATTTTATTTTATAGGTCAAACACCCATTGAGTTTGTCTATGGTTTGTCCTAGGTCTAGAAGTCAAAGTATTCATTGTCATATATTGAAGACATGTTGATGGTGCTTGACCTGCCAACATTCAGGGGATCTCCCCAATATTAAGTCCCAATCAGACCTCACATCATTTGGTGTAGGATTCCCATCCAGTATAAAGGCCCGATTTCCAAATACATAAATATTTTCCTTGGCTCTAGCTGTCAGCACAAGAGAGTGATGCAATGGTATCTTCGAAAAGCAAGGTGAGTGTTCCTCGTGAGTGTGCAACGCAACTATGTCCAGGTTATCTTACTGAAAAATGGGGGAGAAAAATGAGCCTCTAAATGAAAGGTAGTAGTACCACCCAGGAAGAGACACACATGAACCAAAAGGACATGTCCAACATCTAGCAGAATAGTCCATAGTGGATGTGACAGTCGTTACAACCAATGAATAAGGGAAAATCCACATAACATCCAATAGAATAGCCCACAACGGATGTGATAATCGTTATGATTGATAAGAAAAGAAAGGTTTGTCTACTATCCCACAGAATATTCTATAAGGATGAGACAGCGTTAACAACCATTATAGCACATTCTCAACAAGATAAGAACTAAAATAACCGAAATAGTTCAAATATCTTAGTACATGTGAAAACAAACATGAAATACAAACGCTCATAGAATAGTATTACAAACATTCATACATCATGAATGGAGAATGTGTTGGCCTTCAAAGGATTTTGTTATTACTAAAAAATTCCAAGGCACATATTTACATTGTACATCGCTAGCCCTAGTAGTAGGACATTGGAGCCACTCCTTTCTCCTCAAAGAACTAGTTGGTCTCTCTAAGGCCTTGCGGGAGGAGCCAAGGTGAAAACTCCTTTGCTCATATAATGAGGGGGTATATATAATCAAGGGGTGATTCTTACCCCTCAAGATTCTTTGACTACCCTCATTATTGTTCAACTTCCTATGACTTTTCAACTTACATGAATCTTCATATTCATGTGTGTCCATTAGACTTCCACTTTACAATACATTTGATTTACAATATACATGGCCCACACTAGCGATGTGACATATGAAAACTCATGACATGACTTGACATGATGTTGTTGACATGGACTGGCTTGATGATATGGCAATGTCAAGTCGCTATCATTTATGAGTGATAAATGTGTTCTTAGATATGCCTTCTCTTCTCCTCTGGATTGCTTGATGATGAGGGGTCTTCAATGATCTTCGGTCTTAGAAGGTGGTTGCACACTTTGTGTACCTTTTTCTTGCTTTTGGTAGGTCCACTCATCCGTTCAGCTACAAGTAAGTCTTTAGGCATGCTTCCCTCCTTTTTCTCCTTCATCAACATCTCACCATGACCTGATAGTGTATGTGTTCCTACAATTCACTCATGATAAGACGACATTAATATGAAAAATCCCTATCCTAAGATGATGCATTATTATCCATGAAATGAGCCCAGGATAGGTGACAGGCTGGTACAAAGTGCCCAGTAATTGTGCATTGCATAGTTGCAGGTGACAAGGAGAGAGGTTGATCACTAAGAATCCACAGAGCGCATCTTAGGCTTGACTGAGGAACCTTTCGGCACAGTCCCCACTGGGGAAAGAAATTACGCAATGGCCACTGGGAGTTAGGATTGTGCATTTCAAGCTAGCAATGGGTGATGCGGGATGAGGCCCTGAGAGATCAGTTTGCGCAATTTTCATAGGCAAGGAGGGTTGGGTAGTAGAGAGACCTAAAGGACAAATCTGCATAGTTCTTGAGATCAGTGAGCTCTAGATGAGTGCGGACACTGAGGACACTTTTGTGCAGTTATGGAGACCAAGAGAGGTTGGGATCTATCCACATTGTAGGGTTCCAACAAGCAAGGAGAAAAGCTTGAGGACTAAAAGTGTGAAGTGTTCAGTTCAAGTCAGACTCAGATAAATAACTGCAAAATTATGGATGTCAAGAAAAGTTGTTGGGCTCTGGAATTACGCAGTAAACCTGCCCTAGACGATAGTGACTATGCAATGCGCAATTCTAGGAAGCAAGGTCACATCACTGGGGGCTGATACTGTCCAATGTGTAGTTCAGTCGGGGCCTGGTAAAGTTGAGTTGCTTGGTTGGGAAGATTTTCTGAAAATTGCTAAGTGCGGGAGGAAGATAGACTTGTGATATAATTGAATTGTGATCACACACTTAGCATATTTCGACGACACGATGACATAGACTACCAGAATGAAAATAAAAAATTTCCCTCTATGTGATTGTCTCATGACAAGAAGCGACAAGTACGACACTTGAAACAAACTTTAGGATGGTCATGAAGGCACTTGTGTGACAGTGCTCAAAACTTTGTGTATAAGTGTGATAGGTGCTTACATGACTAGGACACCTAATATACAAAAAGAAAAACCTTTGAAACCACCAGAAAAGGTTTACAAATATGACATATCAGTCAAACATGCCAAAAGACAATAATTAATCCAAAAAGAAAAAGGGTTCAAAGAACTTAGGAAAAGCTCATGAAATGAGCTTAAGTGTTTGCAACAATCAAGGGCAAGACCAAGGAACGCTCCGAAATTTGAGTGCAAGCCAAAACTTTGGAGGGTGTTGCAGCCACTACAACAAGACCCCATTGTACATATTGTAACTTGTAAAGTAAAATTATTTTTTTATTTAAAGAGTCAGAATACCATCCAAGATCAAGTCAGCCTAAAATTTATCAAGTCATCCTAATTGAAGAGCCACGTCTACCCCCTTGAAGAAGCCTATATAAGGAGAGGAACTCGTTCTCCAAAATAAAACTCACTCATCTCTCATTCCATCTGAAGAAGAGGAAAAAGAAGAGGATGAAAAGAAGGAAGAAGAAGAGGTTGAATAAGGACGAAGTGTTTTGGGCTAGTTCTCTCTCTCTCACATGCTATAGAAATCTAGGGTTTTTGTGCAAGGGTTTCATCTAGTTCAATCTTAGAAGGAAGGAATGAAAGAAGGCAAGTGAAGGCTACTAAGAGTATCTCTCAAGCCCTAAGTCAAAAGGAAAGGAAAGCGAAGGATAGAAGAAGGCTTTAGGAAGAAGATCAAAGTTCCCACGTGTGGCAACATCAGTTCCAGCGATTGCAGGGAAGTTGAAATTTCAGATCTGCAGTAGTAGGTCGAAGTTCTTGCAACAGGAGGCCAAATTGGTGCAATTGGAAGAGATTTAACTAGGTTTGGCTAGTATAATTTTTGCACATTATCTCAAGTGGTTTATCTTGATCTTGGAGAGTATTTGTTTGAGTAATAAGGTCTTGGTATTCTTCAATTGAAATATATATATGAAGAGAAGATATTTAGGCGTTTTCCCCTCAAGAGGAGGGGTTTTGGCCGTAGCTTGCAGCCTATATATTGTGTCATTGTTCTTATTGTTTTGGTAGTTGTATGATGTTTCTCACTTTATAATAATAAGGAACAAAGATAATACATAAAAAGGTAACACAAACAGCTATCAAGTTAAAGATAATTAACATATTCATTTCCCTATTGAAATCTCAACATGGAATCGGAGCTAAGGTTAGCTAAGGGCATCATGAAGATCTCCTCTACATTGAAGAAGTTCATCAAGAAGTCTTCCAAGATAGCAAGCCATTTCATGAAATGTATCAAGAAAGTATGGAGTCTCTTATTTTCTTCAAATAAGTCATCAATCAAGGAAAAGGATGAAGGTCTCTTCTCAGCTCTCTCTGGCACATTCCAAGATGAAAATATTCAGGTAATTGATTGTAGTGCATCAAGACACATGATTGGCCATCCCAAACAATTGAATACCTTATCAAAAGTAAAATCCACTTATTCAGTGGAACTTGGAGATAACAAGATCTACCCCGTAAGAGGTATTGGATCGACCTCTATAGAGATGTAGAATATAAGAAACATACACCTCAACAACATTCTATTTGTTCCATACTCAAGCATATAAAAAGCTAAAGTCATTGGAATTTGAGAAGGAAGACTTTACAGGTTGATATCTCCTTTAGCCCAAGCTTTAGTCCACAATGAAATTAGCCCATGCAAACTTTGGCATAGAATATTTGGTCATCTTCATTTCAAAATTCTTCCATCTCTAATCTCAATAGTAGATGGAATCCCTGAATTAAAAGAATGTCATGAAGGAGTATGCAAGGGATGTGCATTAGGAAAGAATACCAAAAGAACATTTGGAAGCAGTGCTTCATGGTCAAAAGAAATCTTGGATCTTATTCATTCTGATGTATGCAGTCTTATGACTCCTAAATATCTTGGGGACATCTATATTATGTCACATTTATATATGATCATTCAAGAAATACATGGGTTTATTTAATGAAAAATAAGGATGGAATATTTACAAAATTTCAATAATTCAACACTAAAGTAGAGAACCTTACATAAAGAAGAATCAAGATACTCAGCTTTGGTAATAGAGGAGAGTATACATCTAAGGAAATTATAACATTCTATAAGGAATCGGGGATTAAGAGGGAGCTTATAGTCTCGTATAATCTAGAACAAAATGGAGTTGCATTACAGAAGAATAGATCCATTAAAGAAAATGTAAAAGAAATGTTACACAATCAGGATCTACCAAAGTTTCTGTGAGGAGAAGCCATAAAAACAACTGTTTACATCCAAAATTGAAGTCCCCACAGCTCCCTAGACAAAAAAAATCCATAGGAAGTGCTCATTCGAAAGAAACCATTTGTATATCATCTATGAATCTCTGGTTGTCCTATATAATCCATATACCAAAGGATAAAAGAAATAAGTTAGATCCATCAGGCATGAGGGGAATGTTTGTTGGGTACAAAAACTCATCAAAGGCCTATAAGATCTACATAAAAGAATGAAATCACATAGAAATTAGGTGAGATGTCATATTTGATGAAAGTAAAGCATTCAAGAAATCAAAGTAACTTCCCATGGACTCTGATGATGAAGAACTTCTGGTATTTGAGGAATAAATTGACAGGGAAGAAGAAGAATCTCACCATGAAGGAGAAGGTCCTAGTGAACCTATTCAACCTGTGGTCATCCCAGAAACAAGGAAAAAACCTAATTGGTTGAATTCCACACTACTAGATGCAGAAGGTCATGGAACCACTCAAGCCACTTTTAGAGAAAGCAAGAAACCCAAACAATATTTTGGGTATACGTGACTAAATTGATAGAAGAAGAACCATACACTTCTGAATAAGTTGTCAACCATCAAGAACAGAAGGATGCCATGAATTAAGAATATCAATCCATAATGAAGAATGGAGCATGGGAGATTATGCCTTGGCCCGAGAATAAATCTATGGTAACTTTGAAATGGATCTACAAGATCAAACATGAATCATATGGAAGTATAGACAAATATAAATCAATATTTGTGGCTAGGGGTTTCTCCCAACTAGAAGGCATCAACTACGAAGAGACATTTTCTCTGACTTCAATATATACGATGATTTTTTCATTAGTATCTCTAGAAGCATCAATGGGATGGAACATCCATCAAATGGATGTCAAGACTGCATTTTTGAATGGCACAATCGATGAAGAAGTCTATATTGAGAAATTCTCGGGATTTGAAGTTAAAGATAGGAAGGCATATTTCTACAGATTAAAGAAAGAACTATATGGCCTTAAGCAAGCCCCAAGGGCATGGTATGCCAGGATGGATGCATACCTTCAAAGGCTAGGCTTCTCTAAAAGTTTTGTTGATCCAAACCTTTATATCAAGGTTGTAATGGGAGAACTAGTGATCATTCTTCTGTATGTAGATGATCTTCTCTTAACAGGTATAGAAGGTCGAATTGAAGAATGTAAGAAACAACTAGCAGCAGAATTTGACATGAAGGATCTTGGGTTGATGCATTATTATTTGGGTCTAGAAGTCTGGCAAGGACCCGATGATATTTATCTAGGACAAGGGAAGTATGTGATCAATATGTTGAAAAGGTTTTACATGTTATATTGCAAACCAATGACAACTCTGATGATCACCAACTTGAAAATACAAAGGAATTTTAAGTCAAGCCCTGTGGATCCTTCCAAGTATAGGAAACTCATTGGCTCACTAATGTTCCTTGTGAATACTCAACCAAAAATATGTTTTGTAGTAAATATTCTCAGTCAATTCCAAGTGGAGCCAAGGCATGATCATTAGATAGCAGCAAAGGATATTCTAAGATATCTACGAGGAACCATTCATTACTACCTGAATTATGACAAAAAAAACTAAAGTCCACTTGATATGATATACAGATTTTGACTAGGGAGACAGTGATCAAGATGGAAGGAGCACTACTGGAGGATGTTTCAGTTCAGGATCCTTCATGATCTCATGAATGAGTAGGAAGCAAGACACAGTTCTGTTGAGTAGTGTTGAGGTTGAATATATTGCAGCATGTTGTTTCTGGGAAAACTAGTGTCTTGTCGAACGACTAGCCCTCTAGGTTTGGCAGCTACCCTAGAAACAACAGTTTAAAGCAATTCAATGATTTCTTCTATGTGTAATAGATAAGAGAAAGATAATGGAACCAACCTGGAACTTCCACTTAATCCCTTGCTTGATCTCTCTCCCCCTTGACAGAGCTTGCAACTCCTCCCCGTACTTAACCTGCTTGGAGAGTACTTCTAGAAACACACTAATAAATAACCGTCAAAGCATCTTGGTCTATTACAACATAAACATTACAGAATCATATATATAATGAACAAATGATAGCATTCACAAATTATAACATTCACAATTTCACAATCATATGGAAGAAAACTTGAAGAACTTTATTAAATAGAAGGGAGAATTACAACCCAATTGTCTGATCCAACATCAATCCCTCTTCACCTCATGAAATAGCAAGATCACACCAACAATACAATGCTCTTTCCTCAAATACAAACTATCAGCACTTCCTTACAATTCACAATATTCCAGCCCCTAGATCTCTTAGATGAGGGATCCATTTATAGATGTGTGCAAGGGTTTGACTCATCTCTAGGGTTTTGATTAGTGTCATCCCACTTGTTACAATTTGTTCCACTTGGAGATTTCTTGGATCTCTTACTCATCCCTGGGCGAATTCAGAGAGGCAAGTGTTATAGGAGAAGTTTCTAGAAGATTCCATGAGCAACCACCTAGAAAATTGTCTTGGACATTTTTCCATCCTCGCCCACCGCACCCTATAGAAGGCCTAATCAGTATGAATCACACTTGAGCAGTGTACCACTCAGTATGCATTGCACCTGACTAGTGTAGCAGTCAGTATGGTTCAGTTTAGGCCATTTGTGGATGGTTACTCAGGTGGAACTTTTTGGGAATGATGTAATCAGATGACCATGTCCTTTTAAGGTATGAAACAACTCTTTTAGGGGTTGATGAGCCCTAGTTTATCGACATATAAGTTTGGGGTTGAAGTGCCCAAATATGTCTATCACAGTTTCCCCCTAAAGCATGAAGTCGTAAATCTTGATGTCGGGTGAAATGCTTTATCATGAGGATTCAAGGTTTCGAACTGGAAGGTGACCTGCATAAGTTACAGTACAATACATAATCATAATATAATTTTCATGATCTAGCTGAGGTAGGCATTCCCATGCTCAGCTTTATAAATTCATTTCATGTACATAGATTAGATAGTTGTCTGTAGATGCAGACTGATGATTCTTTAGATGTAGAGTCATCATCCCTGGTTCGGATGACCATCTATGCAGCGCCTTTGTACATTTGATGTTTTTATATACCTAAATATATCGTAGCCCGAATTGATGAAACTAGATCCGGGGCCTTCAAACTCATTCAATCTTCGCCTGATGTACAAGTCAATCCGTGTGAAGAGATGTTCTGAAGTCGAACATGGAAATACATTGCCTGATTACCAGCCAATAATGTGAGTTGTTAATAGGGGCGAGAAGAATCACCAATAATGATAATGACCCTCAAGGTACTACAGTACAATTCACGTGTTGTGAATATATGATCCAATGTTGAACACCACTCAGAATCTTTCGGTCGAAGGCCATTGATGTCAACCTGTTGTCGGAAGTGAGAAACTTGCCATTGAGGTATGCAAGCTTCAAAGCACTGAAAGGGGTGTTTCTAAGTCAACTTCTTGGATAATGAGCTGATGTCGACAAGAAGTGACTCATCTTAGGAGGGCCTTGATGTATCCCACATCTACGACACGAAACAAAGCAAATGATTCCTGGAGGTGAAAACGATCTAACGACACAAGGTACAGGAATGGTGGTCATGAAAAATGAAAGTTGAATGTATTGCAGTGGATGAGGCATTAACTAGATGGTGAATTCTCGACTGAATGAATTCTCTTGAAGATGTCGGCGACACTGAGATGGATTGGTAGTGTTAACCCCAAAAGATGGATGGTGTGAAAGACCAATGGTGAGATGACCGGTGAACGGAATAACCCAAACCGACTCAATAATGGTGATGAAGTGAAAGTGTCATGTTCAAGAGAGGCCTACTACCATAATTTCTTCAAGTTTTTTCCCTTTTTCCCCAGTCATTGCTGACCAGTACCTCTTTATTTTTGTCAAGCTTAAGGAGGATAACATATGCTTGTTCTATAATTTTTCCTTCGGGCAAACCTATCACTATGTTTTAATGAGTCTAGTGATAGAGAAACTCATTCTTGTCTATAATGGACAAATTTGTTACTATTATTTGAACGAGTTTAATGACAAGGATAACTCGGTCCTTTTCATGTTTAGAGAGTTTGAAAAGGGACGAAAAGGAAACTCTGTCTCGTCTAGAATGGACAAGTTTGTCGCTATCGATTTAACGAGTTTAACGACAAGGATAACTCGGTGCTTTTCATGTTTAGAGAGTTTGAAAAGGGATGAAAAGAAAACTCCAGAAGTTATTTTTCATAAATTAATCCCTTAGGTCCGAAAAAGGATAAAATAATACAAAAGGGATGACTTTTCCGATCACTTTAACAAGCTGAAAAAGACAAGCGCTCGAACTTTTTCATGAGATAATCCCTTAGGTCCAAAAAATATTAAAATATACATGAGGGATGACATTTCCAAACACATTAATGAGATGTAAAGGTCAATTTCTCGACAATATTTTCATATTTAACGAGTCTGAAAAGGGTTTAAAGGAGAGTCAATTTTGAGGAACGAGTGGTGTATAGGGTAGCAACTGGTTCCGGGTAATCTTGGAACTTCTCAAAACATGGTGATTTATGTGAAGAGGTTGGCTAACAAGACCACTCATCGCAACTGTTCCTCAAAAATGGTAAACAACCAAGTGGAAGCATATGATCAGCCAAAAGAATGGAGGCGATGAGAGGTACACAACCAAGGCTCAAAAGGCTGATAGAATGGAAATCAGAATGGTTAATTACTGAAGGTGGGTTCATTTTTTTTTACAAGCTTGAACCATGGGGGAACTATGCTTGGTGGGTTCATTTTCTGACAAGCTTGAACCATGGGGGAACTATGCTTGCCTTTTTGGTTTTACTTTTATGCAAACTCGAAATGACAAAACTAAAAATCGAAAATGAAAATTACAACAAAACTAAAAATTGAAAATGAAAATTGAAAAAGGAAATGGAAAAAGTTTGCATGCCCCCAGCATGATGAAAGGGAAAGTCTCTTGTAGCCATATGGAAACCACTGTGGTGAGGCAGGACAGTTTCGTCCAGAACAAAACACCTTCTTAGTTTCATCTAGAATAGACAAAACGCCTCTTTGGCTTTGTCTAGAATAGACAAAGGTGAATGGTGTGTTAGACCAATCACATAACCCACAAGGAGACTTATCTTTACAACTAGGTGCATCCAGAATAGACAAGGGTGCATGCCCCCTAAGCTTCGTTACATTCACCAGACTACTCATGGCAATCAGGTGGATGGAATGAAGGTTCAAGAGATACCGCTGATGTAAAAGGACCATTTAGGGATGATGATTGACTTGGAGCTATGTTTGAACTAGGAAATGAAAGCTGGTCAATGGTGACAATTTTGCCTTCATGTGGGAAATGCATCACTCGGAAGAGTGTTGAAACAATAGCTTCCATGTTATAAACATAGTCATGTCCAAGGAGTAAATTGTAATCTAACGGTCCTAGGACTACCATCAAGTTCAGATGAACGATTTTCCTCCCAAAGAGATCAGTAACTTAGGAAGGATCCCTAACGGTTGACTGGTTCCTTTGTTAAAGCCTAAGAGATTCTGCGTAACAGGCATAAGCGATGGTGAACCAAGTGCTTTCCAATCAGTTGAGGAAAGAATACTCACTAATACCCCTTCATCTATAATAGTTTCAGACACGATCATTTTACGAACTTGTACTATGATCCGGAAAGGTACATAAGAAGGAAGGTGGGATCTTGCTAGTTGATTCCAATCAAAGGAGGTGACTAGACTACTTGGAGGGGGTACTAAATAAATGGGTGAATTAACCCCTTGTGTTACAAGAACTAGAGAGTTTTCCTCCTGTCATGAAGGAATGGGTGGATTACCCTCTAGTTCATCAGAATCTGAAGTAACAAAAAGAATTTGAACGGTATCATTCTCACTCTCTTCGGGAACGGTACGATTATCTTAAGGTGAAATTGGGTCAATTTTCACCTCGACTTGTTGATTTTGTTCAGGTATAGATTCATAAGATTCACTTTCGGAGAGAGTGGTTTCGACCGACGGTTGATTTAATTCAGTCGGTTTTTCAACTAGTAAAGGACTTGGGGAAAGTTTCTTGTAGCCAGATGGAAGTCGCTGCGGTGAAGCAGGACAGTTATCCAACACTCTTTTAGCTTCATCCAAAAAAGGAAAAAGGTGAAGGGCATGGTTCCCTTCACATAACCTACATGGAAACCTAACCTTTCTCGTATGTCCATGAACTTTACTATCACTAGTTGAGGGTGTGTTATCAACATGATCTCCAGAAGTTGATGACATAGGATGTTGTGAACGGGGAGACCATTCTTTCAAGATCTGAGGAAAGCAAGGACAGTCTCGAGAAAAATGGTCACCCGCACAAATTATGCATGGAAATTTGGCTTTGGAAAGTCTAATGTGCGGATTTTCACCAGATGATGCATTCAAAGCAATGGTTGCTTGGTTGCCCCCTTGCTGAATTGGCTTCTTCTTCTTCTCCTTCCCTTTCTTCTTCTTCTCAGCCACCTGGTTACTAGCATCACTACTTTCACCAAGCGAAGAGGAAGAAGGGGAGGGAGAAACAAACGAAGAAGAAGGCGAAGGGTCAACTTCAGTCTGAACTGGGGGTTGATTCGATTGCAGAGGCATCACGGCATTTTGAACCACAGAGGTTGAAAATAGCCATACTGGCAGGCCAATGGTAATACCCGGAAGGGAAAATGTAGCCATATGCAAAGCACCAATATTTCCCCAAGAAGAAAAAGGACTAGGATTCCCCTCAAAATGGATTCCTTGATTGGTGGATCCTGGATTTGTCTCCATATATCTCAACCTAATGTCAACTAGGGAACAGGGATGTTCAATTCCATTATCTTCTTGCACTAAAACCATTAGGTTTGGTCGAAATATTAATGGCGATAGTTTCTTTAATGTTGGACAGATTTCGCTCGGAATCTACTCTGTTTACAGTATTTAATAAAAAATCAAAAACTGAAGGATGATTGATGTCGTTTGAATAATCTTCATTGTCATCTCGAAGGTGGGAACAATGGTGGTAATATTCCCATGGTGTCTCTCCTATCATCATTGATTTGATGATTCCTTCATCTGTATAATGTATAAGAGACCAAGTATCAGAAGAGGTAACATATTCTAAAGACCTATCTACCCAAACACTCATCGAGTGTTGATTCGGGTTTGTTGCCCAAGCCCAGAATATTGATTGCTACAAAGATTCAATGGGGCTAGGTGGCAACACCTCGCGTTGATCCTCACTATCAAAATTGTTGAAACTCTTCTTAAATTCAGATGATGTAGAAGAGATCATATGACAGGTTTCCACTGTGGCCACTTCCGCTAAACCAGATGGAGGCGGCAGGGAAAAAGTACCCATTAAGGACAGGTCTTTTAGGAGACCTACTCCAACATTTTGAAGTGATTGAGACCTTCCATGGATCAATGGAATGCTTCCAGTAGCTTGTGAACTGTTAGGAAAAAAGGCTAGTTGGTCAATGATTGTAATTCCACCTTGGAAGGGAAATGCAATCTTTCTAAAATATGTAGACACAACGGCAGCCATAGCATAAATCCAGGGCCTTCCCAGTAAGATATTGTAATCAAGGTTTCCATCAATGACCTCGACTTTAATTTCTACTATTTTTCCCCCCAGTTCAACTTGTAAGTTACTTAAAGTCCCATATGGAGTGTATGTTCTTCCATCGAACGCTTTTAATGTTGTTGATGATCGTGACAAGGGTGGTGAACCAAGAGTTTTCCAGCAACTCATTGACATAATATAGGTAGATGCCCCCTCATCAATGATTGGTCGATGAAAATTTTTATTGAGGGATTTTACCTATATAAGGAAAGAAAGTTGGGCTGGTAACTGAGGTGTATATCCTTTATGATTAAAGGCCACAAGATTGGAATCCGTTGGATCAATCCCACCTATTATTGATAACAAAGCCTGCTTTTGGGAGGGACAATTTTGCAATACCTCAAGTGTCGACATAGTGGATGGCGATTGAGCCAGATCCTCCACTATATTATAATTTTGAGTAGCTCGAGCACGAGGATTAAATGTCAATTTATGTACGACTCCCTTTGGTGGCTTTATAGTTAATTTAGGAATAATGGGTGGAACAACTTCTGGCGAAGTCGTTGTCAAACCACTAGGTTGATCTGTAGCCTGGTTGTTTGACGACGATGGATTCCCATAATCTTTATTCCTTGTCGATATCAAAGCATCATTTTGCTTTTTTGAGATGGATAGCATAAGCACTTGGGATGTGGAAGCATGATCGATAGCAACCAGATTAGTTTTTGGGTTCGGAAACGGATCAGTCAACACTGATGAGGTACTTGAAGCCTTTAAAAATTTCGCAACCTCAGCTTGATGTGGACAATATCTTGTATAATTCTCCTCATTACATATGAAACATGGAAAACAAGGAGGTTTCTTTGGCCCAGCAGGGTTCTCAGAATATTTTTCAGGAGTTGAATTCTCCTATTTCTTCTTATTATTTTTCCCTTTCTTCTTGCCCCCTGGTTGCTTTGGATTTTTGCCTTTGTCAGATGACACGACATTAATCTCTAAGGCAAGAGGTTTTTCATTTGAATTCTGACTAGAAACAGAAAGAGCTTTACCAGATGGACTCTTTGCGGTTTGTGTGCTTGAAGCACTAACTACACCGTCACCGGCATGAGAGTCCTTATTCAATTTAGGAGGAGGTGGAACAGAAAAATTTTGTCTAGGAGCGTCAAGAATTTTTTTGTAGAGTGTGCCAGACTGAGAACAGATCAAGTCTAATATTGGGCACGAGCAATGACTTGCTCTTTAGTGACAACTCCTCCTTTCACCACGTCCTCAGTGATAGATGGCAATAAGGACTTAACAAACCACTCAGCTAACAGCTGATCAGGAACATACATCTTTACCATTCAACGACAACGTCGCCATTCATGTATATGATCAGATATGTGAGTGGTTGTGGTCTGTTTAAAGTTAGTAAGGAATTCTGTTCCCGTTTCATACCTGATGGGTAATTGAAAGTGGGTTAGAAAAGTAGTGGCAAGGGTGCTAAAGTTATCAAACGAAGCTCTAGGAAATTCAATATACCATTTTTTTGCTGGACCAGTGAGCGTTCTCTGAAAAAGGTGAAGCCTAATCGAATCATCATTCAGGGTGTTAGATGAGCACCACAAATGAAAAGTCATTACATGATTCGATGGATCTTCACCTAGATTTCCATTGAATTTTGGAATATCAGAGGGAAGTTTATGAGGAATCATTGGCCACCAAGGGGCATATGCAATTGGATCATTCGTTAGTCGGTTCAAATCTGGTAATTCTAGAGTTGCTACAAAAGGCAACTGTTGATTCAGGTTAGGTGAAGCATACCCAGGATAAGATGGAATCGCCTGAGCAGTAGGTCTTTGCATACCGGCATAATGTATTTGATGTTGGTAACTTTGATACGGTTGTTGGACATAACCAGTATAGTGTGGTTGTTCATAACTGTTTTGAAAATGCGGTTGTCCATTACCTACAAAGCCTTATTGCTCAGGTCCTTGGTAGGTCTGATATTGACCAAATCCAGTTTGAGTTTATGAACCAAGCCCAAACTAAGGTTGGGTTTGCTGGAATTACAGTTGTTGGTATTGTACCAACCATGCTTGTTGGACCATTTGTTGTTGCCCAATACTGGAAGATTGACCAAGATGTGGATTGACAATACCCGTTTGTGCCTGAGTCTTTCCAGATAAGGAAGCACTAACTTGGGGTTTTGATTGAGCCTTAGAGACAAGTGGTTGTTGTATCGCAACTTGAGAGACTTGAGGTTGAGACACAATAGGCAGTGCTTGTACTTGCAACATAGTCATAATAGCAGGTGTAGTGGGAATATTCGACACAGGTTGGATCGGTCGCATTGAATATACAACCCTTGGTTGTTGTGGCAGTATTGGTACCCAACCACTGGATGTAATCCCAGTTTGACCTGAATTTTGTTGGAAACTCTCACATAGTTGTTCCCAGGAGGGAACAATGAAAAAGAATACTGCCCTCCATATGGTGGCAGTCCAGTATTCAAAGGATATATCAGTCTTTGAAGACTAGTTTTCCCAAATTGATACTGGCATGCAGGATCAAATTATTGATTTTCAACATAAGAAATACCATATGGGACTCCGGATGAATAAATAGGAGCAGACCATGTTGCCAAAGCAACCCCTAAGTGGACTCCAGCTAGTGATTGATAACTACCTAGAATAGATGGTATACCATCAAACATTGTAGGAATGGCAGCCAGAAATTCTGTCGTAGCTGCATCAGATGACACAGTCCTAGATGTTGATGGTTGCTCATACATGTTTAGTCTATCCAAAAAATTTCCTAGCGATTCGACAGGAACTTGCGAAGAAGGATGATTAAAAGAACCAAACTCAGGAGTAGAAGGATACAAATGAATCCCAATTCCAAAATGTAACGGGGTACTAGATGGAGGATCCTTTACTATCTCCTCTATAGCAATCAGACCAGGTGGAAGAGGTAGACCATCAAGTCCGTAAAATATTTCTGGAGCCGAAGAAGGTATAGCTTCTACAGTGACAGATACTAGAGGGGCGACACCTTCTAAACTCAGAAACTCAACTTCCAGATGTTCAGGTAAGTGAACTTCAGTCTCAAAGGGAGGTTCTTGAACAACTACTAGTTCGAATGTAGCCTTGGTTTGAACTGAGATGGGTTCTGGATCAACTCTAGATGGAGTTGTTTCAGGTATAGAAGTGTCTACTGTTACACTAGGATCAGTTCTAATGTCCTCTTGTAACTGCGGAACTTCTTCTCTAAAGGTGTATGTATTAGAAATGATCAGAGTAACTGTAGTCTCTATTGATGTTGAAACAAAAGTTTCAAATAAACTAGATGAATTTGACTCAGTTAAACGAGACCATTTTGCCCGGATTGGCTTTGCTTCCAATGTCAAAGACAGTTGACTCGCTAGTCTCTGCGAACGACGGGGTTTTGATTGACTTTCTTCCACGATTGCGGATTACTTGCTCAACTCAAAATTAGGGGGGGAAATGATGTTATTCTGAATTCAATTAATTTTACTGACGCTTTGACACAACTTTTCTTTTTCAGTTTTTAAGAGTCGAGAAAAAGCTAAAGATGACTCTAGTCGCCTTCAATTTTTAATGAGCCTAAAGTGACGAGTGCTCCGATGGGCCTTTTCTTTTAAAGAGTCGAAAACAAACGAAAGTGACTACTCTAGAAAATCTAGACAGAGGGATTACCAAACCAATCGCAAAACTGCAATATACACCTTGGTGATAAATTAAAGAGAAATTACCAAGGACTTATGTATGGCAGTCAATCCCGAATGTTGTGTTCAGTGCATTGCGATCAATAAGGCGGCAGACTCAGCTTCCTATGGATAAAGGATATAAGCCTATTGTGGTCTCCCAATATATACACGACAGTACGGGGAGCACAAGTCCGTGCTAGCACTTGTTGTATCAATGAGGAGGAATCACCCAACCTTCAATGAAAATGATAGTTACTAGTTTTTACGACGCCGGAACACGTCTCTAGCCTAGACCTCTAGATGTGTTGCATTAAGTTCCAAAGAATTGTTAGGTTCATTGAAATTTATTTTAGAGTTGATCTTATTTAGAGTTTGCCTTTCAATGGTTCACCGTGTGATGTTCATTTGAAATTCCTAGAATGTGATCTACAATGATAAACAACCGTTGTTTATTTTGAGCAATGAAAATCCTTGCTACTAGGGAAAGAAGATTACAATTCTTTCAAACAAAGAGAAAAGAGTACACACTAGTACATTTTCCTAAATCATTTTTCGCACACAAACTAAATGCAAATGCAAATGCATGTATTTTTTTTCGTTCTCCTTAATGTAAAAAATGCCAAAAAGGAAAACTAAATGCAGCAAAGATCTAAAATATTTCTTTCAAAATGGCATTTTCGAGAATTTCTTCTTCAAAAGAGAAAGGAAGACTAGACGACACTTTTCAATTTTGAATAAAAAATGCTTTTGACACTTTGAATATAAGCAAATCAAACCAAATACATGATGAAAAGTTCAATCGACTATCCAGGGAAGGAAGAATCCACGACACTTCTCTTTTTGACACAAAACGATAGTTACGACACTTTTTGTACCAAAGCGATAGATCAATCTAAGCAACTTTTTGACAAAGGATTGTAAATGATGAACCAATACACAAAAACATTTACTAATCCTAATCTAATGGAGGTTGATCTATGTGATGCAAGTAGGCTTCAGTAAGTAAGTATTGTTCATGAGCAGCAAAACAACTGAATAAGACTGAAAACAAGGTCAAAACCCCCCAATTTCTAGAATGGAAATAGGTTCAGTCAGTCATTGCACCTAGGCTTCACAGAAACAGGGATGCATCGTACTTTACACACTCGGGAGGTGCGATGCATACTGGGTTATAGTGACAGACAGTGTGATGGACCAAGGAGCGCAACTGAACTGGGTTTTGGTTCAGATGAGACGTTGTTTTCAGTGAGTTAAGCTGAGCTATGATGGATAGTAAAGAGAAAAGTGCAGAGGAATGTCTTGAGAGGTTACTGAGCTACCAAAAGGGCATCTCGAATGCTTGTAAGTCAAATGTTTAATTCATAAACTAAACCAGAGATTGACTGAAGCAGTATTCATCTACTATGCAATTGCAGAGCAAGAGCAGTTTGAAGACTACCTGGCTGACTTTAGGCTCTATCTATAGTTTATAAAACAAACAATAACAACAAACAAACATCTATTCATTCCCCAGCAGATTCGTCA
This sequence comes from Pinus tabuliformis, assembly GCA_031772625.1. Lineage (NCBI taxonomy): Eukaryota > Viridiplantae > Streptophyta > Pinopsida > Pinales > Pinaceae > Pinus > Pinus tabuliformis. The sequence continues at coordinate 1,070,341,535 of CM062818.1, forward strand.
ATTTGTTTCTGGGAAAACTAGTGTCTTGTCGAATGACTAGCCCTCTAGGTTTGGCAGCTACCCTAGAAAAAACAGTTTAAAGCATTTCAACAATTTCTTCTATGTGTAACAAATAAGAGAAAAATAATGGAACCAACCTGGAACTTTCGCTTAATCCCTTGCTTGATCTCTCTCTCCCTTGATAGAGCTTGCAACTCCTCCCCGTACTTAAGCCTCTTGGAGAGTACCTGTAGAAACACAGTAACAAAGAACCATCAAAGCATCTTGATCTATTACAACATAAACATTACAGAATTAGATATATAATGAATAAAAGATAGCATTCACAAATGATAACATTCACAATTGCACAATCATATGGAAGAAAACTTGAAGAACTTTATTAAATAGAAGGGATAATTACAACCCAGTTTTCTGATCCACCATCATCCTCCCAGCATCAATCCCTCTTCACCTCATGAGATAGCAATATCACACCAACAATACAATGCTCTTTCCTCAAATACAAACTATCAGCACTTCCTTACAATTCACAATATTCCAGCCCCTAGATCTCTTAGATGAGGGATCCATTTATAGATGTGTGCAAGGGTGTGAGTCATCTCTGGGGTTTTGATTAGTGTCATCCCACTTGTTACAATTGGTTCCACTTGGAGATTTCTCGGATCTCTTACTCATCCCTAGGTGAATTCAAAGAGGCAAGTGTCATATGAGAAGTTTCTAGAAGGTTCCATGAGCAACCACCTAGCAAACTGTCTCAGACATTTGTACATCCTCGGCCATCGCACCCTATAGAAGGCCTAATCAGTATGCATCGCACCTGAGCATTGTACCACTCAATATGCATCACACCTGAGCAATGTACCACTCAGTATGCATCGCACCTGAGCAATGTACAACTCAGTATGCATCGCACTTGGCCAGTGTAGCAGTCAGTATGGTTCAGTTTAGGCCATTTCTAGATGGTTTCTCAGGTGGAACTTTTGGGGAATGATGTAATCATATTACCATGTTCTTTTAGGGTATGAAACAACTCTTTTAGGGGTTGATGAGCCCTAGTTTATCAACATATAAATTTGGGGTTGAAGTGCCCAAATATATCTATGACACCTGTGAAGTAAGCAGAGAAGCGATCTAGTTGAGGAAGTTGTTATCTGACTTGTTTGAAGCACTAATGAACCCTACAGTGATAGTTTTTGATAACACCAATTGTATACATTTGTCTAAAGGTCCATTATTTCATGGAAATAGAAAGCATATAAAAAACAAGTATCATTATATTCAAGAGATAGTACAAAATGGTGTGCTGCAACCATAGTATATCTCCACTGATGAGTAGGTAGCTGACAAAATCTCTTCCAAACAAGAATCTTATGTACTTGAGAGACAAGATTGGTTTTGTTGATGTATCCTCCCTAACTATGAGGGAGAGATAAACACTACATTATTTTCTTCACTTGGGAAGAAAGAATGGAGTATTGGGTAACCATCTGGCATTCGATACTCTTTGAGGATGTGGTAGGGCATCCAAGACAAGAGCAATCGTGGACCGATATTCTTTAGAGGAATGGCTATCCAAGATAAAAATATTCCAAAGAAGGTCATACTTGGTAAACACCCAGGTGGAGTATGTACCTTGAGAGACAATGATGATGGTGTCTATAAATCGTTGGTCTCGCTAGCATTGTGCTCTGATCTTGTGGAGAGATAGAGTTGTTATTCAAGGCCTTGCTATGTGAAAATGTTGGTTAACATGATGCTAGACAGATGGGTTACCAATCTAACTCTTTTTATGAGATCTCTTCAAATATAGAATGAACATGTACCTCTTATGAATACCTCCCTATATAAGAGGGAGTGTTGAAAAATGTGTAACTAGGTTCGGTCTTCATAAGTATAAAATGTATTTTTGTAAATTATAAAATGAAAAGAAATTATTATTATTATTATTATTATTATTATTATTGGAGCATGGGTTCCATGCTCAAGTTATTTCATTTTATAGTTCAAGCACCCATTGATTGCTTCTATGGTTTTTCCTAGGTCTACAAGTCAAAAGAGTCATTGTCATATATTGAAGACCCCGATGGGCACATTGTAACATGTAAAGGAAAATTATTTTTGTCTTTGAAGAGTCAGAATACCCTCCAATATCAAGTCAGCCTAGAAGCTTTCAAGTCGCCCTAATTGAAGAGTCATGTCTACCCCCTTGAAGAAGTCTATATAAGGAGAGGAACTCGTCCTCCAAAATAACACTCACTCATATCTCATTCTCTGTGAAGAAGAGGACGAAAAGAAGGATGAAGAAGAGGTCAAATAAGGAAGGAGCTTTTTGGGCTAGTTCTCTCTCTCTCATATGTTAGATAAAGCTAGGATTTTTGTGTAAGGGTTTCATCTATTTCGATATTGGAAGGAAGGAAAGAAAGAAGGCAAGTCAAGGCTACTAAGGGTATCTCTCAAGCCCTAAGTCATAAGGAAAGGTAAGTGAAGGAAAGAAGAAGGCTCTAGGAAGAAGATCAAAGTTCCCACGTGTGGCAGCAACAGTTGCAAGGAATTCAAAATTTGAGATCTGCAGTAGGAGGTCAAAGTTCTTGAAGCAGGAGGCCGAGTTGGTGCAAATGGAAGAGATTTAACTAGATTAGGATAGTACAAGGTTTTCACATTATCTCAAGTGGTTGATATTGATCATGGAGGGTATTGGTCTGAGTCATAAGGTCTTGGTATTCGTCAATTTAAAGATATATAAGAGAAGAAGAGATTTAAGGCTTTTCCCCTCAAGAGGAGGGGTTTTGGCCCTGGCTTGCAGCCTATATATTGTGTCACCGTTCTTATTGTTTTGGTATTTGTTTAATATTTCTCACATTATAATAATAAGGAAAAAAGCTAATACGTAAAAAGGAAACAAAAACAATTATCAAGTTGAATAGAATTAACATATTCATTGCCCTATTGAATTCTCAACAATATGTGTACCTTTGTGTATGGTCTTATGTGGATTTTTCAAAATTTTAATATGCTTGTTCCTATGTGATATTATTTCTCTATGTGCGCTTGATCTTTTATGGTTGGGTCTCTAACTATTATAGTTCAGATTTTATTGGGTATTCATAACCTCTATGTGGTTCATTCCTACACCCTATTCCAACCCCTTAACTAACTAAGGTCGCGGCATGCCTCGGGTGAGACGCATTATTCACCCTGAATAAGGTGAAAATGTTGTCATTGCGGTAGAATACAATGGAGCCTTTGTTGGCCCATGTTCCTGAACCTAGGGTCTCAACCCATCCATTATTTTTCTGCCAACAACTTGTATATTAGTCTCTATAGTGGAATATTTGGTATTTTATACTCTTGAAGATTTAGCAGAAGCCACAGACGATGCAGTGCATCAAGATCAAATTCCACCTCTGAACAAAGGGTACGAGGAAGATGTTGTTCTTTCTGGCGACATTTTTGATAGATTAAACAGTGAAGGAGAGGACTCCTCATATTCTCAAAACGAGGATGAACCAAGAGCAAAAGACATGGCTGACCAGGAATTGGATTGGATTTCCCGAGGGCCTCTCACTCTTCTGGACAATCTTCATAAGATGCCTAGACATCTAGAAAATTTGTTATCAAATTTGATCTAGACAAGAAGACAATGGCAGAAGATCACATTGACGATTTATACATGCATCTACGAATTTTGTAAGTAAGGTGTGATGATGTTTCTTGTAGAATTTTCCCTTATAAATTAGAAGGTAGAGCAGCGACATGGTACAATAGTCTTCCTGTCAATTCAGTCCACAGTTGGAGGGAGTTTAAGAAGTTATTTCTAGAAAAAAAAATTGATGATAAGACTCCCACCATGTTACTAAAAGAGCTCAAAAATAGTAAGATGGGAGAAAAAGAGAAAGTGAAAGACTACAATCAAAAGTTCAATCGTTATTGAACAAGTTTCCCCAACGCAAAGAACCACATGATTTGATAACTATTAGTTATTACACAACTGCCTTGCACACTAACATTTCCCAATTCATTAAAATAGCTCCAAAGAAAACATTGGCACAAAACGTTACACAAGAAATCGCCATCGAGAAGGACTTAAGTACTATTTGAGTTATTACAAATGATCATGAATCAAAAGACTCCAAGGAAACTAGTCGGAGATCTCATCCTTATTCAAGTAATGTTAAGGATAAGGAATCGTCAGATATTGAATGCTTGACCGGGATGGTGAAAACACTTACCAATGAATTTTTAGAACTAAAGAAAAGGTCAAGCGAGACTTTTACTAGCAGCAAGCCTCGAGTGTCCTTCCCTTTTCAAAGGAATAATAATAGTAGTAGTAGCGGCAATCAGCCTGCCAAATCTACGCATAGTTCGAATGTTGTGTTGAATATAGAGAATATCAACATAGAAAACTATTGTTCTTTCCATCATGAATATCATTCAGAAAATACATGCCCATAGTGGAACCAAAACATGAACACTCTGGCTGCACACATTGTGGATTCCCTTTTAGAAGATGAGCAAGTAGAATAGACAGAAGAAATAGAAAAACCTAAAGCGATTGAAGAAAACAAAGGTATTAGACATGCATTGAAAACTTTCGATTATGTTTTTAACGCTGACAATAAGAATGTTGAAGAGCCACCACCAAGTGAGGTCCCCCCCAAGAAGAAAAATGCTCGATATAGTTGAAGGATTAAAGAGACCATATCTCAACAAGATTTGACGAGACAAAAGTTAAAGGAGCAGTTGATAAGAAGAATCTCACCACTCGTCAACCCTACTAATAATGCACAATGTAAGTTTGGAAATGCAACAAATTCTAAGAGCACTTCTTCCAGCAATAAGGGTAACTCCATCGCTCTATAAGTGTCAAATAAAGCCACTCCTCCAGAAACTTCAGCATTATCTACTAGAGGTGAAATGATTGATTATAACATAGTTGAATATTTGAAGAAAACGCGAGCCAATATCTATATCTATGAGCTTGAAAATATTGTAGGTCATCGTGAACTAATTGTCCAATCATTTTGACAAACTTTGTCGGGTGATAAATATTCTTCTTCTCAAAAGGTTTCTGGAAAGTCTTTTGGTTCCCTTGAATTTGTAGTTAATGTTGTAACACTAGAAGTTAACACTCTCTACCCCCCATTTTTATTAACTTTTTAATTTTTAATTATATGTCCATAATTGTTTCGTCAATTCTAGTGCAACTGTAAATGTAATGCCATTATATGTTGCAAATAAAATAAATGCTAAATGGAACAAAACCAATGCACAAATTATTCAGCTGGATAGATCTCTTGTCAAATCTATTGGTGAACTCAAGAATGTGCTTATTAGATTATCAAAAGACGATTGAGTTCATAAATGTATAAATATTTTAATTTTGGACATCCAGAATCCTATGGTGTACTCCTTAGCAGAGACTGGTCTAGAAAATGACAAGGGTATTTTGCAACATTTTGGTCACATTTATGGCTTCCATACAAGGGCAGGAATAATCACATTTTTGGAAAGTGAGCCATATATGAAACACACTATGAAACCACTTGAGGACCACAATGAGCATGTTTCTTTTGTCGATCTAATTTTTTGGAATTGTTTCCTTGAAATTGACCTCGGGTGTTACCAGGCACAGCCATCATCCCTTCCACCAGATACGCAGATGGAACTCCTTCCTTACTCTCTAGTTGGTGTAAATGAATCATGTAATATAGATGTACATGATAATAATTATAGTCGTATAGGAAGAAACTTAGTAGATCATGATTTTTGGACTTTATATTTTGATGGTTCAAGGACGTAGGATGGATCTGGTGTTGGTTGTGTACTTTCAAACCCATGCAACAAGAACCATATCGTTTCATGTCATTTAGAGTTCGAGTGCACTAATAATACTATCGAATATGATGCACTTGTATTTAGATTTAAAAAAACCATTGATTTGAAGGTAGAGATTCTCAAGGTAATTGGTGACTCATAGGTGGTCACTCGTCAGGTATGAGATACTATCCAATGTGTCTCACTACATCTTAAAAACTACCAGCAAGAGGTATGGTGTTTGATTAATCGTTTTAAAGCTTTCAATATTATTTTTTTCCTAGACTTAAAAATGTTGCAGCAGATGCATTAGAAAATGCATCCACTAGGATATCGCCATTAAAAAATGGTTTTTCTATTGAAATTATATGCAAACCATATGTGCTTGATAACGTCACTAATTTACTTTTTTTAATGATGAACAACAGATACATCACTTTATGGATAATGCGGATGTATTCAAAGATGCTTCCATAGATGAGGATGATCACAATTAGGCTTTGCAGGATGCATCCAATGCAATGAAAGGAAACATTATGCCTAAGGGTTTGGTGTCCCTGGAGAATTTATATGACCTGTAGAACCAATTTAGAGGACCATCCAACATGAAGACTCAGAGCTCAAAGTTATCATCTAAAAAATTCAATCTGGGAACACAAGAATATTCGAAGTATGTAAACCTTGGTATGTGTTGTTCTTCATAGGAGCAACAGGTATTTATCCGCTTATTCAAACATTACTGTGATGTATTTGCATGGACATATGATGATTTAAAGGCATATGATATTCATATTATCCATCACATCATTCCTATAAAAGAAGAGGAAAAACCTTTCTAGCAGAAATTATGAAAATTTCATCTAACACTGGAACCCCTTATCCAAAAGGAATTGAGAAATTTGTTGGATGCTCAGATCATCTTTAAAGTTAGACATTCCACTTGGATTTCCAACTTGGTACCAGTTAGAAAGAAGTATGGTGAAATAAGTCTATGTGTTGATTTCTGAAATCTCCACCAGACTTTTGATAAATATAATTTCCCAGTGCCATCCATGGAACAAATCCTTCAGACAGTATCTAGGTATGAGATGTTTTCACTATTAGGTAGTTTCTCTGGTTATAATTAACTATTAGTAACATAAATTAGATAGATTGAAGACCACATTTAGGACCAAATGTGGAACTTCGCCTTGAAGAGGATTCCATTTGAGCTTATCAACAATGGGGAAACTTTATAAAGAGCGATGGACATCACCTTTTGTGGCCTTATTGGTTAGAGCATCGTTGTTTATTTGTATGATGTCACTATGTTTTCCAAGAAAATATCAAATCATGTATGTCATCTGAAACAGATATTCAAGAGGTGTCAAAATTATGGGATTTCTCTTAATCCCAAGAAGAGCGTATTTGGTGTACTTGAAGGGATCCTCTTAAGGCACATCAATTGCGAAAACAAGAATTAAAATTGATCCCGAGAGGGTCAAATCCATCACACGGATCATGTTTCCAATGAATAAGAATTCCATGCAATATTTCTTAGGGAAAATTAATTTCCTGAGAAAAATCATCTATGATTATGCTCAAATGGTCAAGCCTATATATGAGATGATTAAGAAATATGCAGTATACAAATGGGATAAATGGGAGAAGGACGATTTCGCTCAGATCAAGAATGTTATTGCAGATGCACCTACATTATTTATTATATACTATGGAAAATATTTATTGCTCTATAATTTTTCTTCAGATTCATTGATTGTGGCTTTTTTGACTCAGAAGGATGTTGAAGGAAATGAGCGACCTATCTCCTTTATAAGCAGTAGTCTAGAAGGGCCATAATTAAATTATTTGTCATTGAAAAACAAGGATATATTGTATACAAGGTAGTTAAGTACTTCAGGCCCTATCTGTTGAAATCTCACATGATCATTTTTGTACTTCATCCAGTAGTAAGAATAGTATTCCTGTAGCAAGAGCCAGGTGAGAAGAGGGCTAACTGGATGAGATATCTACAAGACTATGATCTATAGTTCAAACCAGTTCATACAATAAAGGGTTGTGGCCTCTGTAAGCTAGCATCCAAAGCAAGAGATGCTCCTGATAAAGATATTTCAGTCTCAGGGCATGAGATATAAATGTACAATATTGAACATGTTCCCCAATCCATGTCTATAGTGCCATGGTATTCATATTTACAACAATTTATAGAGAATAACACCCTGCCCACACACTAATCGAATAAACAGAACAAGGTGATCCGTTTGAAATCTCTACCCTACCAACTAGTTCAAGGAGTGCTTTTTAGAAAGCACCACAATGATGTCTTGCTAAGATTCCTTGAGCCGCAAGATACGGAGAAAGTACTTAGAGATTTTCATGATGTACCAATAGGTGGTCACTATGCGGGTGACACTACAACACATAAAGTTATGAACACTAATTATTATTTGCCTACTCTATTCAAAAATTATCATGCCTATGTCTGCAAGTGCCAACATTTTTAGAGATGCGTCGGTCTCGATCAGAGGTCAGATGCCCCACTACTAGTAGTAGCATTTGAGGAACCATTCCAACATTTGGGCCTATATTTTATTGGAGATATTTTTTCCATTCATCAAAGAAACACCGATATATTCTAATGGAGATGGATTACTTCACTCAATGGTCAAAAGCAATTCGTCTCAAACAAGTAAATGACCAAGTAATCATCCACTTCTTGCTACAGAATATTATAACCAAGTTTGGCATTCCTACGTCACTTGTATTTGATCATGTAACTTACTTTTCATCATCAAAATTTTATGAATTCGCATTAGAAAATGGGATCGTATTGAAACATGCATATAATTATTATCTACATGGAAATGGTTTTTCTGAATAAACAAATAAGAATCTTATTCGCATAATTAATAAAAATATATTCTCTGACCAAAGGAACTGGAATAACACTTTGACCAATGCACTTTGTGTCGACCATGTTACCCCTAAGCCTTCCCTTAAACCTCGTCGTACTTTCTAGTTTACGGTAAAGAAGCTATATTTCCCCCGAACCTATATCTTCTAGCCTTGCAACTCTCCCAAGAGCCACAAGGTAGACATTTTCTTCTGGTTCATAGCAAGATAGACACTTTACTCAAACTCGAGGAATAAAGGCTCAAATCCAAGGAAATATTTTTTGTGCATCAAAATCATGTAAAGTGTTGGTTCAATAAGAAGTCTGCAGGGGCAAAGAGATTTGATGCGGGTGACCTAGAATTGTAGTGGGATAAACCCCATGAAGGAAAAGGTAAACACACAAAGTTATAACCTTTGTGCATTGGACCTTTTACCATCAATGAAAATCTCAGTCACAATACTTTCAAACTGAGATATTTAGATGGGAGGATTGACCCCCTTCCCATAAATGCCCGAGATTTGAAACATTATTTTTAATAGAAACTACAAGTTGCACTTCTTGTATAGTGTGTTTTTTTTCCTCTCCTTTTTTTATGTCAATCGTATATTTATTATGTTAAGTCGTATCTTGTCATGTCGGTTTTTTGGTCATTGTACATAAATAAGACCCTTGTGTAAAAGTGAATGACTCAAAAGACTTTGTGGTGTAATGAAAGACAAGTGTGACAACCACAATGCTTGGCTTTATGTTGGAAAATGCCATAGGATGAGCTAAGTCTAGAAAGAAAATATGATTTTTCCAATAGGATAACCTTGAAGAAGCACATTAGATCCATGCCTATGTTAGTATATAAACTACTCCACTTGGTGTAAATCTACTTTTGTGTCAATGCTTGTCCAATATAGGAGAGAAGGGATAAGGGAAAAATATAAAAGCGATAAAACCAATATCAAAGGTATTAAAATACTTATATGAAAGGGAAACCTCCTATGCTCTCAATGTTTTAGTATCCCTCTTCCACTCGTTGAAAATAATAAGTGTTGATGCAGAGTTCTATTAAATAAAAAATAAAGGGTGAAAGAATAGAAAGGCTTCCTATGTAGGGAGGTGAAGCAAGTGACTTTGTTGTGGTACCGTCCAGGCTCATTGGCAGGGAAGCAACATTTGTGCTCCTGAATTGACTCCATCGGGGTACTATCTAGTCCCGCTGGTAGTGGAGCAACACTAGAGATGAAAACTCATACTCTGACTATCATAAACTCGCCGCACACATTTCCCTTTCCTGGATTGATATAATTGTGATATGGTTTACCTTTTTTGTATGTCCAACCAAGTAGAGGAAGTGGAATGTTATGTATAGAACTGGGTCAAAAAGGGTAAATTGAGGCAATAAATACTTCTTGAAGGTATTCCTAGATGAAGAAGTTGAAGTCCACCCAATATATTCCTAGACAAAGAAGTTTAATTCCACCCAATATGTTGCCAATTGTTTTCATTGCTACAACACCCTCCAAAATTTCATTACATTCGATTTTTAGAGCCTACTATCGCCATTGTATCTAGTGTCGCCTTGATCATCAAGTGTCACCTCATGTTATTCTATGTTTTTCAAGTTTCCTTGAATGGTATCAAGTGTCTTCACATTGATTAAAACATCTTTGGGTGCATTTCATGGTTGTAACATCTTTGTTGTTGTAAAACAACATTTGTGGGTCACAATTGCACACAATTCACTCGTTGTACTTGGGGAATGTGTACAAAATGGAATTTTGATGTATATTTATCAATGTTCAATATTTTCTAAGTTTTCTTGATGATTTGGTATGAGTCACACATGGTTTTATGTTTAAACTCATCATGTTCACCCCTCGCCCTATATCCTAGACTTACACAAATCTTTGGTTTCAAAGAAAACCAATTAATGCCAAGAGTACATGAGCACACTATAAAGCCTCGATTGGGAACCCTTCTTCATTCATAAGTGCGATATGCACCCTCCAAGGGTGTTAAGCACACTCCTTAAGTATATTTCCCCTTCCTTGTTTCGAACTACTCTCTTCAAGAGACTAAGTCTTCCTTTGAGTGTACTCCTTCGACTTGAAGAAGTGCACCCCCCAAGAGAGCATGAGCGCACCAAGAAGGCCTTAAGTTTCACCCTTCAGCCTTCCAAAATGTTACATGTTCCCTCCATACCCTTTGATCATATGTGAGCAATTTGAAGGAGTGAATATTTTCCCTTCGGCCTTCTGACTTGCGCCATGCTCTCTCATGGGCCTCTTGAGCACATAAGCATACCTTGAAGGCTGGAAGCCTTCATCCTTCAGCCTTCGCAAATGTGCCTTGTGCCCTCCATATCTCCCTTGAGCGTACAATTCACTTGGGAATCTCGACGCCTTCCCCTTCATCCTTCATAATATCAACATGTTGCATGCCTTGACTGCCTCTCTCTATCTTGAAAGCATGAGCACATGTAGAAGACCTGAAGCCTCCTTCTCTCAACCCTTCAACCCTTCAAAGTGCACCTAGAAGCTACTTTTGTCCCTTTTGAGCACATTGAAAAGGAATGAAAAGAAAAATGGCATAAAACATGGTATAATAGGAGATTTTCATGTTGATGGTTGTTTTTCATGAATGATTACAGCAACAGATATTTCAAGAACATTGTGGCAAGTGTACATGAGGAATAACGAGCAAATATAACAAACAAAGGAATCATTGAAAGAACAAATAACACACTTGAATCATGATGATCAAAGCACCTCAAAGACTCCATTAGATCAAATACCATTTGGAGGGTGGAGACATCAATAATCAAAGCCACTAGAAGAATGAAGATACAAGTGGCATCCATGCACCACTAAAGAAGTTCATGTCATCGGTCACTATTAGTCCTAGTCACCAAATATAGTGACATGTCAAGCCTTATCACATGATGATGTGGAAGTCATGATGTATTCTTCTAAGCATTGTAAAGACAAATAAGTGGAAGTCCAAGAGTCATGTATGAACTAAAGATTCATGGAACTCCAAAAGACATGTAATACCAAAAGTCATATGTAATTCCAAAAGTCATTTTCAATTCCAAAGGTTGTAGAAGTCCAAAGGTTATTAGAAATTGAAAAGTCAAGATTCATGAGGATGTGAAAGGCCATGCCTCAAGTTATAAAAGGATCCTCATTTCTCATGTAAAGTACTTTTAACCTTGGCTTCTCCCAGAGGTGATTAGAGAGATAGAGTTATTACTTTTGGGGAGAAAGTAGTGGCTCTAACGCTCCACTATTGGAGTTAGTGGTGGTCATTGTATTTTTGTATCATGGGATTTTTTCTTAATATCAAAGCCTTCCAGTCCAACACATTTTTACACATGGATTGTGAATGTTTCTAAGACTATTATTTGAATGTTTATGGTTCATGTTTGATTTCATAAGTATTGGAGTAATTGAACTATTTCGGTGGCTTCAGTTCTTAATTATTGGAAATATGATGTTATGTTTATAATGATCATCACATCTTTGTGAAGTATTTCATTTGATGTTAGATGAGCCTTTATCTTTCATGTGTGTCTCCATTAGGGTATTACTATTACTTATTTCTTAGAGTCTCGCTTCATTTTAGCCTTTGTAGTAAGAGAACCTTCATACATTTCGAATTGAACATTAACAAGGTGCACTCACTTTCTCATTCAAAAGGACATTCGCTCTTCTCTCTCATGTTGATAGCTAAAGCCAAGGCATATCTTTAAGTAAATGACATTCAGGTCGTATTCAGGATGGGACTCCTACACCAAACAGTGTGAGGTCTAGTTGGGACCTTATATCGGGGAGATCCCCTGTATGTTGGTGGTATCCAACACTGTCAACAGAGCCTTTCTTCCTTGACCTTGTCATGTGTGTTCTAAGGATCTACCTTGCATCTGTTAGGATGAGAGTGAAGGTACTGAATCTAATAAGTATGCTCAAAGAGTCTGGTCTAAGTTTGCTTCAAGTTGACTCTTATGAAAATATCTCCACAGTCACCTCATAAAAGGCTTGCTTCTAAATCTCTTTATTAGTTATGTCTGCAAGATATAATTATCTACTACTCTAAATCTGCTCATTAATTCCTTTCAAATCTGCTTCAAAATTCTCCTCTATCCAGATCACTTTCTTCACCAAGCCTTGATTTAATGATAGCCTCAAGTTATTTAACAAAGACCAATAATGTTTTAAGGGATGTTCTTCAATAATTATGTCCAAACAAGTTTTTTCCTTTTCAAAAGAACTGATAAGGTTTGTAGCCAAAATAATTCTCCATAGGTCTTGTTATTGTTTACTGATCCAATTTTAGTCACCTATAGGTATGAAATATTCTTACTTACTACACGTATGAGTATCGAAGGCTTCCCACAGATCTATGTTATACTAAGGCTTATAAATATACAAAGATCCACAAATAGGACAGGTCACTATCGCACTATAATTTTGTATTATGCAATAGATCTGAATTCTTTGTATGAGGTATTTCAACGTTTGTCCAAAATTTTGATCAAATATCAGAACATGTATTTCCAATTTGTTGCACTCCTTAGTCACCAATAGAGATGAAAAATAGAACCACAGTCCACTATAATTTTTCCAACAAATCTGAATTTATCTTAAGTTCCTTCGCTTCTTCTTATCTCTACCTCTAAATTTCATGAGATGTGAACTTTATATTTACTTCTCCTTATGTTGATGATGGACCTAGTTCATTGTTGGAAATGAGTTGGATATTCAAGCATATATAAAAATTTGATGAGGAAAGACATCATCATTTGGAGGATTTGACGTGTAGTTGATGAGTCCTACATAGATAGTGGAGTAATTTATATATATTTTTATGTTTTGGCTTGTCAACAAAAGTGAGGTAAATAATGTATAGGAGCTAGGAAAAAAAATTAGTAAGATTTTCTATTAAGATTTTAATTGAAATAGGGATAGGAATGTTGAAAATAGCAAGAAATTCTAAATATAGAAGTGCTAAATTTAGTACTGCTATAAATAGCATTTTGGGATACCTTCCTATTTTAGTTAGTCCCTGAACTAAAATAGAGAATCAAAATTCGAATTTGATCTTAGCAGCTGTTTGTAAAATAATTAATTAATTCATCTTGAGTTAATTAGTTGTAGAAAATCAAACATGAAGTCTATGCAGGGACATGCAACAGTTTCTCCATTGATTGAGGAATTTATCCATCAGTTAAAGAGATAAGGATGAGTTGTAATATTGAGTTGTAATTAGTTGGCTCAGTTAACTAAGTCAAGTCCAGTTAGATTAATTCAAACAGTTTGTTGAATTAATTGTGAGTTCAGTTAGTTAATGCATGCATGCATGTAACTGCTTCACTTCAGATAACTGAATATTATCTCATAAATAACTCATGCATGTCAGTTCAGACAGAGACCCAGTTGAGATGAGATGGAGGGATAGTGTACTATCAGTTGCAGTAATATTCCATTGTGACTATCTCTTTCATGCAGAAGGAATTCATTCCTTGGAGATTGCATAGTTACTTCTTCAGTTTAGTGAGTGTGATGAGGCCAATTCACACATGTGACATCATTGGACCCCAAGAAAAATTGCGCAAGGAAATAGGAGGCATGGAGGGCTGAGGGAAGGCATATCTTGCGTCTACTCAGTCTGTGAGCTATATTGTTTGATTGCAGAGAGAGCAGGATAGCATGTGACCTAATTCTTTTTGTAACTCGAACATATTTCCACTTGTATGATAATACAGAGATTGGGGTTTTAGGCTGAGGCTTTCCTCGGGTTATTTTTGTGTTATTTGTGATTGATTTCTCATTCTCAGTTACATGTGTTCTCATTGATCTTGCTCAATTCTATTAAGCTTCCGCAAAGTTTGTTGTAGAAGTAGATCTTGTACTTTCTTTAGTATATTGCATAATCTATTGATCTACAGTGGGAATTTCTACATGCTATCAGAGCAAAGGTGATCAAAGTGAAGAACAGTATACAAGAAGGGAGAAGTTTGAAGTTTGAGGTTCCTGAATATAGAAATCGAGTTCTTAATGCATCTCAATTTCACCAGTGGTGTTCAACGGTTTAAGACTCGAGTATTCCCTTGATGGCAGCTCGAATTATATAGCCTAGAAGGATCACCTAGAAGCAGTATTAGAGGATAATGGTCTAAAGGACTTCATTGATCAAGAAGTCCCCAAGCCGGCAGCGGCCAATGCTACAGAATTGGTGGAATGGAAGAAATGTGTGGCTAGAGCAAGGAGAATCCTTCTGGAGGGAGTTCGAGACCACATAGTCTCAAGTCTCCATGGGAATGAGACACCATTTTCGATGTGGAAAACATTGAAAGATCTATATCAAAACAGCAGCGATCAAAGGAAGCTGGCGCTGAAAGACAAGCTTCAGAAAATCAAGTGTGAAAAGGGCGACATGATCTCTACATATCTAAACAAGCTCACCACCTGCAGGGATGAGCTTGGAAGTGTAGGGATCATGACAGCCAATGATGACATGGTGAGTCTTGCACTCCTCAGTCTTCCTAAGAGATGGCATAGCTACCAAGACTCGATTAATGGAAGAGGAAAATTTCCAGATTGGGAACGACTTTAGTCGGATCTGATGCAAGAGGAGATAAGAAGAAGCACCATAGATGGATCCTCATCGAAGCAAGATGATGAGGAAAGTCTAGCCTTAGCAAGTAAGACAAGGAAAGGGAAAGGGAAGGCATCCCATCCCAAATCTATTTCTTCCCATGGTGGGAAGAAGTTTGGCAAATCGAAAGTGTGATGCTTTCATTGTCATGAAGTGGGCCATTATGCTACAAATTGTCCACAGAAGAAATCGAAGAAGGGATCCTCGAAGGGATCTGATGGTGAGGCACTGGCCTCATAGTTTGAGTTGGATTTCTCACTTATCGCATGCATGATTTCATCCATGGTTGGATGTGTGTGGTACCTGGACAGTGGAGCTTCATTCCACATGTCAGGTGACAAGAATCTTTTCAGTACCTTGGAGGAGAAGAATCTCCAAATGTGGATCGAGATGGGTGATGATGGAAAGTACCGTGTTTCAGGTGAAGGTACAGTTGTGTTTCAGAGGGAGCATGGAGCTCCCCTCACCCTGACTGATGTTAAGTATGTAACAGGTCTGAAGAATAATCTTGTGCCTATCGCTATGCTAGAAGATAAAGGCTATGATGCAGTCCTTAGTAAAGGAAAGGTATTCCTAAGGCATATCAGTACTGGACAGACCAAGCGAATCGGGATTCGAGTAAAGAATCTCTACAAGCTGGAGGTAGACGACTGTGTTGCATTGAGTTCCAAAGATGAGATGGTGCAGAACCAAGATGTTGGCAAGCTATGGCATAAAAGACTGGGCCACTTGCACCATGGAGCCCTGAAAATCATGCAGCAGATTTCTACCGGGCTTCCCAAGGGAAAACTGGAGCAGAAGAATACATGCAAAGGTTGTACCTTGAGTAAGTATGCAATATATTCCTTTCTGGATCGAGACAATAGAGATGGAGCAATCCCAGAGAGAGTTCACTCAAATGTTTTTGGACCTTTCTCTACAGCCTCCTCCGCTAAACAAAGGTACTATGTTAATTTTACTGATGATTTTCCTCGTAGATGCTGGATCTACTTTATGCAAAGAAGGATCAGACCTTCTTGAGGTTTTGTGAGTTTAAAGCCTTTGTAGAGAAAGAATCTGGAAACAAAATAAAAGCCTTGCGTAGCGACAATGGTGGAGAGTATGTCTCCCAACAATTTAAAGACTTCTGCGCTGCAGAAGGAATTAAACGGGAATTGATGGCACCCCATAACCCACAACAGAATGGGGTGGCCAAAAGAAAGAACAGATCGATTGTGGGAGCAGCACGAGTGATGTTGCATGACCAAAGCCTACCACTGCATTTGTGGGATGAAGCATGCAATACAACAGTATACTTGTAGAACATAAGCCTGCACCGTATACTGGGAATGAAGACACCTATGGAGGCCTTTTTCGGGAAGTGATCAAATGTGAGACACTTCCGAGTCTACTGACATGTGCTTACAAACAGAAATGGAAAGAAACCAGCTAGGGCGATGGTAGCTTATCTCTGATAAGAGATGTGGTGGCTACATGCCTCTGAACTGTTCTGAATTGTGTTACAATGAGGCTCGAAGGCCTATTTATTGTTGAGAAACAATGGAAAACCCTTCACATCCCGAAACCTAACCCTAGAAGATGAAACGCCAAATTGTGGGCCCCGTTTGGGTAAATTGGTACATCAATTTCCCGGGGTCGTAACTTTGGCATACGATCTCCGTTTGACGCATACGATAGCTCGTTAGAAAGATCTATCCGAGTACTACCACTTTGGGAGGCAACATCGGTCCATGGACCCATGTTTCCCTAGATTCCGAAAAAAAACGTCATTTAGGGCCTCAAAACGGCTCCCGAAGTTCAGGACCCGAAAAACTGCTAAAAATAGTAAACTTTGCTACAATTTAGGAAACTGAAAAAGCTAAAAGAGACAGTTGTGAGGGTCCAAATGGGATAGGTGGGTGGCCACCAACATCCACCTGGATCATTCCTCCCCCCTTAGGAAGCAATGGTCCCCATTGCGTTGAGTTCATCCCTGAGATGACGAAGCTTCTGCTGAACTGGGTCTCTGGTGAGCTGTTCTGCAGTCTCTGCTGTGACCAGAAATGGTGGGAAGCATGGTCGATGATGGTCCACATCGAACACTTGGTGCAAGCGAAGGAATGGAGGAATGTTGTGCTTCAAAGCATTGTTGCCCGTAGCCTTGGTACTGATGTAAGGACCATGTCGAAGTCGCTTGAGTTTCTGATGGGTTTTGGTAGGCGTTCTCTCTGCAGATGTAACCAAACTTTGTCGCCCACCTGAAACTTGTGTGGTACCCCTGTGGGTGAGGAGAAGTTGTTCCTATGTCTTGTCATGACTGTATCCCTTTGCTGCTGTTGATGCATGGAGGAACCCTTTGCGGGGGTCATGGATGTGATGGAAATCTTCCCCTTACTTTGGGAGTGAACCAAAAAGATGAATTTCCTGGTCTGGGAGATGAGCTTGCTACCTTTCTTAGCAGTCATCAAAGATGTGGTCGTAGGTGGGGCTACCTCCGGTATCCTGTATAATGAATTATTTAAAGAAATAATGACAGCACGAGGCCTTGACTCATACACAGCATGTCGCCTCCACAAGTATGGTTGGCCTAATAATACATCACAAACATCCAGAGGTGTAACATCACACAATACCTCATCTGTGAAGGGCTTGATGCTATACGGAAGGCGGCACTGCTGGCGAACTTTTAGATCTCGTCCTTCGTGAAGCCACCCGATACTGTACGGCTGCAGGTGTGGTGTAGTCGGTAAGCCCAACCGCTTCACGAACTCTGCTGAAATGAGGTTCTTTTGGTTGCCACTGTCGACAATGAATTGTAGTGGCGAACCCTTCACCCACATCTGTGAGTGGAAAAGACGCTCCCCTTCCTCTGGATTTTCGGGCTCATCTTTCTGGATCTTGGCGATGGCAACAGTGGCGCTGGGATCCGCATCAATGATTTTCTTCCCTTTGCCTTTCCCCTTGTCGGGTTCTGGCTCAGGGTCAGAACATGCATCTAATTTGGAAGCCTTCAACTCAGCCACAAGAGACTGCTTGGTCTGACACTCACTTGTGTTATGAGTGGGACCCTTGTGGAACTCACACCAATTTCCTGTGTCCTTCTTCAGCTTCGTGGTGTTGTTCTTTTCTTGCGGCTTCGACGGGTTGTCTTGGGTCACCCCGCCTTGGCTTTGTCCTTTGGGCTTCGGATTTGGAAATCCAAAGTCTCGCTTCTTCTGTTTGAACTTTTGCTCGATTTTGACAACGTATCGGTATGCTGTGCCAAGTGAGGAGATGTTCAAGAACACCATCTCTTCCTGGATGTACTTGTGCAGGCAGCCACGGTATTTGAGTACCAGATGCAGCTCAGAATCTTTGATACCCAACTGTGTGCGAAGGGTATGAAAAATGTTTGTAAACTCCGGCACATCTTGGTCTCGTCCCTGCCGCAGTGTGGTCCATTTGATATATTTGTCCTCATAGCTTCCGACAGGGTAGAACTGCTCTTTGATGGCATCCCGGAAGTCATTCCAAGTGGGTGCGGCTGAAAATAGTGAGCCTGTACTTTCATCCTTCTGCTCGCAGTAGGTTTCCCACCAGTCCTTGACGTGGGGGGCTGCTTTGAGAAGAGCGAAAACAATCTTTTCCCGATTTGAAAATTCATGAACAGAAAAATACCCATCTAGCAGATTTAACCATTTATCTACAGCATCTGCGTCTATTTGACCCACGAAGATGCGGATTTCAAAATTAACTTGTACCTTAAATGGCGTGGCGTTTCCAGAGTCGTTGTTGGAAGCCGATGCATCGCCTCTAGGTAGCCGCTGAAGGATCTGCGCAAAGCTATCCATCATCGCGTTCCTTTGTCGCTCGAGGGCTTCTTCGAGCAAGATTTTGATAGGATCTCCTGCCCCCTCGTCTTTCTTCTCATCCGCCATGGGAGGCCGTCAGGATTTGCGAGGCTGGTCTTGCAAAGGTTCGACCAGTTCAAGCCCTAACTCCTTATATCCCGACCTCGTTGGGGACATGCAAAGAAAAACAGAGAAAAAGCAGACCGCTTTGATACCACTGATCCGGATTTAGACAGGAACGCAACAAATTACAGAGATAGCCATAAATACAAAGATGAGATAACCATTAATACTGAGATGAAGCGGAAATAATACTTCATTTCATTACTGTAAAAATACTGACATGTGCTTACAAACAGAAATGGAAAGAAACCAGCTAGGGCGATGGTAGCTTATCTCTGATAAGAGATGTGGCGGCTACATGCCTCTGAACTGTGTTACAATGAGGCTCGAAGGCCTATTTATTGTTGAGAAACAATGGAAAACCCTTCACATCCCGAAACCTAACCCTAGAAGATGAAACGCCAAATTGTGGGCCCCGTTTGGGTAAATTGGTACATCAATTTCCCGGGGTCGTAACTTTGGCATACGATCTCTGTTTGACGTGTACGATAGCTCGTTAGAAAGATCTATCCGAGTACTACCACTTTGGGAGGCAACATCAATCCATGGACCCATGTTGCCCCAGATTCCGAAAAAAAAACGTCGTTTAGGGCCTCAAAACGGCTCCCGAAGTTCAGGACCCGAAAAACTGCTAAAAATAGTAAACTTTGCTACAATTTAGGAAACTGAAAAAGCTAAAAGAGACAGTTGTGGGGGTCCAAATGGGATAGTTGGGTGGCCACCAACATCCACCTGGATCATTCCTCCCCCCTTAGGAATCAATGGTCCCCATTGCGTTGAGTTCATCCCTGAGATGAGGAAGCTTCTGCTGAACTGGGTCTCTGGTGAGCTGTTCTGTAGTCTCTACTGTGACCCGAAATGGTGGGAAGCATGGTCGGCGATGGTCCACATTGAACACTTGGTGCAAACGAAGGAATGGAGGAATGTTGTGCTTCAAATCATTGTTGCCCGTAGCCTTGGTACTGATGTAAGGACCATGTCGGAGTCGCTTGAGTTTCTGATGGGTTTTGGTAAGGCGTTCTCTCTGCAGATGTAACCAAACTTTGTCGCCCACCTGAAACTTGTGTGGTACCCCTGTGGGTGAGGAGAAGTTTTTCCTGTATCTTGTCATGACTGTATCCCTTTGTTGCTGCTGCTGCATGGAGGAACCCTTTACGGGGGTCATGGATGTGATGGCAATCTTCCTCTTACTTTGGGAGTGAACCAGACAGATGAATTTCCTGGTCTGGGAGATGAGCTTGCTACCTTTCTTAGCAGTGATCAAAGATGTGGCCGTAGGTGGGGCTACCTCCGGTATCCTGTATAATGAATTATTTAAAGAAATAATGACAACACGAGGCCTTGACTCATACACAGCATGTCGCCTCCACAAGTATGGTTGGCCTAATAATACAGTTAATGCATGCATGCATGTAACTGTTGCACTTCAAATAACTGAATATTCTCTCATAAATAACTCATGCATGTCAGTTCAAACAGAGACCCAGTTGAGATCAGATGGAGGGACAGTGTACTATCAGTTGCAGGAATATTCCATTGTGACAATCTCTTTCATGCAGAAGGAATTCATTCCTTGGAGATTGTGTAGTTACTTTCAGTTTAGTGAGTGTGATGAGGCCAATTCACACATGTGACATCATTGGACCCCAAGAAAAACTGCGCAAGGAAATAGGAGGCTTGGAGGGCTGAAGGAAGGCATATCTTGTGTCTACTCGGTCTATGAGTTGTATTGTTTGATTGTAGAGAGAGCAAGATATCTTGTGAGCTGATTCTTTTTGTAACTCAAACATATTTGCTCTTGTATGATGATACAGAGATTGGGGTTTTAGGCTGAGTCTTTCCCCGGGTTATTTCTTCTGTGTTATGTGCGATTGATTTCTCATTCTCAGTTATATGTGTTCTCATTGATCTTGCTCAATTAAATTAAGCTTCCACAAAGTTTGTTGTAGAAGTAGATCTTGTATTTTGCTTTAGTATATTGCATAATCTGTTGATCTACAATGGGAATTTCTACAAGGAATAGGGTAATAAAAATAAGGTAGAATGAATAGGAATTAGGAAATATGGGATTGATAGAACTAGGTTTTGAATAGGGTATACATTTAGGAATATAGGCACTAGGGTTTAATATAGATAGGGTTTTTAACAGGGTATACATTTAGAATAGGGATTTTTGTGATTAGGGTACGCCAAACTTAGGTTTTCCAAGCTTCTTACAAGCTATATTTAGGTCATCATGCATAGGGTTTTTAATAAATGCTAAACCTAGGTCTTTCACTTAGGGTCTCAAGCATATTTCATTTTACATTTAGGGTTAGGCTTTTGGCATCTTTAACAATGCTAATATTTACATCAATGACAACTTTGACCAACATAAACCCCTATCTAGGGGAAAACCTAGTCCAACTCTTCCACTAGTAGATTCAAATCAAGATGAGACAATCCAAGACCCTTTTGAACTAGACAGATAGCTACTCTAAACACTAAATCAGCTCTTACTTCATGTTGTTGTATTCTACCAAAGTCTCCAAGTGTCATCTCCCTAGATGCAGCTTAAATCCATAATTTCATCCCCCCACCTATAGAATTTCAGAATTGCAACTACTTCATAATTTCATCCCCCCAACTACTCATCCAAAAACCACATAAGACTTTGCATGTGTGAGAGATAGATGCCTAAAAATTTGATTTTTTTTCTTCCTTCAATTAGGTCTTATTCTCCTTCAATTCGTTATCTTTTTCGTCCTCCTTCTCTTGTAGATCGAGCGTGTGAGCGTGTGCTTCCAAATGATACAAGCTCCCTCTATTTATATTGATTTTTCTGGTTTGAATTCCCTCTTTTTGGGACGACTTGGTGAGGAGGTGACAGATGACACTTTTGACTCAAAAATAAATTTCTTTACATGATACAAATTCCCGAAGGGTCTAATAAATGTGACAAAGACTATTTTGACTCATGACAAAAGCTATAAGGCTTCAATGGAGGCTATAACCTAGAAAATAAATAGAAGAGAATGAAACCCATGCTTCAAAAATATTTTTATTTTACAATATTTTTTTCTTTTGACAAATACAATTGTGACGACCGACACTAGTTACATTCTTCAACAGTGGACCTAGGAAGCTCCTCCTTGCATCTTAAGTGAGATTCTTGAAAGCTTTGGTAAAAAATTCAAAAACAATCAGGAAAAATTTCAAGTTCGATTTGGGAAAATCATCACTTGGGCTCCGAAAATTTCATGTCTTAATTTTTTGTTGGAAACTGCCTTCAAATTTTTAGAGCTCCCTAGCATGTTCTCTTACTCTCATTATATTAGTTTCCTTTGCATGTTCATTGAATTTTAATTCTAATCTCTTGAGTTGTTTTATTTAGCTATCGTTAGATCTAGACTTCATTGCTAATTATTTGGTCTAATTTAAATTTGATTAATTATTGTCTTTATCTCTCTTATGTTTTAGATTAAAGTAGTATATCTTCAATTCACTAATTGGCAATCTCATCTACCAACATTTAAATATCTACTTGTGCTCTATTATTCACACTTTCTCTGTTGCTCTTAGAAAATTTAAAACACATTATAAGTGAAGTGGCATTCCTAAATCTAATCAATAATTCAACCTCACATTAAGATAATTTTATATTTAGGCACTTGTGTTATTTCCCTAACGCTTTGTTTCATTGAGTGAATGTTGACATACTTCATTAATAATTTTTTATAAGCTAATCTAATTATAATTTTGTGCTCAAAGTGTTTATCATAATCATAAGTGGGTTAGTATTTCTCTCTTTGAAGCACCCTTTTATAATTGTATCTCATTGCAGCATTCCATTTTCACTTCATTTTCATATTCTATCTAGGCTTGCATTTCTACAATTTACTTCTAAGCATAAGCTTGGTTGATATAAATTTTAGGACAACCTTACCTAACTTTCATTCAATTTGATAAATTTTAGTTTGGATCAAATGTTAAAACACATGGTCGAGCCCTTATAAGAACGAACGCGCATGGGTTGTTAAGGAGCCTAGGCGGGTATTGTTAATGATGGACTAAGTGTCTCCTCTTCCTAGCCTTATTTTCAACTACCCGCTAGTACTTACCAAGTTTTGAGAAATTGAGGGGAAGCTTCACCATAGATTAGGCATATAATTTAAAATAAAATAGTATCCTTGCCTCACACATAGTCTAATATTGCATTCATTCATATAGCATTATTTCATCTTACATTTGTTGATTTGTGAAAATTTCATCTTACTTGCAACATTGCATTGTATTTCTCTTGTACTTGTATTTTGAATTACTTGTTCATTGTTCTTTGATATTATTCTATCTTTTTTTGCATCTCTTTAAAGTACAAGTTTCATTTATCTTGCAAGCTCTATCTTATTACTCATGTTTCAATAATGCACTAATGTTTGTCTTGCAACATTGTCTATCTTGTCACTTGAAGCATTATTTATCTTGAAAGTATTGTAATTTCATATTAGCATTATTTATAAGACATTGGTCTCTCATCATTTTATCTCATTGGTTTACATATTGATCTGATAGAATCTATCACATTAATATTGCTCATTAATAATTATTCTTGCTAATTAATCCCTAATTCAAGTTATATTGAATGGCAATTCCCTTTCCCTTTGTCTCCTATAACTTGTCTTCAACAAGTTTTCATTTTAGAATCATATTTAGGGACTACCCTCGATATCTTACCTAGGAGAGAGCTTAAACAGAGAGAGTTGGGAAAAAGTGACAACCCCTTCTCTGAGCATTATGCCTTAAATACTATACCTTGTGGGGTTGAAAATTTTTCCCAGATTTATTTGTACATCTTAGGAAACAACAAGGCCCACTTATGATGGCACATAGACAGTTCAATAATGAATCATATAAAATTTTCATGCACACAGAGTTACATGTGTACTTATCTGGCGATGTTAAAGCCTTGCAACTGAGATTGAGACTCTAAATCTCCACCCAACCTTAGATAATTTTCAGCCAAGCTTGCTTGCAGTCGTCACCCCCGGGCTAGATTTCAAAGCTTGAGGAAGAGTGCTTTCAGAGGATTTTAAACTAATGTTAATAGCTGTGACATGGTGTCCCAAGGCCACGCCGCCTCCACCCACTAACTACTCAACAGTTAGAAACACAGAATGAATCAACAATACTTCTCCTTTCTCTTTCTCTGTAATTCCTGAGTGCATACCTCCTTCCCAAACCGGTCTTCCTATATGCATTCTCACCTCCACCCCTGGAGAAATTCTTCCTTTCCCATAACAAAGTTATCTACGGTTCCTTCTTAATATTTCCTTGTGCTCTCAAAGAACTTGTTCTCTCTACATATCAATTAGAGAAATTTTGAGGTCTAAAATGGGCCTCCTAAGGAATATTATAAAATAATAGTGGAAATAATCAAATAAGATTAGATTACCTTATCAATTTCTGGAGGGAAAAAATTAAAAAACTACTTTTTCAACTCTATTTTCAACTTATCTAAGTATTCTTTTACTCAATTTCAAGTGGCAGCACTCATTGGATGTGGAATTTAATTTTGCATCCAAGGAGTAACCATGTTGCATACTTTTGATGGACCCTACTAGATGAAAAGTGTGAAATACATGAAAAAACATGATTGCAATCACGTTTTTTCATATATTTGACATTTTCCGTGTAGTAGGGTCCATCAAAAGTTGCAACATGGGTACTCCTTGGATTCAAAATTAAATTTTGCATGCAACAAATGCTCTCATTTGAAATTTTAGTAAAATCATAGGGATATAAGTTGAAAATTTGAGTTGAAAAGGTAGTTTTTTTATATTTTTTTATCTTTTTACCTTTTTATTCCAAAGTGGTGAATCGCCCATCTGCCATTGTTTACATTTTTTTTTGAGGCCCATTTTTTACCTCAAAACTTCTCTAATGATCCCACTGGTGTGTGTGTGTTTCCCGAATGCAACCACACTAAAGCATTTTCTTGTTAATTTCCCCCAAGAGAGAGTGTATCGTGCCCATGAACTTGTTTTTGTTGCCTTAACAGACCAACCTCCTCCTTCCTTTCCCAAAGCTCCATGTCATCAACCCTTGAACAGCACAATCCATGCTTCTCCTTAAATTTTTTCCTTTCTTTATTTCGGTTGGAGATAAAAAGACACTTGGGCCTATCCTTTTTCTTTCATCTCAATTTATGGCACAGTTAACCCCATTTAAAGCCACTCATCCAACCAATGATTAGTATTTAAACAACCTTTCACTCAAGCAATGGAATTTTTTTCCCTCTCTCAGCCATTTAATCATTACAATTATTTACAATGAGAGAAATATTAACCATGGGATATCACAGTCCCCTCCCCAACCACAAAATTGTTATCTAGGGGGTGTCACATTGTCCCTGTAGTATTTCCTTTAGAAAGATGCCAATAACCTCTTCTCTACGCCCTGTTGTTTCCCCCATGGTTTAAGATTGTGTTTTCCTTTTCTTCCTCACTGTGATGTTGTTGGTATCTGCTAGAAGCATACAATACTTATTGACTCACAAGCTAGCAGTATGCTTCTGCTTTGATACCACTGTAATGGCCTAGGGAAACTTTAGCACTAGGTTTCTGTAGGATGTCAATAACTTTTTTCCTTTTTCCAAAACAGTTAATTCAATACAACTGAATACTTCCTCACGGAACAAACACAATTACTGAACATAGAAAAGTATTTAGTGACCTAATCCTTTAGTCAACCAAATAATAAAGATTCGACAATTCGATGTATTGACACAAATCTAAGACAATAATAATATAGTCCATATTTAACCAAATTTCTTCTATATTAATTACTAAACCCTCTACGTACCCTATCTACTACAAAAACACCTCAATTTTCTTCAAGTCCACATAAAACTCCAGCCACAAATTTACCCAACCAACACGCACTTTCCCCTCTCGAGAGTTTGTCTCATCTGGTACCAGAATCGCACGTGTTGTAAGACTCAAATTTGTTACAGGACAACGGACCAATCGTTACAAGAGCTCGAACTAGTTGTTATGGGAAACTGAGTTTATCTAAATTAGTCAAAACCTTTCTGTCACAAGTGGCTACAAAGATTCAATTGTCACAAATCACTTGGAGTTTGAACCCTCACTTTAGAACATGTCTCTTCCTTAATTCATGAAATCTCAAGTACTGTAATGCGCAATTCCTCATTTTTTATAACTCGCATGACCTCAAACTCTATACCACGTATTCCCATATAAAATATGTCTAACATAGGGTTAACATCCTACCCTAGAGTTCAACAACTTGTGTGGCTTCTAAAATCATAGACAAACTTGAATTGCTTTAATATGAAGAAAACTTCGTTACTCCCAACTAAAAATAAAGTCTTGTGCTAGAACAAGTAGACATATAGGAAAATTCAAAGAGATTTATTAAATAGGGTGGGATCTTGCACTACCGAAATTGATAGGGAAGAAGGGGTATTAAATCCCTTGTATCTAAGCTCAATAAGAGAGATTAATTGATCCACAAGATGATGATGCATCATTTGATATCAACCCTATTCTATTTATAGATTTTCCATGGGCTCCAACAAAGTGAGGAGTTTTGTGTGTAACCCCTAATTGAGCCCCAACCAACCCAATTTTTGCCCAATATTGCCCCAACATAGGAAAATTTTGGTGTTTACCCCTTTAATAAGCTTATAGCCTACGACGTCAGATAGGCTATTACATCCTCTGTAAGCCCTCAATTTGGAGAGGAAATTACATGATGGTGCTCATCATTGAGAGGGGGTATTTTATTGGTTTTGCAGAAGGTGAGGTGAATTGGTTTGCAGTATTCATTTTTTGTTTTGTTTTTAAGTGATCTTAACTGGAATAAAATAACAATTGTAAAAGAAATAATGATTCACTACCCCCCCCCTCGTCTCAGTGTTTCCAACAATTGGCATTAGGTCTAGTACCTTCAGCCACAACCTAACAATTGGAAGGTGGATCCTTATAACACAAATGGAAAATACAAGGAATAAATTATCCAAACCCTCTAAATATGTCTCCTCCTCAATTGTGAAAATAGAAGAAAATAAAGTTGGGAAAGCTTCGTTGTTCAATGGGACAAACCATGAGTCATGGAGACAAAGGATGAAATAATTTTTAATGGCTCAAGGATTTGAGATATGGAATCCAATGACTACATGAAACTTAGATGAGTCGAAAGAGTTTGATACAAAATCATCAAAAATTATAAAATCAATCATGAGTGGTCTACCAAATCTCATAAAGGTCAAAGTGGAGAAATTTTCATCAGCAAAAGAGCTTTGGGAGAATCCCCAAGATCTTCACTCAAAAGAATTGTTGGTCATGATCTTTGATCAAGAATATAATGGAAAAAAACAAAAAGATGAACTAAAGAAGACAATTGAAAGCAAATATGAAGGGACCAATTGCATAAAGGAAGACAATGATGAACAAATCTCTAAAGTTGAAATTGAAATAGACCTCAAGACAAAGCTTACAACTTCCCTAGAAGAAATAATAAGTTTGAAAAGAGAAAATGAGGAACTCAAAAAGTAGGTACAATTTGTCGATCGTGACCTTGACAAAGCAAAGGAAGAAATTGAACTTTTCAAGCTTCAAGTACAAGAAAGAGATAAGTATCTCAAAAAACTTAAGGAGGAATTGTATCAAAACAAAAGAAACATCATGAAGAAGTCATTTCCATCAACCCAATTAGAAAAAGAAAAAAGAATGGAATATATTTTGGAAAATTGTCTCAACCAGAGATTTGAGGAATTGAGTAAATATGTAACATAAATTGGTCAATGTAGAGAAGAATACGCCTCCCTAAGATCTCAGATAGAGAAAACAAAGAAACAAATTCGAGTTGAAGACAAGATTTAAAGGAAAAATTAATCCTCCTCAAAGGACAAACTGATGAAGCAGGAAAGGAAAGAAATATCATGTCATACCAACTAAAGTAAAAGGATGAAGATATCTTCAAATTGAAATAAGATGTCATATCTCTTAAAATCCAAACATGTGAAGCAATCATGATGAAGAAATAAATGGAGACTCAATTGGAAAATAAAGATGAATACTGTGAGAATATGAAAGATATGATTGTCTCACTAATAAAAAAAGTTGATCTGCTAAGCAAAAACTTGAAGAGTTCTCCATTTTTGGATAACATGCTCAACCATTAGAGATCACCTTTGGACAAATTAGGTCTTTTATATACAAGTGAGTCTTCTAACCAAAATAATGTAGCCCCTGAAGCATCAAAAGGAAAGAACAATAAGTGGTTTGAAAGTGGTGCGAATACTCCAAATATACCCAACCCCGGCATCAGCAAGGAAAGGAGTCATAATTACAATTAAAAGACCTATATTCAAAGAAGGTACAATACCACAAATAGCAATAAACTCCATCAATTATATTCCAGGGAGAAAATCTTCAGAGGTGCACCAAAGCAATCATCATATCGCAAGTATCAAACATTGTTTTATGGATATTGTTACTCTTGTACAAATTTTGGGCATATGGCAAAGGATTGCAAGGCATATAAAAAATATATCTATGAGGACTCCAATTAGTTCCCTAGAAGAAATACATAAAGATACTCCAAGAATTTACCAACAAAAACTATTCCCCCTCTTCCATGTTTGAGATTTAATTCTTTAAGTGTCATAATATTAGACATATGGCTCAAAAATGTAATTTAAATTGGGCATCTATACAATTTGAAGAATCTTAGGTTCAACATAGAAAAAATTCACAAAAGTTTGGAGGAAGAAACATGTTGAACCATAGAAGGAAGAACCTGAGTGTGCCATGAACGATCAAGGCATCAATTTATGTTTCTGAACAAATATATATTCAACCATAGGAAGAGACCAACAAATTTTTTCCTTTCAGGAAGTGGAAAATATACACACTCATAGGAGGAGATCAAGTCAAGAATTCTTATCTACAAATACTGATAGACAAATAGAAAGGTAGTAGCAGTCATAATATCAGCAATAGAAGCAACAAAGGTAGTTGAAATAGAGCACAATGACAGAAGTGATTGTGCAGTAATTAAAGCACAAATATGACAAATAAAGAATTTAAAATGAGTAGAATTGGATCATAAATACAAACAAGTAGAAAAAAAAGGAGTGATAATAAATTTTGATGAAGAATTAGGGTTGCTAGCCTAGATTGGCTAGAAAATCCCAAGCTTTCTTTCTTTAATATTACAGAAAGGGTGTGTAATTGCCTCATGAAGGCATAAAGAAAGATAAGTCCAAGAGATATTAAGAGATAGAAAATTTTGAATAAGTTAAGGCTACAATATTTGTATACAAAAAACATAGCCAAAGAGGAATAAAGACAAAAGCCAACCTTCTCAACAAGGCAAAAAGAAAGAAATGTTGTCAGAAAAAATGAAAATTTCACCCAAATGCAAAATGAGTGGAGGCGTGAAGGCAAAGGAAATATAAGGGATAAATGATGTGCAACCAAAGTAGAAGGGCCAATCAAATTGATATCAACTATAAGGAAATTTTGAAGGATTCTTCATGAAAAAAGCGGATCAAACTATATTGATGATGTCCATAGATGGTCAACTATTTTCCTAGAATAGATTGCTCCTAGAGGCATAGCAACAAGAACAATTGATAATTTACCTAGAGCACATAGAATAAGGAAACCTTATTTTGAGAAAATATATATGAAGTAGAACCCTCCTTAAGACAATGGTGCTAGCTCGCTAAATTGATAATCCACTAAAATGGATTTGGTGGGAATGATGTCAATAGAACCCATTATACTTCAAAAGAAAAAAGAGAGTAAGATAAGTATGAATACAAGAGGAAGTAGCATAATGACAGGGGGAGCACCATATGAAGAAGTTTCCATTGATGTCAAAAAGGGAGAGAATGCTAAAATCAAGAGAGTATTGCCATCAATGAAAAAGGGGGAAATTGATGCATAAAGTTTCCATTGATGTTAATATGATGATGCCATTGTTGAAGACGATGACTACATGAAACTATAGAAGGTTAGTTGTCTTGGTTGGCAAGTGAAACCCTAAGCATATGTAACCCCAATTAAATGATAGAAATTAAATCAAAGCCTTATAATTCCCCATGATCTGAGTAATAGCATCATATATCATTAAAAAAATTCTCAAAGCTTACATCCTACAAGGTCAATTCATTTGTTTCCGACTCTATTGAGATTCATTAATTTTTCCTCCATTTTATAGTTGGGAATGGCTAGACATTCACCGTTAAAAACCCCTAGCTAGTAGTAGTTTATGTAAATGGTGTAGACTTCATGTCACACTACACTTCTTCCTTGGATTAAGAATATCAACTCCAAGGTCAATCTTTGTGAACAAATGTTTTGTAGGAGAAAACAGTTGACTCTTAAAATATTCATGTCGGCTCCCTGTAAATATGTGACTACTCACAAATCAATCAATAAAATTAAAGCAAACACATCGTACAGGTCAGTTATGTTAAGTTAGATCCCATCAAAGGACGTGACTATTCATCCATTATGTTGTATTCCTTGTAAAAATTTGCAGACATGTATATATATTGAAGTGAACGCAATTCATTGGAAAACATCATGAAAAACCATATTATAAGGATATACAATGCGAAGAAGTGAAGACCTCTATGTAGATCACGAAGTTTACATAAGAAAAACGTACAAAATAGCACGAACAGAAGAAATAATGGCGCATGGTATCTGAGGTAAAGAAGAGGAGTGAATTATTTGTGACAAACGAACGAACCCTTGATCCGGATTTAGACAGGAACGCAACAAATTACAGAGACAACCATAAATACATAGATGAGATAACCATAAATACTGAGATGAAGCGGAAATAATACTTCATTTCATTATTGTAAAAATACTGACATGTGCTTACAAACAGAAATGAAAGAAACCAGCTAGGGCGATGGTAGCTTATCTCTGAGAAGAGATGTGGTGGCTACATGCCTCTGAACTGTTCTGAACTGTGTTACAATGAGGCTCGAAGGCCTATTTATTGTTGAGAAACAATGGAAAACCCTTCACATCCTGAAACCTAACCCTAGAAGATGAAACGCCAAATTGTGGGCCCCGTTTGGGTAAATTGGTACATCAATTTCCCGGGGTCGTAACTTTGGCATACGATCTCCGTTTGACGCGTACGATAGCTCGTTAGAAAGATCTATCCGAGTACTACCACTTTGGGAGACAACATCGGTCCATGGACCCATGTTACCCCAGATTCCGAAAAAAACGTCATTTAGGGCCTCAAAACGGCTCCCGAAGTTCAGGACCCGAAAAACTGTTAAAAATAGTAAACTTTGCTACAATTTAGGAAACTGAAAAAGCTAAAAGAGACAGTTGTGAGGGTCCAAATGGGATAGGTGGGTGGCCACCAACATCCACCTGGATCATTCCTCCCCCCTTAGGAAGCAATGGTCCCCATTGCGTTGAGTTCATCCCTGAGATGAGGAAGCTTCTGCTAAACTGGGTCTCTGGTGAGCTGTTATGCAGTCTCTGCTGTGACCAGAAATGGTGGGAAGCATGGTCGGTGATGGTCCACATTGAACACTTGGTGCAAGCGAAGGAATGGAGGAATGATGTGCTTCAAAGCATTGTTGCCCGTAGCCTTGGTACTGATGTAAGGACCATGTCGGAGTCGCTTGAGTTTCTGATGGGTTTTGGTAAGGCGTTCTCTCTGCAGATGTAACCAAACTTTGTCGCCCACCTGAAACTTGTGTGGTACCCCTGTGGGTGAGGAGAAGTTGTTCCTGTGTCTTGTCATGACTGTATCCCTTTGTTGTTGTTGATGCATGGAGGAACCCTTTGCGGGGGTCATGGATGTGATGGCAATCTTCCCCTTACTTTGGGAGTGAACCAAACAGATGAATTTCCTGGTCTGGGAGATGAGCTTGCTACCTTTCTTAGCAGTCATCAAAGATGTGGCCGTAGGTGGGGCTACCTCCGGTATCCTATATAATGAATTATTTAAAGAAATAATGACAGCACGAGGCCTTGACTCATACACAGCATGTCGCCTCCACAAGTATGGTTGGCCTAATAATACATCACAAACATCCAGAGGTGTAACATCACACAATACCTCATCTGTGAAGGGCTTGATGCTATACGGAAGGCGGCACTGCTAGCGAACTTTTAGATCTCGTCCTTCGTGAAGCCACCCGATACTGTACGGCTGCGGGTGTGGTGTAGTCGGTAGGCCCAACCGCTTCACGAACTCTGCTGAAATGAGGTTCTTTTGGTTGCCACTGTCGACAATGAATTGTAGTGGCGAACCCTTCACCCACATCTGTGAGTGGAAAAGACGCTCCCCTTCCTCTGGATTTTCGGGCTCATCTTTCTGGATCTTGGCGATGGCAACAGTGGCGGTGGGATCTGCATCAATGATTTTCTTCCCTTTGCCTTTCCCCTTGTCGGGTTCTGGCTCAGGGTCAGAACATGCATCTAATTTGGAAGCCTTCAACTCAGCCACAAGAGACTGCTTGGTCCGACACTCACTTGTGTTATGAGTGGGACCCTTGTGGAACTCACACCAATTTCCTGTGTCCTTCTTCAGCTTCGTGGTGTTGTTCTTTTCTTGCGGCTTCGACGGGTTGTCTTGGGTCACCCCGCCTTGGCTTTGTCCTTTGGGCTTCGGATTTGCAAATCCAAAGTCTCGCTTCTTCTGTTTGAACTTTTGCTCGATTTTGACAGCGTATCGGTATGCTGTGCCAAGTGAGGAGATGTTCAAGAACACCATCTCTTCCTGGATGTACTTGTGCAGGCAGCCACGGTATTTGAGTACCAGATGCAGCTCAGAATCTTTGATACCCAACTGTGTGCGAAGGGTATGAAAAATGTTTGTAAACTCCGGCACATCTTGGTCTCGTCCCTGCCGCAGTGTGGTCCATTTGATATATTTGTCCTCATAGCTTCCGACAGGGTAGTACTGCTCTTTGATGGCATCCCGGAAGTCATTCCAAGTGGGTGCGGCTGAAAATAGTGAGCCTGTACTTTCATCCTTCTGCTCGCAGTAGGTTTCCCACCAGTCCTTGACGTGGGGGGCTGCTTTGAGAAGAGCGAAAGCAATCTTTTCCCGATTTGAAAATTCATGAACAGAAAAATACCCATCTAGCAGATTTAACCATTTATCTACAGCATCTGCGTCTATTTGACCCACGAAGATGCGGATTTCAAAATTAACTTGTACCTTAAATGGCGTGGCGTTTCCAGAGTCGCTGTTGGAAGCCGATGCATCGCCTCTAGGTAGCCGCTGAAGGATCTGCGCAAAGCTATCCATCATCGCGTTCCTTGCCGCTCGAGGGCTTCTTCGAGCAAGATTTTGATAGGATCTCCTGCCCCCTCGTCTTTCTTCTCATCCGCCATGGGAGGCCGTCAGGATTTGCGAGGCTGGTCTTGCAAAGGTTCGACCAGTTCAAGCCCTAACTCCTTATATCCCGACCTCGTTGGGGACATGCAAAGAAAAACAGAGAAAAAGCAGACCGCTCTGATACCACTGATCCGGATTTAGACAGGAACGCAACAAATTACAGAGATAACCATAAATACAGAGATGAGATAACCATAAATACTGAGATGAAGCGGAAATAATACTTCATTTCATTACTGTAAAAATACTGACATGTGCTTACAAACAGAAATGGAAAGAAACCATCTAGGGCGATGGTAGCTTATCTTTGATAAGAGATGTGGCGGCTACATGCCTCTGAACTGTGTTACAATGAGGCTCGAAGGCCTATTTATTGTTGAGAAACAATGGAAAACCCTTCACATCCCGAAACCTAACCCTAGAAGATGAAACGCCAAATTGTGGGCCCCGTTTGGGTAAATTGGTACATCAATTTCCCGGGGTCGTAACTTTGGCATACGATCTCTGTTTGACGTGTACGATAGCTCGTTAGAAAGATCTATCCGAGTACTACCACTTTGGGAGGCAACATCGGTCCATGGACCCATGTTGCCCCAGATTCCGAAAAAAAATGTCGTTTAGGGCCTCAAAACGGCTCCCGAAGTTCAGGACCCGAAAAAACTGCTAAAAATAGTAAACTGTGCTACAATTTAGGAAACTGAAAAAGCTAAAAGAGACAGTTGTGGGGGTCCAAATGGGATAGTTGGGTGGCCACCAACATCCACCTGGATCATTCCTCCCCCCTTAGGAAGCAATGGTCCCCATTGCGTTGAGTTCATCCCTGAGATGAGGAAGCTTCTGTTGAACTGGGTCTCTGGTGAGCTGTTCTGCAGTCTCTGCTGTGACCCGAAATGGTGGGAAGCATGGTCGGCGATGGTCCACATTGAACACTTGGTGCAAGCGAAGGAATGGAGGAATGTTGTGCTTCAAAGCATTGTTGCCCGTAGCCTTGGTACTGATGTAAGGACCATGTCGGAGTCGCTTGAGTTTCTGATGGGTTTTGGTAAGGCGTTCTCTCTGCAGATGTAACCAAACTTTGTCGCCCACCTGAAACTTGTGTGGTACCCCTGTGGGTGAGGAGAAGTTTTTCCTGTATCTTGTCATGACTGTATCCCTTTGTTGTTGCTGCTGCATGGAGGAACCCTTTGCGGGGGTCATGGATGTGATGGCAATCTTCCTCTTACTTTGGGAGTGAACCAGACAGATGAATTTCCTGGTCTGGGAGATGAGCTTGCTACCTTTCTTAGCAGTGCTCAAAGATGTGGCCGTAGGTGGGGCTACCTCCGGTATCCTATATAATGAATTATTTAAAGAAATAATGACAGCACGAGGCCTTGACTCATACACAGCATGTCGCCTCCACAAGTATGGTTGGCCTAATAATACATCACAAACATCCAGAGGTGTAACATCACACAATACCTCATCTGTGAAGGGCTTGATGCTATACGGAAGGCGGCACTGCTGGCGAACTTTTAGATCTCGTCCTTCATGAAGCCACCCGATACTGTACGGCTGCGGGTGTGGTGTAGTCGGTAGGCCCAACCGCTTCACGACCTCTGCTGAAATGAGGTTCTTTTGGCTGCCACTGTCGACAATGAATTGTAGTGGCGAACCCTTCACCCACATCTGTGAGTGGAAAAGACGCTCCCCTTCCTCCGGATTTTCGGGCTCATATTTCTGGATCTTGGCGGTGGCAACAGTGGCGCTGGGATCCGCATCAATGATTTACTTCCCTTTGCCTTTCCCCTTGTCGGGTTCTGGCTCAGGGTCAGAACATGCATCTAATTCGGAAGCCTTCAACTCGGCCACAAGCGACTGCTTGGTCCAACACTCACTTGTGTTATGAGTGGGACTCTTGTGGAACTCACACCACTTTCCTGTGTCCTTCTTCAGCTTCGTGGTGTTGTTCTTTTCTTGCGGCTTCGACGGGTTGTCTTGGGTCACCCCGCCTTGGCTTTGTCCTTTGGGCTTCGGATTTGCAGATCCAAAGTCTCGCTTCTTCTGTTTGAACTTTTGCGCTATTTTGACAGCGTATCGGTATGCTATGCCAAGTGAGGAGATGTTCAAGAACACCATCTCTTCCTGGATGTACTTGTGCAGGCAGCCATGGTATTTGAGTACCAGATGCAGCTTAGAATATTTGATACCCAACTGTGTGCAAAGGGTATGAAAAATGTTTATGAACTCCAGCACATCTTGGTCTCGTCCCTACCGCAGTGTGGTCCATTTGATGTATTTGTCCTCATAGCTTCCGACAAGGTAGTACTGCTCTTTGATGGCATCCTGGAAGTCATTCCAAGTGGGTGCGGCTGAAAATAGTGAGCCTGTACTTTCATCCTTCTGCTCGCAGTAGGTTTCCCACTAGTCCTTGACGTGGGGGGCTGCTTTGAGAAGAGCGAAAACAATCTTTTCCCGATTTGAAAATTCATGAACAAAAAATACCCATCTAGCAGTTTTAACCATTTATCTACAGCATCTGCGTCTATTTGACACACGAAGATGGGGATTTCAAAATTAACTTGTACCTTAAATGGCGTGGCGTTTCCAGAGTCGCTGTTGGAAGCCGATGCATCGCCTCTGGGTAGCCGCTGAAGGATCTGCGCAAAGCTATTCATCATCGCGTTCCTTTGCCGCTCGAGGGCTTCTTCGAGCAAGATTTTGATAGGATCTCCTGCCCCCTCGTCTTTCTTCTCATTTGCCATGGGAGGTCGTTAGGATTTGCGAGGCTGGTCTTGCAAAGGTTCGACCAGTTCAAGCCCTAACTCCTTATATCCCGACCTTGTTGGGGACATGCAAAGAAAAATAGAGAAAAAGCAGACCGCTCTGATACCACTGATCTGGATTTAGACAGGAACGCAAAAAATTACAGAGATAACCATAAATACAGAGATGAGATAACCATAAATACTGAGATGAAGCGGAAATAATACTTCATTTCATTACTGTAAAAATACTGACATGTGCTTACTAACAGAAATGGAAAGAAACCAGCTAGGGCGATGGTAGCTTATCTCTGAGAAGAGATGTGGTGGCTACATGCCTCTGAACTGTTCTGAACTGTGTTACAATGAGGCTCGAAGGCCTATTTATTGTTGAGAAACAATGGAAAACCCTTCACATCCTGAAACCTAACCCTAGAAGATGAAACGCCAAATTGTGGGCCCCATTTGGGTAAATTGGTACATCAATTTCCCGGGGTCGTAACTTTGGTATACGATCTTCGTTTGACGCGTACGATAGCTCGTTAGAAAGATCTATCCGAGTACTACCACTTTGGGAGGCAACATGGTCCATGGACTCATGTTGCCCCAGATTCCGAAAAAAAACGTCGTTTAGGGCCTCAAAACGGCTCCCGAAGTTCAGGACCCAAAAAACTGCTAAAAATAGTAAACTGTGCTACAATTTAGGAAACTGAAAAAGCTAAAAGAGACAGTTGTGGGGGTCCAAATGGGATAGGTGGGTGGCCACCAACATCCACCTGGATCAACCCTTTATGAAAGGAACTAAATTTGTTGATCAAAATCTTCCACAACACATCTCCAAAATCACATATCAAAATACCCTGGAACTTGAGCAATTCTCGCAGACCCTTGGAAATTCTCGTACCTATAACATCTCTCTATGGCTCGAATCTTGAATTTTTTCAGACATGTGGGAAAATTTTGCACTATAACACGATTTGGGTTGAACCTCGGACCTATGAATTGGACTTGCACTAGGTACCAAATTTGGTTTTGTAACATCCGGAGAAATTCTAAAATATGTCACACTTATCAAGTTCAGACCTAAGGTTGTTCAGTTTAGGATCAGACATATACTTATGAAACTTCATTAACAATTTTGGGCATTGATTAAGGGCAGGTTTTTGGGCATGGTTGGAACAACCTTGTGATATAGTTGGGAATATATTTGGAGAAGGTTATCAATCCTTCTCTGTGGCAGAGGAGCACAAATTTGTGGCACATCTTTAGCATACTTTTGTATATTTGCTGGAACAAGATTGAAATAACCTCTAGCAGATTTTGGATCATTTCGGAGCAAGTTTTATGGTGGAGTTACAGAGATACCCCTTGAATACTTCAAAAGTTGCAATAATTCATTGGAGGCACTATATTGGAATCATTTTATAGTGAAGTTTTTATTGTCTTTGTTGAAGATACAGTATTGGAATTATTGCAGATCTTTGTTGGGATTATGCAGATCTATTGAGTACAGTGGTTGGTAGTTTTAGAGAAATATTAATAGCTGGAACATTGGAGAAGTTTGTGAGGTGACATGATGCACAATTAAATCCCTCATGGAGTGGTATTGAAAATATAGCTTGGGTATCATGAAGAGTCTTGGAGACACCTTTTGTAGTCACCAAAGTTTTCGTTGATGAACTAAGCATTTTTGGAGATTAATTGAGGGCATTATTGAAGGCAATCTTGAAGACATTATCAGTTCTTGTTGAAGACTATATTGGAAACCCTGAAGCACTACTTGTATGTATCTTGAAGCATTGAAGCAGAGGGTTGGAACCCTATAGGATAGGAGTCCTCAAGGAGACCAAGTTGGATCCTAAGCTAGATAAGACGATTGGAGCCCCAGAGAATTAGAGTCCTCAAGTTGACCAAGATAGATTGTGACATGATACACAACTGAAGCCCTTATGGAGTGATATTAAAAAGATCGCTTGGGTATCATGAAGATTCTCGGAGACACCTTTTGTAGTTGCCAATCTTTCATTGATGAAATAAGTGTTTTTGGATGAGGGCATTGTTGAAGGAGATCTTGAGGAGATTATCAAGACTTGTTGAAGATTGTATTGAAAGCCCTGAAGCACTACTTGTACCTATATTGAAGAATTGAAGCAGAGAGTTGGAGCTCTTGAGGATAGGAGTCCTCAAGAAGACTATGTTGGAGCCTAAGCTAGATAAGAGGCTTGGAGCCCCAGAGGATTGGAGTCTTGAAGTTGACCAAGTTGGTCCTTGGTAAAGTATAGGTTGGAGCCTGATTGAATTTAATATTGAAATATTCATCTAGGGTTGGTGTCCTAAAGTGTGATTGAACTGATTCTAACTTGAATTATTGTAAAAGAGGATTGGAGTCCTTCATTATTCTAATTCATAAAATTATTTGTTATTGAGTTTGTGTTATGTTTTATCTTAATAAAATTATATTAACCGACATAAAATAACAATTGTAAGAGAAATATTGATTGAAAATATAGCTTTGGTGTCATGAAGAGTCTTGGAGACACCTTATGTATTTTCCAAAGTTGTCATTGATGAACTAAGTGCTTTTGGAGATTAATTGAGGGCATTGTTGAAGCCGATCTTCAAGACATTATCAAGACTTGTTGAAGACTATATTGGAAGCCTTGAAGTGCTATTGGTACCTATCATGAAGAATTGAAGAAAAGGGTTGGATCCCTAGAGGATAGGAGTCCTCAAAAAGACCAGGTTGGAGCCTAATCTAGATAAGAGGGTTGGCGCCCTAGACGATTGCAGTCCTCAAGTTGACTAAGTTGGTGCTTGGTGAAATACAGGTTGGAGCCTAGTTGAATTGAAGATTCAAGTCTTCATCTAGGGTTGGAGCATTGAAGTGTGATTATACTAATTGGAACTTGAATTATAGTAAAAGAGAATTGGATTCCTCGTTATTCTGATTAATAAAAGTGTTTGTTATTCATTTTGTGTTATGTTTTTAAGTGATATTAAAAGGCATAAAATAAAAAATGTAAAATAAATATTGATTCACCCCCCCCCCCTCAATATTCCCAACTAGGGCAGGTGGTATTGGTTTTGAAGAAAGTGAGGTGAATCGATTTGCATTGTTAGGGGGGAATTTGGAGAGGGGAAGCAATTGAAGCAACATGATTTTTGTGTTTTTTATAAAGGATTCATTGATGTGTATTTGTTTTATATCTGTTTTGTGCATAAAGAATACGTCTTTGTGTGTTTTTCTCTGCATTTCCACTACTACATGGCATATCTAGTTAAGCAGTACATCACAAGATATTTGATCCCTCTTGGTGCTTGGTAGATCTGTAGTTAAGATGTATCTAGTTTGGTTTAGCTAATCCCATAATTTAAAAGTTTCAATTATTAAATGAAGATTAATAATTACTAAAATGGACAAATACCATGGGTCATACTTCTTTGATGGGTATCTATCCAGTGTTTATAATGCATTTAACATTCCCTAATTAGTGGAATCGATATTTTTGTCAGATCATCATTTGGATCATCCATATGATCAATTGACATAAGGGGTTATGCTTCGCATCTTGCTAAAATATTAAACCATAAATCATACCACTGCAATACTACTATGGAAACCCAGCACCATCAATTTGCATGCACCAACTCATTGCTAATAGTAACCTATGTTATGCCTTTTTCGGCGGGTTTTGTTGGAAAATTCAATGTGGCATATATTAATTCAAATTTTCCTTAACCTTAATATTTTCTTATGAAATTAGTTAGTCTTATTGTGTTCTTTATTTAGATATTTTCATCAAAAAAATATCAATTACAGAAACAGTAACAATATAGGATATAGAAATTAGGCTCTCAGCGAGGGGAAAACCCAAAAAACTCTTCTCTCCTTATAGAATCTGCCTCACTTGAGACACAAATACCCAAGTCCTCCACAAAGTACCAAGTCAGCCCTTTCAGCAAGTCCTTCTCTTGATATTGCTATAACCAGTTTCACACTACAACTTCGACCTGCCAACATCAATACTACAACTCTTCAGAAACTTTGACCCGGTAGCAGTGGCGCATCAATCCTAATACAGTTCTTCCAGCAAACCCTTCTTGAGAAAAACAACCATTCCTAAGGTCAATGAGGTCTAATAGAATACTCGCTCTTCCTACATCCTGACGTTGCACCTGCAACTCGAATCTACAATTTTGGTCCTTCTAGGAAGCTGCAAAAACCCTAGAGTTTGCATGTGTGAGAGAGATAGATCCCAAAAAAAGAGAATTCACTTCTTGTATTTTTCTTGCCTTCTAGACCTTCGCTCTTCCTTTTTTTGGTTCTCCCAACTACATATTGAAATTCTTCTTCTTGGATCGTGAGCAACAAATGAGGTCGAACTGCTCCTTTATATAGCCTTTTCAAGGGGTCAAATTCCCTCCTTTATGCTTACTTGAATTTGTCAATGCCAACTTGTACTTTTTGAGTTTCCAGGACTCTATAGACTCAAAAATAGTTATTTTTCCAATTACATTTTTCCCATAAGGGTCTTATAAACATGATGTTGACTTCTTTGACTCATGACAATAAATCCTAAGACCTAACACACCATAGAAGCATGAAGAACATGATTTTACCTAAAATGCCATCAATAATGAGCATGAAACCCATGCACTATAATAATAACTTATTTTTGTCTTCTATTGTTTGTTAGGATACATATTGAAATGAGTACAACAACAATTATGAAGACTGAAACTAGTTACGTTTCCAACATTATCTCTTAACTAGGGAGGTATTCATAATTGTACCATTAGTACAACATCATTCTAAAACTAAAAGGTTCTCATAAGAAGAGTCAAATTGATAAGTCAAACTATAAGCATCATTATTATGAACAGAACTGTCTCTAAGGCCTAACTAGACAAGATCTACTTCATTCAAGAGCATTATGTTGGGAGGCTTCATCTTGGATCTCTAATCCTAAGTCCTCAAAGAATATCGGTCCTCTTCAACCACTCTTCTCTTGGATACTTTTCCCATCCTCAAATAGTGTCGGTACTTTTATTTCTTGGATTTTTTATCCTCAAGGAAACCACAGATGCTTATCCAATCCTTCACCATTCCCTCTTCATCACCTAAATAAGAGAATGCACATGTGATGTCCCACATCATTGTCTCAATTAGAGAGGATATCCATATTCCCTTTCTGTTGTGTAATATATCCTTGCTCTTATCATGGAGACTCCTTTACTCCTTCAAAGCCAAAGGAGATTCCAGACTTCCTTTTAGAATGGGATGTCAACACCACAATCCTTAGAGCTTGTCTTTATAAGAGTATCAGCTACTTGTTCTTCATAGAAATATGGCTCCCCCTTTCATTCACAACTATTGCATCGAGATTGATTTATTTCGAGGTAACATGGAACCATCTCCACTCTGAATTCATGTGGCAGGATCCAAGTCATCTCTCTTGCTCATCACTTTCATCTTTGACATGAAGGCATTGCATTGAGCCTTTCTAAAATTCCAGTTAATCATAGCTTCGTCATGAAAGTGGTATCCTTTGACCTTTAGGTTATCTTCTCGCATTGCTACCTTTTAATCCCAAGATGGGCACATCTTGAATTCATGGTTGTCATGTACCAAATGTTGAGCTTCTCTCAACATTGTTCATACATTTTCATTCACACAATTGAACTTGCCTCAATTTTCATCATGTACTCTTGGAACATTCTTACAGGTAGAAACATAATATGTGAACCAGATAACTAATAATAATAATCAAAATCACTTACCTCAACATGATGACCTTCTCATTCCATCTACATCTTCATGGTCCATCTCCATATGAAGCTTCCTTCATGCATCAAAGTTCCCAAGGATCAAACTTGATTACCAAGTTAGAAATTTTTCTTCCAGAGATTATACTGAATGTTAACCATTATTTACATATTTCAAAGGAATTCATAATATTTTATACATACTTAAGTAAGTCAAATTATTCCTTTTAAACATCATACAATCATACCAAGCATGCTACAAGATTATACACACATGAATCTTAACTAAGAGTCACTTCCAATGTGCATCCTTGTGCCTCTTATTCCATCATCTAGCTATGTCTTATAATGAACCTTCATCCCAACCCATTACATTTCTTCATACCTTTACCAGTATTGTTTCCACACTACATGGAATGTATACTAACATTGTCATAGTGATTCTCCCAAAAACCTTCCAAAATGATGGTTCTTCCAGGATCATGATGATCCACCTAAGCAAGATGAATACCAATAACATAATGTTATATAATGCAGAGATCAGCAATATGCAAAATGGTCTCTCTATCTACTAAAGACTAGTTGATTTCTACAAAGAAATTTAACCAAGTATACTCTACATATGCTACTACCACATGCTTCTCTTTACAAAATTAAGTAAACAACAATGTGTAGGGTTTAACCCCGTACAGAAATTACCTGCATACGAATTCTAAATCACAGAAAAATAAACAATGTGAGAGCATAATAGATAAAACACATATACACAGAGATTTTCCCCTGGATCCCAAAACCGGGACTACCAGTTTGATTTTTCATTATATTCCTTTCAATGTTACAATACATATTTATACATGTCGAAGCATCCAATACCATGCACCGAAAACCATCACGTCCAAAAACATGGACCGAAAACCATAGTTAGGTTCGCCCAACCTAATATAGGGTCCAAAAAAAAAATTCCCGGGGCACTGCCCCGGACCCCGTAGAGGGGGCCTACCCACCCCCCACTGCGAAATCGGCGCAAAAAAGGGGGGCTCCACCCCCCCTCTAACCCCCCGGTTCACTATGTAGGTTAGTCGTGGAAAGAATATAACACAACCCAACAATCTCCCACTTGTTGTTTTCTTTCCACAAGGGGCCACAGGGGAGCTTAATCATTTTTCCAGCCCTGAAATGCCCATTGTTTCTCTACACCAAGAGAACTTCTCAGAGCTCATAGATTTTGTCAATGCATCTGCAGTATTCTTCAAAGTTTCTACCTTTACCAGTAACACCTTTTTCTCTTCTATCATATCCCTCACAAAGTGATACTGAACATCAATGTGCTTTGTCTTTGAATGATAAGCATGGTTCTTTGCTAAGAAAATTGCACTTTGGCTATCACAATCTATTCTTATAGCTCCATGTACTAACCCCATACTTGAACACAATCTCTACAACCAAACTGCTTCCTTGCTTGCATGAGTGGCTACCATGTATTCTGCCTCTGTAGTTGATAGTGCCACTACAGATTGTTTCTTACTCATCCAACTGACTGCACCTCCAAATAGGTTAAACACATACCCACTTGTAGATCTTCTCTGATCCAAATCTCCAGCCCAGTCTGCATCAACAAAGCCACGAATATCCAACACTCTGT
The DNA here is from genome assembly GCA_031772625.1 of Pinus tabuliformis. Classification (NCBI taxonomy): domain Eukaryota; kingdom Viridiplantae; phylum Streptophyta; class Pinopsida; order Pinales; family Pinaceae; genus Pinus; species Pinus tabuliformis. The sequence continues at coordinate 1,070,385,380 of CM062818.1, forward strand.
CCAATCCTGGTCTTCCTTGGTAGCACAAACCATAATCACTAGTGCAACGCAAATACCTGAAAACCCGCTTCACTTCTGTCCAGTGCTCCTTCCCTGGTTTTGACATAAACCTGCTCAATACTCCCACTGCATGTGCAATGTCTGGTCTAATACAGACCATTGCATACATCAGGCTACCGACTACACTCACATATGGAACACGGGACATGTCCTCTTTCTCTTCTTGTGTCTTGGGACACTGTTCAGCAGATAACCTCACACCTACAGGAATAGGAACCTTCACCGGTTTACTATCCTACATATTAAACCTCTGCAGTATTATCTCGACATACTTCCTCTGGTTTAACCAGAGCTTCCTCTTGCCCGATCTCTTTTAATTTCCATGCCCAAAATATAGTTTGCAGCACCAAGATCTTTCATGTCGAATTTGGAGGACAATTGGGTCTTCAAATCCAGGATAATTTCTTTGTCATTTCCAACCAGCAACATATCATCCACATACAAGACCAGATAAATAACACGGTCACCAATTAATTTAAAATACACACAGTGATCTGCTTTGCTTCTGGTGAAGATAAGTCCCCGTATAAATGCATCAAATTTCTGATACCACATCCTTGGTCACTGTTTTAACCCATACAGAGACTTCTTTAACTTGCATACCATTTCTTTCTTACCCTTCACCGCAAAGCCTTCAATTTGCTTCATGTAGATTTCCTCTTCCAAATCCCCGTGAAGAAATGTTGTCTTCACATCCATCCGTTCTACCTCAAAATCAAAAGCAGCAACAACAGATAAAAGTAACCTAATAGAAGTTACCTTGGCAACAGGAGAAAAAATATCACCAAAATCAATTCCCAGCACCTGGGAATAACCTTTTGCTACCAACCGAGCTTTGTATTTCTCCACCTTCCTTTCTGCATTTGTCTTCTTTTTGAACACCCATTTGTTGCCAATGGGATTCCTTCTAGCTGGCAACTCCACCAGCTCCCAAGCCTCATTTTTTTGCAAAGATGCCATTTCATCAACCATGGCCTCTTTCCAGAGTTTTCCATCCTCTGAATCTACTGCTTCCTTCACAGTTCTGGGATCATCATCAGTAATATACAAAGCAAAATTTGAATAGAAAGTAGAAGGACTATGCCTTTCTAGCTGCCTTCTTTCTCGAACTGATCTTCTCACAGCCAGAGTTTGTGGCTCTTCATCTTCTGATTCCTCCTCTGCTGCAGAGTCTGATTCTTCCTCCTTTAGCTCAAACTCTAACTTCTCAGGTTCCTTTGGTTGGACTTCATGTTTAATAACATCTTTTACCTCTCTGAACACCACATCTCGGTTGTACACAACCTTCCGTGTGACTGGGTTCCAAAGCTTATAACCCTTTAAACCATCCTTATACCCAATAAAGATGCACTTTTCATATTTACTATCCAACATGGTTCGTTTCTCCTTTGGAACATGTACATATGCATCACATACAAATACCCTCAGATGTGAAAGAGAGGGTTTCTTACCAGTCCATACTTCTTGTGGAGTCTTATCCTCCAACGCTGATGAAGGTGACATGTTGACCAAGTAACATGCAGTATCCACCGCCTCTGCCCGGAATTCTTGTCCTAACCTCGCACCACTAAGCATGCTTCTTGCCCTTTCCATCAACGTCTTATTCGTTCTTTCTGTGACTCTATTTTGTTGAGGTGTATATGGAGTAGTCTTCTGTCGTGCTATACCACACTTCTTACAGAATTCTTCAAATTCCTTACTGTAAAACTCTCCACCATTATCTGTCCTCAACGCCTTTATCTTCTTCTTTGTCTGATTTTCCACCAGAGCCTTAAATTCTTTAAACCTGTCAAAGACTTCAGATTTCTTCTTAAGGAAATATATCCATGTATTTCTTGAGAAGTCATCTATAAATGATACATAGTACATAGACTTACCCAGTGATGGAACCTTCACAGGTCCAAACACATCAATGTGCACAAGCTCTAATATTTGTTTCACCCTCTTAGCACCAGAGGGGAAACTCACCCGATTCTGCTTCCCATATACACAATTTTCACAGAAATCAAAATCCAGAGAGCTATTACTCATACCTTCTACCATACCTTTACCATGAAGTACTCGAAGGCCCTTCTCTCCAATATGTCCAAGCCTTTGATGCCACAACATGGTCTTCTCTCCAGAGACCACTAGATTTTCAGCTCCACTTTCAGGAACCACAAAACTATTGCACCCATCAACAACAATGCTACTTTGCAACGTGTACAGAGTTCCAGTCCGAACTCCCCACATCAATACCAGTGCTCCCAGAACCATCTTGTAGGTATCCTTCTCGAACACTGTTTTTACACCTGCATCATCCAACTTGCTTACAGAAATCAGATTTCTGGCCAATGCAGGAATATGTAGAACACCCGGAAGTGTTCTAACCCTTCCACCTTACAACTTCAACTTTACTTTTCCGCGACCAATGATTCTAGCCTTCCTATCATCTCCTAAGAATACATCACCACTGTTGAGATTGCAACAAGATGATGGAGCTTAGTGAAAAGAGTCGCCTTCACTAAGTGGGCCCGCAGGCTATTTTTGGCGCAAGTCTATTTTTAGACTATGTCTATTTTTAGACATATGGATCATGTCTATGTTTATGGATGATTGATCAAGTTGGGAAAAATAGATGGACTTCTATTTTTGATGAAAGTGTGAGTGATCACAGTGTGAGTGATCAAGTCTATTTTTAGACTGGCTGTCAAAAATAGAAAAGTCAAATATTATTATCTCACAATAATATTTGGACTATAAACTTAATCTTATTCTCTTGGAGCACTTCAGTTTGAGCTACGAAAGTGGCACATGCAGCTGTCAGAAGGAAATTCGTTTTTCTTATGAGTCAGTTGAGTTGTTGCATGCATGACTTCAGTTAGAACTCAAGTGAGTTGAGTTTAGTGGACTGGAGGTACAGTTGATGGAGTTGTGTTCAGTTTAACTTAGTTAAACTGGTTGTAGTTAGTCTAACTGCAGATAGACTAATGATGAGTTGTTAAACTAATTATTAACTCATAATACAACTAAAGAATACATCAGTTAACTCAGTTGCATGTCAGTGCATGTTCAGTTCAACAGGGACAGGTGGTAGAGAATCAGATTGCTATCAGTTGTGACTATAGTTGTGCACCAGATCTTGCACAATCAAAGGATTGAGTATGCCAATGAGTTTGCTCACGTATTTGGCCCGCATTTTAGCCTTTTCTCACGTCCAACAAAGAGTGAGTGACTATTTTGCAGGTGAAAATCGAGTTTGGGAAGCCATTCTCATCAGTTCTTGAGCAGGTATTGAGCAGTGGAGGCAGGCAAGCAGCGGAAGAGATTTGGAGATCAGATCTGAGATGTATTGTGTGTAACAGAGGTGGAGATACTTGTGAGAAGTATTATGCTGTGTAATGTTACATGACTCAATCATTAATATACAGATAGTGTGGGGTTTTTAGCGAGATGCTTTCCCCGTGATACATACTGTGTTAATGTGTGAATGCTCTTGATGTTTTATTGTTATTGATGCTGCTATATTCTTGATCAACGTAGAGGAGATTATGTATTATACATGTTCCGCTTATAATTGTATGATCAGGATAATCTCTGTGAATATGTGTTAAATTATTCAAAATTTCTACATGGTATCAGAGCTAGATAATTGTAGAAAAAGTTTCTACATGGTATCGGAGCTAGATAATTGTAGAAAAAGTTTCTACATGGTATCGGAGCTAGATGATTTGTAGAAAAAGTTTCTACATGGTATCAGAGCAGCTTGATTTGTAGAAGAGATTTTTACAGGATATCAAGCGAGGGTTGATCGGAAGCAGTTGAGTTGGTTGCTGGTGGAATTCGAATTTGCAGCAGTGTTTTCTTGGTGACAACGCAGCAATGTCTTTCAACGGATTGCGATTGGAGTATGCTCTTGAGGGCAGCTCAAACTATATTGCATGGAAGGACAGGATGGAGGCAGTATTGGATGATAACGGGCTGAAGGAATTTATAGATACGGATATCCCAAAGCCTACTGATGCTACTCAAGCTGATGCTTGGCAAAAGAAGATCGCAAAATGTCGAAGAATTCTGTTGGAGGGCGTGAAGGATCACATTGTGTCCAGCCTCCATGGAAAGGCTACTCCATATTTGATGTGGAAATCATTAACAGAATTATTCCAAAGCAAGAGCGATCAGAGGAAGCTGGCGCTCAAAGATAAACTCAGAAACATCAAATGCGAGAAGGGAGACAGTATTCCCAAGTATCTCACGAAGTTCACTCAGTGTCGAGATGAGCTGGGAAGTGTGGGGGTTACTGTCGATGATGAGGACTTGGTGAGCTTGGCTCTCCTTGGTCTTCCGAAGAGTTGGCATTCCTATCAGGACTCTGTCAATCGTCGGGAGAAGTTGCCAGGATGGGAAAGACTATGGTCAGATCTTGTGCAGGAGGAGATCAGGCGGAGTACCAGGGACGGATCTTCGTCAAAGGGAGCTGATGAAGAGAATTGTGCTTTGGCTGCCAAAGCAAAGAAAGGGAAGAGCAAGAAAGCTTCTCAGTCTGGTGCGAAAGGCAAGAAGCAGGATATGTCCAAGGTGAAGTGTTTTCACTGTCACCAGCATGGACACTATGCCACAAATTGTCCGCAGAAGAAGAAGAACAAGCAAGCTGCTGGATCTGCAGGGGGAGAGGCTTTAGCTTCTCAGTTTGAGCTTGATTTTTCATTGATCGCATGCTTGGTTTCAAGTGTGATGGGATCAGTGTGGTTCCTGGACAGTGGTGCGTCTTTTCACATGACGGGAGATAGAGATTTGTTCTCTGATCTGGAGGACAAAGATCTTGGAGTGCACATCGAGATGGGCGATGATGGTAGATACAGTGCGACCGGTATCGGTACCATTTCCTTTGAGAGGGAGTCTGGTAAACCCTTTGTATTGAAGGAAGTCATGCATGTTCCAGGATTGAAGAAGAATCTCATCTCAGTGGCGATGTTAGAAGACAAGGGGTATGATGTTGTTTTCAGCGAGGGAAAGGCCTTCCTGCGCAGCAAGACAACTGGTGAGACCCGGAAGATAGGGGTTCGAGTGAGGAACCTTTATCAGTTGCATGTAGATGGATGCGCAGCAATGGCAGGCAAGGCAGAAGGATTGGTGAGCCGGGATGATGGCGAGTTGTGGCACAGGAGATTGGGTCACCTTCACCATGGAGCCTTGAAGATACTGCAGCAGATCACTACAGGGCTTCCTAAAGGCACACTTGCGCAGTCAGATCAGTGCAAGGGGTGTACTTTGGGGAAGTTTGTGAAAGCCACCTTTCACGAGAAGGATAGTCGCGCCACGACGATCCTTGAGAGAATTCACACAGACGTGTGTGGACCTTTCTCAGTTGCTTCGACAGCAAAACACAGGTATTATGTGATTTTTGTTGATGATTTCTCTCGTAAGTGCTGGATCTTCTTCATGCAGAAGAAGAGCGAGACATATTCAAAGTTCTGTGAATTCAAAGCACTGGTCGAGAAGGAGTCGGGGAAGAAGGTGAAGGCTCTTAGGAGCGATAATGGTGGTGAATACATCTCGGACGAGTTCAAGGATTTCTGCAAGGCAGAAGGGATTCGTAGAGAGCTCATAGCTCCCCATAACCCACAGCAGAACGGGGTAGCTGAGCGGAAGAACAGAACGATTGTGGGTGCTGCACGGGCAATGTTGCATGATCAGGGCCTACCCCTTCACTTGTGGGCGGAAGCATGCAATACAGCAGTTTATGTGCAGAACCGTTGTCCTCATAGGATACTTGGCATGAGTACACCCGAGGAGGCTTATTCTGGTAAGAAGCCTGATCTTTCTCATTTGAGGATTTTTGGTGCTAACGTTTACATGCATGTGATGAAGGATGCCAGAAAGAAGTTGGAGCCGACTGCAGAGGTTGGGATATTTGTGGGGTACACTGATACGCCTCACAACTATCGTGTGTATTTGCCAGACAGTGGTAAAACTGTTGTGCGACGGGATATAAAATTTCAGGAGGAGAAAGCCATGAAGTGTTCGCTTGAGAGGGAGCTACACTTGCATGCAGATGAGGAGCTATTAGTTCCTAAGGATGAGCTTCAGGACGTGGATCAGCCACAGGACGAGGTTCATGGAGTGGAAGAGACCACTCATGCAGCGCCAACCATCAGAGGGCGAAAGCGCTTGACAGAAGCTGAGCGACTGGCTCAAGATGCAGAGAAAGTTGTAGGACCACCTACAGCCCAACGCAGGCAGAGACAGTCACCTGATCGGTACACTGGATACATGGCTCTTATGAGCAAGTGTGTTGTGACTGAGCCATCCTCTTTCGAGGAAGCTGTGGAGGATCCCGCATGGGTAGACGCCATGGTGGAAGAGTATGATTCTATTGTCAGAAACAGTGCATGGGAGATTGTTCCTAGACCGGAAGGGAAATCAGTGGTGGGTTCGAGATGGATCTACAAAGTTAAGCAGGCAGTTGACGGGAGTGTGGAGAAGTACAAGGCAAGATTTGTTGCCCGAGGCTTTTCACAGATTGAGGGGATCGATTATGAGGAGACCTTTGCACCTGTCGCAAGGTATTCTTCCATACGGACGATTCTTGCTCTCTCAGCGCAGATGGGATGGCACATTCATCAGATGGATGTGAAGACTGCGTTCCTCAACGGAGTCATTGAGGAGGAGGTGTACATTGAGCAACCCGAAGGCTTTGAAGTCTTCAGCAGCGAGTCGCATGTGTGCAGGCTCAAGAGAGCGCTGTATGGGTTGAAGCAAGCACCACGTGCTTGGTACACACGGATAGACAGCTATTTCACAGGACTTGGATTCTCCAAGAGCGAGGCGGATCCGAACCTATACCAGATTGTGGTGGAGGGTAAGTTGCTTATCATTGTACTGTATGTTGATGATTTGATTCTAACGGGTGATGAGCTGTTGATACTGTCATGCAAGAAGGATCTTGCTACAGAGTTTGAGATGAAGGACTTGGGCCTCCTTCACTATTTCCTAGGATTGGAAATATGGCAGCGCAGTGGTGGACTGTTTGTTTCTCAGGGCAAGTATGCTCGGGAGATACTGGAGAAGTTCAACATGCATGGCTGCAAGCCTGTTGATACTCCTCTTCCTGGAGGTTGGAGGAAGGAGGATGCCACTTCGGGAGAAGAAGTGGATGCCACTGTTTATCGACAGTTGGTGGGGTCGCTGATGTATTTGGTCAATACACGACCTGATATATGCTATGCAGTTAACCAGCTTTCACAAGCTATGGTTAAGCCTAACAAGCTCTTCTGGAAGGCGGGCAAGCATGTATTGCGCTACTTGAGAGGCACATCGGGATATGGATCTTGGTACAGACAGGAGGATGAGGTGAAGCTATGTGGCTTCACGGATGCAGATTGGGCAGGGAGCCCAACGGACAGAAAGAGCACATCAGGAGGGGTCTTCAGTATTGGATCGACAGTAGTTTCTTGGTACAGCAGGAAGCAGAGATCTGTGTGGATGAGGATGATCCTGGTCGGGTTTTTTGGGTCCAAGCACATCAGGTACCATCATATCAGAGATTGTGTGCAGCGGAGGATCATGTTACTTTCGTACATTCCAACGGAGGATCAGGATGCTGATATTTTGACGAAGGCTCTCACCAGGAGCAAATTCGAGTACCACCGAGGCAGGATAAGGGTTGCTGATAATCCATATCTTGTCGAGAGGGAGTGTTGAGATTGCAACAAGATGATGGAGCTTAGTGAAAAGAGTCGCCTTCACTAAGTGGGCCCGCAGGCTATTTTTGGCGCAAGTCTATTTTTAGACTATGTCTATTTTTAGACATATGGATCATGTCTATGTTTATGGATGATTGATCAAGTTGGGAAAAATAGATGGACTTCTATTTTTGATGAAATTGTGAGTGATCACAGTGTGAGTGATCAAGTCTATTTTTAGACTGGCTGTCAAAAATAGAAAAGTCAAATATTATTATCTCACAATAATATTTGGACTATAAACTTAATCTTATTCTCTTGGAGCACTTCAGTTTGAGCTACGGAAGTGGCACATGCAGCTGTCAGAAGGAAATTCGTTTTTCTTATGAGTCAGTTGAGTTGTTGCATGCATGACTTCAGTTAGAACTCAAGTGAGTTGAGTTTAGTGGACTGGAGGTACAGTTGATGGAGTTGTGTTCAGTTTAACTTAGTTAAACTGGTTGTAGTTAGTCTAACTACAGATAGACTAATGATGAGTTGTTAAACTAATTATTAACTCATAATACAACTAAAGAATACATCAGTTAACTCAGTTGCATGTCAGTGCATGTTCAGTTCAACAGGGACAGGTGGTAGAGAATCAGATTGCTATCAGTTGTGACTATAGTTGTGCACCAGATCTTGCACAATCAAAGGATTGAGTATGCCAATGAGTTTGCTCACGTATTTGGCCCGCATTTTAGCCTTTTCTCACGTCCAACAAAGAGTGAGTGACTATTTTGCAGGTGAAAATCGAGTTTGGGAAGCCATTCTCATCAGTTCTTGAGCAGGTATTGAGCAGTGGAGGCAGGCAAGCAGCGGAAGAGATTTGGAGATCAGATCTGAGCTGTATTGTGTGTAACAGAGGTGGAGATACTTGTGAGAAGTATTATGCTGTGTAATGTTACATGACTCAATCATTAATATACAGATAGTGTGGGGTTTTTAGCGAGATGCTTTCCCCGTGATACATACTGTGTTAATGTGTGAATGCTCTTGATGTTTTATTGTTATTGATGCTGCTATATTCTTGATCAACGTAGAGGAGATTATGTATTATACATGTTCCGCTTATAATTGTATGATCAGGATAATCTCTGTGAATATGTGTTAAATTATTCAAAATTTCTACAACCACCATCGTATTTCTCATACTCGCAAAACCACTCTCTATGGGGAGTGAAGTGAAAGGATGCACCTGAGTCAATCAACCATGCCTCATGATCTACATGTGTACTTGAAGAAGCCAAGTACACATCCCCACCTTCATCTGAGGTGATTTTCGCCTCTGTAGAAGGAGCATCATCAGATCCCTTTCCTTTATCAGGAGCTTTAGATTTACAATCCCTTTTGAAGTGCCCTTCCTTTCCACATTTCCAGCACACCACCTTTACAAGTTTTCCTGGAGATTTAGATCTCCCTCTAGATTTAGATCTCCCACTCGATGACTTATTTTTGTTTCTATTCTGGGACCATCCTCGTACAGACAAGGCATCACCATTTTGGCTCTCCATATTTTTCCATCTCATCTCCTTCGTCAGCAAGGCTGAGACTATTTCATCAAACTGCAAAGCAGTTGCATTGCTACCTATTGCAATAACCAAACTATCCCACGAATCTGGTAGAGAACACAACAAACTGATGTACTTATCTTCATCTTAAATTTTAATATCAACAAACGCTAACTGACTTACCACAGTATTAAATGCGTTCAGATGCTCTGTCACCAAGTCTCCATCTTTCATCCTCAGGTTATACAGCTTTTTCCGCAGGAACAGTTTATTCACCAGAGACTTAGATCGGTACAAAGTCCCTAACTTGCCCCACAAAGCCTTCGTCGTAGCTTCCCCTGATACATTCAGCAATACTGAATCTGAGACACATAATCATATTGTGCTCTTTGCCTTCTGATCCAACTTCTTACATTCTTCATTGGTCACTCTTGTTGGTTTAGTACCTGGATCTACTGCGATCCACTGATCTTTATCCACCAACAGATCCTCCATCTTGAGTTTCCACAACTCAAAACTCTAACCATTGAACTTCTCGATCTCTATCTTTCTACTACTCGCCATCTTCTTTCACCACCAAAATCAATCTCACAGATCTCCCATTGAACAGGGTCTACCACAGGCCTGAGCGAAACCCCTCAGTAACAAAGGCGTCCCCTTGAAGCCAAAACAGCTTTGATACCAAATGTAGGTTTTAACCCCGTACAAAAATTACCTGCATATGAATTCTAAATCAAAAAAAATAAACAATGTGAGAGCATAACACATAAAACACATATACACAAAGATTTTCCCCTGGATCCCAAAACCGAGACTACCAGCTTGATTTTTCATTATATCCTTTCAATGTTACAATACGTATTTATACATGCCGAAGCATCCAATACCATGGACCGAAAACCATAGGTAGGTTCACCCAACCTAATATAGGGTCCAAAAAAAAATTTCCCAGGGCTCTGCCCCGGACCCCATAAAGGGGGGCTACCCGCCCCCTGCTGCGCAATCGGTGCAACGAAGGGGGGGCTCTTCCCCCCCCCCCCCCCCCCCCCCCCTCTAACCCCCCGGTTCACTATGTAGGTTAGTCGTGGAAAGAATATAACACAACCCAACACAATGCATATTATTTTAAAGGAAAGATCAATCTTCAAAGAGAACCTAACAAACAAGATGCCTTCTTCAATAGTAAAGATACTTTATTTCTTCTTTCTTTGTCTTCTTCTCAGGTTCTCTTGTTTCATCAGCTATGTGAGCCTTGCTTCTTTCCTTTCTCTTTTTGTTTTTTGGCTTGCATAATCCCTCCTAAATTTTCCATATTCATTACAATTAAAGCATTGAACCTTGGGCATATCTTTCTTCTTGGACTTCCTAAACTTTCCCTTCTTCGATTTCTTGACTCGAGCTAGAAATGCTTGAGACTATTCATATAATCCAATGTCAACTTCTACCTTGATCCTTGATTCTTCCAAAATGCATTGAGCCCACAACTCATCAAGAGGAATTAAATATTTCTTAGAGTAGATGATTGTTACAAAGATGCTCCATTATGACGGCAATGCATTTACTACATAGATGGTCATTTCATAATCAGAAATAGTATCTCTAAGTCCCTACAAGTGATCTCGCTATTGAGATATCTTCATCAAAATGGATTCCATGTCCTCATACTTTGACTTCTTCATCTTATATAGTTTATTCCACAAAGACATATTTTTCCTTGAGGTGCTAACAGAGTACAAGTTTACTAGATTGTCATACAGGACCTTAGAAGTTCAAATTTGCAACAAATGGAACAAGAGGATATTTAATAGATTTAACGATGATCCTTTGTGCCCTTACTTCCCCTTTCTTGTATTTTTCTAGATCTTGAGTCTTTTCTTTGCTAGGTTAAATGATTTCACCAATAACATACTGCATTGCCTCATGTTTTGTAAGTGCCAAGTCAATCCTCTTCTTCCATGCTAACTAATTTGATGCTACAATGATTTTATTGCTCTCCTTGCAGAAGAAAAAAAACCCATATCACCTGTGGATTCGTACATAAAATAATAATATGATATTTACTTGATAATCAAGATTCTCCTAGTCCTTAATGATGTCTTCAACCTTTATTGATTCCCTCAAGACCTTTGAAGGAACTTCAATAATGTCCTTGAAATATGTTCCTATGATTCCTCCAACAACAACTTCCAGAATGATGAATGATACCAAGATCCCTTTATGCTTAAATATACCTTCAAAATGGATATATTTACTATAGATATCAACAACCTTCTTGTAATATTCCTCTCAAGTCTTCATTTGATAAGAGCTTGATGTATACTTGATTTTATTCAATGTAGAAACCCTACTTCTAGATCAATGGGTCTTCTGCTTTCATTCTTTCGTAAATGATTCCCCTTGAAAAGAAAACCCTTCTTTATGTCCAAAAGATAATCATTTATGTTTCCTTCTTGTTCACCTTAGCTTTGATACCATGTTGGAAAATTCAATGTGGCAGCTATTAATTCCAATTTTCCTTAACCTTAATATTTGCTTCTAAACAGTACTACAAACCCTCCATCAACGGTTAATGATGAAGCTGGTTTCATGGAACATAAGAGGGCTCAACAGCCCCGGAAAACTTAGGATGTTAAAACATATGATCAGAAAGGAAAAACCACAAATGTGCTTTCTCCAAGAAACAAAGTGTAACAGTACAACGCTAGGTAGCATTCTTTCGAAAGCTTGGCTTGGTTGTAGATCGGTAGCTGTAGATGCCTCAGGAGCCTCTGGGGGTCTGGAAATTGCTTGGAATACACAGGCGGTATCCCTCTCCGACTTTCACGCAACGCATCACCTTATTCAGGTGACCTTTCACATCTTGGGTACCAATGTTTATGGTAATTTGTCAAATGTCTACTTCCCACAAGATTCGGGAAGCAAGACAGCACTTCTTGATACAATTGAAGCCCTCACTAATAGCAGAAGATACCCGCTTTGGATGGTTGCAGGGGACTTCAACATGATAACGCATACTGACGAGAAGCTGGGAGGCAGGCGCAGATTGGAGCATGAAGACTGTCACTTCCGGGACTTCATTCAGGCAACCTCCCTCATAGACATGCCGTTCTGTAACGGCACCTTTACGTGGAGTAATCGAAGGTCAGGCAAATATCAAATTGCCTCAAAGTTGGACCGCTTCCTCCTCTCAGACAATGCAGTCCACCTAGGAGGGGACATTTCAACAGCCATCCTTGCTCACTCTGGATCGGACCACTGGCCAATAGCACTTCAATGGCAACGGCCAGGTAACATAACCAAACGCCCCTTTCGTTTTGAAGGTTTTTGGCTCACGCATTCCACTTTCAAGAATTTTGTGAGAACCACTTGGGCCGCCTTCACCCCCCCTGAAGGATCTAAGATGTTCCAATTCCAGCAAAAGCTTCGTTTTCTTAAAAATCACCTGAAACGGTGGAACAAGGAAACCTTCGGCAACATCTTCCAAGCGCAGCAAAAGCTCACTCAGGACCTGGAGATTCTTCACCAAAGGGTTATTATGGAAGGGCACTCAGAAACCACCTTAGAGCAAGAACGCCTCATCCATAGCCAGCTGGACAACAGAAGAAAGCAGGAAGAGATTTATTGGAAACAAAAGTCAAGGTTCAGATGGCTGAAGGAGGGTGAGCGTAACACAAAATTCTTCCACAGAACTATGGTGCAAAGAAGAATCCACAACAACATCCCCTTCATCCAAAAACAGTCAGGGGAAAGAGTGGAAACCCATGAGGGGATTGAAGAGGAACTCCTAAACCACTTCAAGCAGATTCATCAGGATGGAAGAGAAGATCGGCGACAGGCCATTCGAAAAATCACGAGTAACATTCCAAAAATCATCACGGAGGAACAAAACGAACTCCTAATGCGCCCCATTCTGCCTCAGGAAGTGGATGATGCAATGAAGCAGCTTAAGGAGGGTAAAGCCCCGGGGCCAGACGGTTTTTCAACCAACTTCTTCCACTCTTTCTGGGACATGTTAAAGGAGGAGGTCTGGCAGATAGTTGAAGAATCTAGGGCTACGCGCTGGCTCTTGCCCTCTCTCAATGCTACCTTTATAACTCTCATCCCCAAGGAGGAGGACTCCATTACCCCGGACAAATTCAGGCCCATTGCGCTTTGCAATGTTATATACAAAGTAATTTCAAAAGTCATAGCAAACCATCTGAAACCTCTTCTTCTTGGGCTCATCTCCCCGGAACAGTCAGGGTACGTGGAAGGAAGGCACATAATGGACGGCATCCTGCTCTCTCACGAAATTATTCACTCCCTCAAGCATTCAAAGAAATCAGGTATGCTTCTCAAACTCGACCTCTCCAAGGCATTCGACAAATTAAGCTGGAATTACATTCATGAGATGCTAAAAGCTTATGGTTTCTGCTCTCCTTGGATCCGTTGGATTCTGAACATGATTACCTCCACTCATTTCTCTATTCTCGTCAATGGCATCCCCTCCCGCCCCTTTAATCCCTCTAGAGGTATTCGCCAAGGAGATCCCCTCTCCCCCTTTCTCTTCGTCCTTATGGCAGAAGGGTTAGGGCGGCACATCAAGCAAGCCCTCCTCTCACATCAGATCAAAGGCATCTCTGTGCATAACTCCCCAGCCACCTCCCACCATCAGTTTGTCGACAACACGATGCTTTTTGGGTATCCCTCTGCCCAAGAAGCCCACCGTCTAAAATCCCTCCTTCAAGATTTCTCGGAGGCCTCTGGCATGCACATCAATTGTGCTAAATCTCATATTTTTTTCTTCCATACGCCGCCCACAGTCAAAACTGTCGTTTCTCGCATCTTGGGGTTCCCAGTGGCCTCTCTACCCTCTAAATACCTGGGTGCTCCCCTCTCGGCTTCAGCCCTCAAGCAACCTGCTTGGCGATCCCTTCTCGAGAAATTGGAAAATCGTCTCAATCACTGGACGTACAGATCCCTTAATTTAGCAAGCCGAATCGTCCTCATCAAATCGGTCTTGCAGGCTATGCCTCTATACTTGTTCTCTATTTTAGCTGTGCCTAAATGGGTTTTAAAATGCATAAGCAACCTACAGCGCAACTTTCTATGGAGTAGCGCAGCCACAAATCGCAAATGGGCCTTGGTGAAATGGTCCAATGTTTGCATGCCCAAAGAAAAGGGTGGTATTGGATTAAGGGATCCGGAACACAGCAACTCCATCATGAACGCCAAGATCTGGTGGCAATGGATCACTAGTCTAGATAAGCCATGGGGGAAAATATGGACAGCCAAGTATGCCGGAGGTCGTCCTCAAGAGGAGCTCATCCGTTTCATTCCCACTGAAAACGGTTCCACAATATGGAATGCGGCCAAGCAACACCACCAGCTAATTCAAAAGCACAGCTTCTGGGAAATAAGAAACGGGCGCACTGCGAGATTTTGGACTGATGCCTGGAACCAACAGCCCAAACTCCAAGATATTCTTCACCCGGAGCTAATACCTGATGAGCCAAACCAACAGCAAGAAACAGTTCATCAATTCTGGGCCTCAGAGATGGAGCACAATTTTAGGAAATGGAAAAGGAGCGACCTAATCCTCCACCATGCAGGTACGCAGCAGCAAGAAGAGCTCATGATCGAACTTAAAAAAAGAAGGATAAGGCAGGATAATGGCAGGGATATTCTCAGGTGGGGATACCTACCTAAGGGGCTTATACCACTTCAGAAGCCTACAGGTTGTTATGTAACTTTCCCTCTCCCCCTGACCCTGTGTGGAGCAAGATTTGGAAGCTGGGACCTTGGCCAAAAATCGCCTGCTTTCTTTGGCTGGTAAGTCACAAAAGAATACTCACCTGGGACCATCTAAGGAAGCGGAACTTTTATGGCCCCTCGATCTGTATGAATTGCTCTCAAAATGAAGAAACTCTCAATCATCTCCTGGACACTTGCCCCTTGGCCAAGCTACTATGGGACAAGGTCAGTTTCCGATGTCAAAAAAGCTGCAGGGGAGAGGGCGACATCGTCAATTCCTTAAGACTCTGGCCAATGCAGCCCTTCAACTGCAAAATCCTTAACCATCTATGGAACATTGTTCCGGGAATCGTCCTCTGGAACATCTGGAAGGAACGTAACCAGCGAATCTTCAAAGACAAGCATTCACCATCAGAGGAAATCTGGAGCAGGATACATAAGAACATTCAAGAGACCATGGCGCTTCAGGGTTGGACTAAGGAAGACCTCCCTTCCACTGATAACGAGCGCAACATATTAGACAACTGGCAGCTGCAGCTCTCCCCTGATTCTCTCAACAGCAACACTCCTATCATAAATAACAAGAATGACTGTCAATGGGAAGCTCCTCCCAAAAATTCATTCAAGCTAAATTTTGATGGGGCCTCCAAAGGAAACCCGGGGGCAGCAGGCTACGGAGGAATAATTAGGGACTCTGAAGGCAAATCCGCACGGATGTATTATGGAAACTTAGGGTGGGACACTAACAACTCAGCAGAGTTGGAAGGTCTATGGCAAGGCCTGGTGCAAGCAGGGACTCTCAACCTACAACCCCTAATTGTAGAAGGGGACTCACAGATTCTTATCAATATGGCCACCCGACTTCAAAATGGCTCGAACGCAAGGAAAGTAGCACCCAGTTGGAGACTCGAGGCAAGGTTGAATGACGTAGCACAGAAGATCAACAATTTTAGAGCCATCTCCTTCACACATACAAAACGGGAGGGCAACAAAGTTGCGGATCTCCTTGCTAACATAGGAACAGATATTGATCATTCACTCTTATCAGGAGACACAAATATCATTGTTAACAGGCAGCAACTCCAGGAGTGTCATAGCCTAATCCTAGCAGAGGCAATGGTCCCGGATGCGGGTGTTTGCGGAGTGGACAAGGCAGTGCCACATGACAAGCACGGGCTGCCACGTGAAGAGGAATGGGCTTTTAATGCCCCAGGCCGTCGAAACGCAGGAATAGAGGAGGCTTCAGGGCATCCTTAATGGAGCCGCTGGAGATGATAGCAAGCCTGCGTTACGCATTCAATGCGGGTCACTTCACAAGAATTGGTAATGAGCATAAGAACGAGCGTTGGCTGGCGATGGAAGCACAATGCGGTGAGGGAAATTCAGGGATTGTTAATTGTCTATGTCTCGACTGGATGGTGGAGAGCTGGGGTGAGGTTAGCTTCATTCATGTGCCTCTTGGCTTGTGTCTATACTCTTTGGAGCTCCGTCTGGTTTCATTTAGGAGGAAGCAAGCTGAGGGAGGGATTCGCATACTCTACAGGTGCTCCGGTGTACAGTTCGAGGAACGGGTGGTTATCATGGTGTGCGAAAGAATGCCTTGCAGGAGAGGTCCTGGGCGTGGCGAATCCTCCCGCCCCCCTGCAGCGGAAATTCATCACCACTGTTGTTGTGTTTATTGTTACAGAAGAACGGGAGCTAACCCAATTCCAGCAAGCCAAGTCATGGAAGTTGGCAGTTCTGTTGAGGGGGAGCCCAGGCTTCCAGCATTTGGCTCGGTTATCTTCTCACTGGGCAGCTCCGGGGACAATGAAGGAATTAATGCACATATCTCTGTGCTTTTCACCAAAATTCCAGCGGAGGATGATGAGGGGTCGTCACTGGTTCTGGCGGAGGACAGCACAGAGCATGGCAAGGGAAAGCTCCCAATGGGGGAGCCGTCGAATTCAGTGGCCAGCTCCGAGAGAGGCAAGGGTAAGCTCCATATGGGGGAGCCGTCTACTGTTGCGGGCACTTCCGGAGGAGAACGTCTTCAGCCTCCCCCCCAATTTCGAGGCCCTAATCAGCCATCCCCTACGCAGAGTCCATTGGCTACGTGGGAAGGCGCTCCAGAAGGAGAGGGCGGGAGCAGAATTATGGAGGAAGAGTCAGAGGACTAGCTCCCATCGACGCTCTCGCGCTTTTGCTTCCGTTTTCCAGGTTGGGTCCTCTCATGTCGGGTTCTGGGGTCTGGTTAATGTCAATTTCTTGTTTTTTATTATGGGAGGTGTTCTTCATGTAGCTAAGTCCTGCTCGCGGACATCACAGTCGCAGTGGGCGCGAAGTTGTGTGTTTGGTACTTGGTTTATGTCGCTGTTCGTTTTTTGTCTACTCATGGCTATGTCTTCAGGCCATTCAGATGGTTTATGTCACAAGTCTGTTTTGAGGTGCCCCTGCGTGGGTTATCACGATGTTACTCGGAAAACTCTCAGTGTCATGCATTTTGCTCTTTTTGCTAAAATCGCCCTGCGAGGCAATTTCATGAGTCGGTCTATGCCACCCATGGAGCCACTTATGGCCCTGGGCAGCCAGCTTCCTTGGATGTAAAGTCTTTTCTGTACATATCAATATATTAGTAGTTAGTATTGCCGAGAAAAAAAATATATATTTGCTTCTAAACTTAGTCTTCTTGTGTTGTTTATTTAGATCTTTTCATAAAACAAATATCAAGAACTGAAATAGTAACAATATAGGACACAAAAATTAGGCTCTTAGTCAGGGTGAAACCTCTCCAAGGGGGAAACCTGGAAAACTCTTTTCTTCTTATAGAATCTACTTCAAATGAGGCACAAAGACCCAAGTCCTAGACCAAGTCCTCCTCTAAGTACTAATTCAGCCCTCCCATCAAGTCCTTCTCTTGATCTTGCTCTAACCATCTTCACACTACAACTTCGACCTACAAGCCTCAATACTGCAACTCTTCAGCAACTTCAACCCTATAGTAATTGCTCATAAACCCTAAGACAGTTCTTCTGATAATCCCTTCTTGAGAAAAACAAGCCTTCCCAAGGTCAATGAGTTCAAACAAAATACTCACTCTTCATGTAACCTGATGTTTCACCTGCAACTCAAATCTGCAATTTTGGTCCTTCTAAGAAGTTGCAACAACCCTAGATTTTGCACATGTGAGAGAGATAGAGCCCAAAACCATAGATTTTGCTTCCTTCTTGTATTTCTCTTGCCTTCTAGACCTTCACTCTTTATTTTCTTCTTCTCCCAACTACATATCAAATTTTTCTTTTGAAATTGAACTTCTTGGCGAGTGATAAATGAGGTTGAACTGCTCCTTTATATAGCCTTTCCAATGGGTCGAATTCCCTCCTTTAGGTTGACTTGTACTTTTGGAGTTTCCAGGACTTTCTAAACTCAAAAATAATTCTTTTTCCAATTACATTTTGCCCGAAAGTGTCTAATAAACATGATGTTGAATTCTTTAACTCATGACAATAAATCCTAATACCTAACAAACCCTAGAAGCATGTGTTGAGAAATCTAGAGGCAACTAGATTAGGTGATTTCTCTTACTTTGATAATTGCTTGTGATGTTCTTTAACTTGATGTAATTGTTATTAGCTTCTTCTTTCACTTGATTATTATTGTGTTCTTTAATCATCAAATGACTATCAAAATAATGAATATCAATGAGATAAAAGGACACAAAATGTAGGTTGCTAGCCAAGGCCAAAACCCCTCCTCTTGAGAGGAAAACCCACAAAAATTATTCTCTTCATATATAATATTCAAATGACGAATTCCAAGACCTAAGACCCAATACCAAGACTCCTCCAAGACCAAGTCAAACCTTCTTTTGATGAACCTGCTTCTCACAAATTCAATGCTAGTTAATTTTCTCCTCACTTTAGATTTTGGCCCTTACTTCAGATTTCGGTCACTGCTTTAGTGCTACACCTTTCGGCCTTCCTGTAATAACTGCAATTTCGCACATGTGAGGATTTTAGGGCAGAATTATGATCTTTCACTTCTTTGTTTGGCTTGATTCTATTCTCTTGGAAACTCGGCTTGCAAATTGATCAATTTTTTACACTTGATTCAGCTCCTTGGTGTGGCTTTAATTCAATATTTCTACAACAGTAGTATGCCCTAATTTTCTCACATGTGTGTGAAGATTCATCCCTAAAACAGTCCCTTATCACTTTTATTTTCCTTCCTTGGTTTCTCCTCTTTCTCACTGGCTATTAGGCTTATTCTTCTTGGTAATCGAACTTGATTGGACGCCCTTTTCACATGAGGTCGAGCTCTTATACATATTATTTTTCATGATGGTGGAATCATTCTTCATTGAAGCTGAATTCACTGCTTGTAGATCGACTTCTCTTATGCTTTTTGACTTGGTCTTGGAGGAAGTCTTATGACACTTTTAAGACTTACAAAAATTATTTTACATGATACAACATGCCCAATAAGGTATATATATATGACAATGATTTCTTTGACTCAATGGGTGCTTGATCCATAAATAAAATGATCTTGAGCATGAAACTCGTGCTACAAAATAACAATAATAATTTTTCTTTTCTTTTTACAATACAAGAATCAAGAATACATTTCATATTTATGAAGACCGGACCTAGTTACACATTTCAACACTCCCCTCAACTAGGGAAGTATTCATAATACATAAAAGGTGCTTGGACATTCTCATACTGAATAATTATCATAAGAAGAATCAGATTGGTAAGCCATCTCATAATCTATTTATTTATCTTATATCAGTGCACCTCATCATATCAACCAGCATTGTCACATAGCAAGGCCTTGACTAATAGCTCTATCTCTCTGCAAGATAAGGGCACAATGTTGGTGAGACAATGACTTATAGACATTGTCATCATTGTCTCTTAATGCACAAATCCCATCTAGATGTTCACAACGTATGTCCTTCTAGGACCATTCTTGTCTTGGATTAACACATCCTTAACAAAATTCCTCTTTGACTACTCTTGCCTATTATATGCCCTACCACATCCTCAAAGAGTATAAAAAACCATATGCTTACCAAATCCTCCATTATTTCTTCATTAAGAAGACAATAATGTTGTGTATGTCTCTCCCTCTTAACTAGAGAGGATCTACTCATTCCTATAAAAGGAATATGCCCAAGTTCCCTCTTACCTAGGGATTTGCCCAAGCACCCTCTTAACTAGGGACTTGTTATCAACAGCAGTTATCTTCTTCTTTGATGGAGATCATCATCCTATTATCTGTTAGTAGGGATCCTTTTTTTGGAATCATGTCATGAACTTCAACTTCTTTATCATGGAGCCTTCTTCTTCTAGAACTTATTTTTAGGGCATCAGTCATATTCGCCATCACTTCCCAAACCATAATGTTGAACCAATAGTCTTGTAATCTTTTCCTTCATTGTGAAGCAGCCTTCTAGTCCACATTTGTCTATCCTTCATATAGCTACCTCTTCCAAATCATGTTTCTTTCAGGATCTTTCATCCAATCTCATGGGTAATAGATGTAGGTAACTTCTACAACTATTTCTCAGTAGCCATGTTTCAACCCAACCATATGATTTCTCAAAAATCAAAATGAACATCAAATCAACATTATCTCGTTATGATGCTTGGCTTCTGGCACCATCAATGTCCTGCACATGTATCAATCCATCTCCAAGACATTCATCACCAATTTTCTCCTTTTCTAATATGCATATCAGGTTCCTCATACCTTCTTCATGGAGATGTCACAGTTAATCCTTCTAGTTATCATATGTTGATCACATATCTTTATCTTACGTGACTATAGATACATATTTCACAAACTCTTCCTTCACCTTCTTCACATATATCCTCGGGATATTCTACATATATTTCATTTGTCATAGGAACCACAGTTTCCAACTTCCTCATATTATTCAATGAGGTCATATTACATTGGTTTCATCTTTGTGAATATGTAGAAAACTTCAAGGCATATTATCTACATGCCTTCATGTATCTTTCTCAGAGGAAGAGTTTTCTTCATCATGCTCATGAGATAGCATTGTATATCCATTCTATCTACAATCATATGATGGCATGGTGATTCCTTCATGCGGTCATCTATACTTCCTTTGGGAAGCTTCATTTTTCATGCTTGAAGATGAAAATACTTCAACCAACTTGACATGCTGCACTCCTTTGTCATCACATCGTCATCCTTCTAAATTGTGGATCCACACAAGGTGGAATGTAGGCTATCTTCAAGATACTTTCTTCTTCAAAGAATGATGAACCCTTTCCAACAAGGATTCTAATGAATGATCTTGATGATCCTTATTCTGCCAATTCTCCTTTATGATAATGATGTTTGATGATATTTCTATCTTGGTAGATGACTTTCTCCAACCATGTAGGCTACCACTTCGGTTTTTCTCCTATGCTTCTAATGATGATGTCATAAGCTACTTAATTTCTATCATGTGCTATGACTGCTTCAACCATATAGACAACTACTTCTACTACCATGCCTCTATGATGATGCCATCTATAATGAATCTTATCATGCTTGTGATGCTTTCCATCATGATTGTTACCTTATCTAAACTAAAAAGTACTAAGTATATGATGTTATATTAGTCATAGTGGAGGTCTTTTACTTCCTTCTTCTTTGTCTTATTCTTTTCGGGTTCTTCTACTTCTTTGGTGACATGGGCTTCATTCCTTTCCTTTCTATTTTTTTTGTCCTTCTTGAGTTTAGGAAAATTCCTCTTGAAGTGTCCATATTCATTACATCAATAGCATTGAATTTGTGACATGTCAATCTTCTTTTGAACTCTTTTTCGAGACATTCCTTTCTTCTTTGTCATAGCTACAAATGTTTGAGTTTGTTCACTTAAAATAATGTAAACTATCAAATAGGAACTGTAAACTGAAATGAGAACTCTAGCCAAAAAACCCAAAAAAAACATGAAAAAGAGCTTAAAAACAAAAAGTGTTGATGCTGGAATAGCCTCTTTTTTTAATGAGGGTAATTTTTCAACATTTTTTAGCAATGGCATTAAGGATAAAATATCCTGGCTCCAAAAAACCTTAAATTGTCAATGATTTTCAGGCATGACATTAAAGATAAAATATCATGTCTCTGGAAAGCCTTAAAATTCCAACAATTTCTAGTCATGGTGTTAAATATAAAATACTTATTATTGTTTTCAACCATAGCGTTAAAGATCAAATATCATGACTCAGAAAAACCTTAAAATTTTGACAATTTTTCAACCATGGATTTAAAACCAAAGATTGTGACTACAGAAAACCTTAAGTTTTCAACATATTTCAACCATGGCATTATAGAAAAAAAATTATGACTAAAAAAACTTTAAAAATAAACACCTAAATCAAAAAGTCATTATACCAAGAGTAATTTCTTTTTTAAATGCTAAAAGTAAAACGACTTTAAAATATTAGCCTAAGACAACTTAGCACATTGCAACAAAAATTTAAAAATCAACCATCAAATTGACATGCAGTGTAAGCAAATTTGACCCATTGTAATGAAAACTTACATACCAACCATGAAATTGACACATTTTGGGGGCGAACGAAATCCATTACAATGAAAACTTTAAAATCAACTATCGACACATAATGGAATTGGGTTGCTAATCGAGGATCGACACAAACCCTGCATCAATATATATATATATATATATATATATATATATATATATATATATATATATATATATATATATATATATATATAAATATTTAAATAAATAAAAATACAAAATAAAAAAAACAAAAAACAAAACAAAACAAAAAACAAAACAAAAAAACAAAAAACAAAAAACAAAAAACAAAAACCAAAACAAAACAAGAAACAAAAAAAAAACAAAAAACAAAAAAACAAAACAAAAATTAAATATTGAAAAAAAAACAAACGAAAACAAAAAAAGTTTCACTGAGGTTACTCTAACGTGTGTGTCATGAAGGTGAACATCTGGCGGATGGTAAGCAGGACGGTTACCTTTTCCTTCCATTACGTTTGTTGTACGGGGAAGTTAACGATGTGGCGTGTGATGTTTCATTATGTCTCTTCAGGATTGAGAGTAGGAGAGGGTCGTTGGTATATGGCATCTTTTGAGCTTCAGGATTTCTATTATGTTGTGTCGATTTGGTGGTTAGTTGTTCGAGGTACGAGCTTTGGTAGTCTAACAGACTTTTTTGGCCTTTGGTTTGTCTGGGAATGGTGGAGATTCCTTCATCGTCATTTCCTCCTCGGCCCCTGACTCACAAAAGCGCTAAGTTTCTCTCCCTGTGCTTGGTTTCTCTATTTATTCAAAGGCTTGAGAGAATTATGCATGTTTATTAGGTCGGCCTTAGAGCCCTTTCTTGCGCTGATAACTAACTCTTCCTAGGTGCCTTCTAAGTTTGTGAGGGCATTTGTGTCTCCTGTCAACCAGTTATCTTTTAGGTCTTCGTATCTTTTTGGCTTTCCTGTGGATTCCTGCGACCCACTGCTAGGTGAGCAGAAACTAGGTATGGTCGTGGGAAAATTGTTTGAAGGTGTCTACGATGACGAGTTATCATTTTGGATTCATACTTATTATGTTTTTGGTTGGGTGTCCAGTCGTTCTATCTGCGACTTTGCTTCTAGATGCTTCCTCTGGTAAAGGCGATGGCAAGGTATTAGTCTAGATGGTGTGCTTTCTAGTTGTGGTTTCACTTGTAATTCCCTGAGCTAGAGATCCCAGGTTGGCAGTTCCACGAGGTAGAAGTCCAGTGGATAATTCAGGGTTTCTTGTTTCTTTGTTGAGTTTCTTGCTGCATCGGGAGGTGTTGTTTTTTGTTGGTGTTCCTGTCTCATAAGTGTATCCATGAGCCTTCACAATGTGACTTATGTCACGTACTGCTCACTCCAAGCCCCAATGGATGGGAGATTCGTCCAATCAGGGAGGGCGTCGTAATGAAACGAAGGTGGAATTGGAAAATCGAGTGACTGAGTATTCAGGGCAGGGTTGTAGAATGGCTGGAAATATGGTCTATGCGGCTGCGGGGGTGGTGCGAGAGCAACACAGGGTGGTCGTGCAACAGGGAATGGAAAGTAAGGTAGTGAGACACGTGGGGTTGGAGCTGGCAAGTGAGGTCAGATGTGTTGGTCTAGGCGTGCAATGGTTTTTACACCAATAGTGTTATGAGGCTTGTTGGGACCTGGTCTAGTCCTTCATGGATCACCTAAAAATTTATGATAAATCTAGGAAGGAAGAACATGAGGTTGTTATTTCCAAGCTCAACCAACTGCATTACTTTCAATGCAATGTCAAGGAAAGGATCGTGGTGGTCTGGCGTGGTCAAAATCTTCTATATGTGAAGGTAGAAAAGTTGGAAACATGGACAGCTCACTTTCAGTGGCATGTTCATTGTAATTATCGTCCCCCTCCCCCTCTATGGACTGGACATTATAACCCTGCATCTATTACCTCTGACGGTTGAGCATGGTTACAGGTGTTCTACTAGTTCTAGTCTTTTGGTGCTTCTAGCCTATTAAGTTGTGGATTGTTCCTTTAGTTTTGCTTCTACTTATTGTTAAAAATAGCAACAAGAAATTCCAATTTAATTTGTCCTTGAAATTAAAATTGTAATTCTATTCTCATAGCAAATTGTAAGAGTGAATTAAGTTAAACTGACTTAATTGACTTGGGACTCTATCTAGAGTCGTGTAGAGTGATCCCTAAATTTTAGGGGCCCAAGTTGAGTTCTTTGGAGTTGTAATTAGATAACTCAGTATAACCGAGTTATAGTCAGTTAAACTAATTCTAACTGTTGGAGAAACTAGTAGAGGTCTAGTAGTGGAGTAGTGCACCAGCGCATCACCAGTACCACACCAATTAATTGGAGATTCACTCACAAATAATTCATGCATGTCATTTTAGATGAAGAACCAGTTGAGATTAGAGTTCAGGGATAGTGTATTATCAATTGTATAATTTTCCGAGTTGTACAGATGGTGCATGCAATCATTTGAGGACCTAAGTTTGGATTGCAAAGTTATGGAGAGTGGATTTCCCAATTAAATATGGGTTTATTCCTTTAAGAATTATGCAAGGAAGTAGGGGCTTGGTAGGTAGCATAATTGGATAAGTGTTAGCTTGAGCTGGTTTGTGAGACAAAGAGACAGATTGTTCTAGTGCTGGAAGTTTTCAAGACGAACAAGCATTGTATTTTCTTCTCAGATCTTCTGGTTAATGCAATATAGATAGTCACATTTTTTAGCAGTTGCTTTCCCCAGAGAAATATTGTGTTATGTGCAATCGATATTCTTCCTCTTTCTGCTTATTATTTTCATTGATCATTTTTGGTTTTCGCTGAGAAGAGTAGAGTATATTCTTATCTTGTGTTTTAGCAAATCACATAAGTTGTTGAATCTACAAAAAATTCTACATGGTATCGGAGTTGAACACAATAAAAAAATGAGATTTTGAGTTTCGTGTGCAGGTGAAAATAAAATTTTCAAGTTCATACTTAAGAGCAGCAATATGTCTTTCTACAGGTTGTGACTTGAGTATGCCTTGGAGGGAAACTCGAATTCCATAGATTGGAAGTACAAGATGGAGGCAGTGTTGGAAGATAATGGCCTCAAGGAATTCATAGATCATGACATTCCTAAGCCTCTAGCATCAGATGCTAAAGATTTGGTTGAATGGAGAAAGTGTGTAGCAAAAGCAAGAAGGATTATCCTGGAAGGAGTTTGACACCACATTGTCTCGAATATCAATGGCAAGGATACTCCATACCCAATGTGGAAGGCATTGACGGACCTGTTTCAAAATAGTAGTGACCATAGGAAATTGGAAATAAAGGACAAACTCATAAAGATCAAGATGGAGAAAGGAGACTCTATTCTGAAGTACTTGACCAATTTCACCCATTGTCAGGATGATCTTGGAAGTGTCGGGATTACTGTTGTCAAGGACTATATGGTGAGCTTAACTCTTTTAGGACTTCCCAAGAGTTGGCACAATTATCGGGACTCTGTCAATGGGAGGGAGAAGCTACCAGATTGGGAATAGTTGTGGTCGGATTTGGTATAGGAAGATATTCAGAGGAATACCAGAGATGGATCCTCATCAAAGACTGATGATGAGGAAAATTGTGCCTTAGCAGGTAAGGAAAATAAAGGGAAGGGGAAGGAATCCCATTCCAAATCGAATTATTGTCATGGAGGCAAGAAGAAGGACATATTGAAAGTCAAGTTCTATCATTGTCACGAGCTTGGACATTTTGCCACAAAGTGTCCGCTCAAGAATGTCGGTAAGAAACCCTCGGGAGGAGCGGCAGGTGAGGCTCTTGCCTCATAATTCGAACTGGACTTTACCCTCATTACATGTATAGTGTCATGGATGATGGGTAGTGTATGGTACCTAGACAGTGGAGCTTCTTTCCATATGACTGGTAACAAGGAGCTCTTCAATAACTTGGAGGAGAAGGATCTTAAGATGCATATTGAGATGGGTGATGATGGGAGCTATAGTGCTATTGGGCTTGGTATAGTTACCTTTCAAAGGGAGTTGGGTTCTCCCCTCACTTTGCGAGATGTTATGTATGTTCCTGGTTTGAAGAAGAACTTGGTATTTGTTTCCATGTTGGAGGATAGAGGCTATGATGTGATATTTAGTAAGGGAAAGGAATTCCTTCATCACATAGCCATGGGATAGTTAAAGAGGATAGGGGTTTGGGTGAAGAAGATCTATAAGTTTGAGGTAGAAGATTGTGTTTCCTTGAGCACGAAAGCAGAGAAGGTGTAGAGCCGAGACATCGGTGAGTTGTGGCACAGGCAGTTGGGTCACTTGCATCATGGTGCTTTGAAAATCATGCAACGAATTTATACCGGTCTTCCCAAAAGTATACTAGAGCAGGTTAACACATGCAAAGGGTGTACTTTGGGAAAATACACCAAGGCTTCATTTCACGAAAAATACAGTCGAGCACAGATGATCCTTGATCGAGTCCATTCATATGTGTGTGGATCGTTCTCGACAACATCCACAGTCAAGCAAAAGTATTATGTTATATTTGTTGATGATTTTTCTCGTAAATGTTGGATCTTCTTCCTGTAGAAAAAAGATCAAACTTTTGCAAAGTTTTGTGAATTTAAAGAATTGATCGAGAAAGATACTGGAAGGAAGTTTAAATCTATCATGAGTGATAATGGTGGAGAGTATTTGTCGAATGTGCTTAAAAACTTTTGTGTGGCAGAAAGAATTCGACGAGAGTTGACAACACCTCATAACCCACAGCAGAATGGGGTGGTTGAAAGGAAGAATAGAAGCATAGTAGGGGAAGCACGGGCGATGTTGCATGATCAAGGCCTACCACTACACTTGTGGGTTGAGGCATGCAACACAGTTGTTTATTTTCATAACAGAAGCCCTCATCAAATTCTTGGGATGAGTACACCAGAAGAGGATTTTTCAGGGAAGAGACTAGATGTGGGTCACTTCAAGATTTTTGGTTCATCAGTCTACTGCCATGTAACCAAATATGCATAGAAGAAGCTTGAGCCGACAATAGAGTTGCGGATATTTTTGGGTTACACTGATATACCTCACAACTAGCGGGTGTACTTTTCGACCAACAGGATGACAGTGGTTCGCACAATGTAAAATTTGATGAAGAGAAGGCCATAAGATGTTCCCATGAGAGGGAAATTTAGGTGGTTGAGGATATTTTATCTCCTAGGGAGGAACCTCAGATTGATGTGGAGCAGCCACATGCATAGGATTAGGGAGTGGAGACACCCACTCAAGCAGAGTCTTCCAGAGATGGGAGAAAGTGCACCAAATAGGCTGATAGGTTATTGTGTGATGCAAGAGAGAATGTGGGAGCACCCACATCACAGCACAAGAAGAGGAGGCCACCTGAGAGGTACACTAGATACATGGCTCTTATGAGCAAATGTGTTGAGACTGAGTCCTCCTCTTTTGAGGAAGTAGTGTAGCAACCAGTTTGCGTTCATGCCATGGTTGAGGAGTATGACTCCATTGTCAGGAACAATGTTTGGGATGTGGTCCCAAGACCAATGGACAAGTCAGTGGTGAGTTCCCGAAGGCTTTACAAGGTAAAGAAAGCAGCGGATGGTAGTGTGGAGAAAAATAAGGCCAAGTTTGTGGCCCGAGGATTTTCTCAGGTGGAGGGGATTGATTATGATGAGACCTTTTCTCTTGTTGCAAGGTACTCATCAATCAAATCCATTTTGGCACTGTCGTCACAAATGGGATGGAAGATACATCATATGGATGTAAAGACAGTCTTCTTTAATGGCATGATTGAGGAAGAGGTGTATATTAAGCACCATGAAGGTTTTGAGACCTTCAACTAAGAGTCGCATGTGTTTCGACTCGAGCGTATGGGCTAAAGCAATCATCTCGTGCTTGGCACACCGAGATCGATAGCTACTTCACCAGGTTAGGCTTCACCAAAAGTGAAGTAGATGCGAACCTTTACCATATTTTGGTTGAAGGTAAATTTTTTATTATTGTTTTATATGTCAACGATTTGATTCTAACAAGTGATGATAAGTTGATCAAGTCTTGCAAAGAGTACCTTGCAAAAGAGTTCGAAATGAAGGACTTGGGGCTCATGCACTACTTTCTGGGCATGGAAGTATGGAAAGGTGATGAGGAAATTTTTGTCTCTAAGGGAAAGTATGCCAACGAGATACTTGAAAGGTTCCACATGGAGAGCCCTAAACCCACAGAGACTCCTCTAGCAGGTAATTGGAGGAAGGAGGATGCTACTTCTGGTGAAGTAGTGGAAGCTACTATTTACATAAAACTTGTGGGTTCACTCGTGTATTTGGTGAACACACGACCAGACATGTGCTATGCAGTTAACCAGCTTAGTCAAGCGATGGTTAAGTCGACCAAGCTGTATTGGAAGGCAGCCAAGCATGTGTTGAGATACCTCAAAGGCACTACTCAATATGGTTTATCATTAGAGAACTTTTGAGGTCTAAAATGGGCCTCCTACAAAAAAATTACAACCAAAATAAACTTTATAAGAACCAATAGGATTCAAGATGATGATGTCAAACCATGGGGTATGATTCACCATTTTTGGGGTAGAAAAGTAAAAAGATTAAAAAACAATAAAATAATAAAAGTACTTTTCAACTAATATCCTAAGGTTTTACTCAAATTTCGAGCAGGAGTATTCATTGGATGAAAAATTTAATTCCTCATACAAAGAGTACCCATATTGCATATTTTCGATAGGCCCTGCTACACAAAAAATGAGAAATACGTGAAAAAATGTGATTGCAATCATGTTTTTCTTGTATTTCTCATTTTTCGTGTAGCAGGGTCTATCGAAAGTATGCAACATGGGTACTCCTTAGATGAGGGATCAAATTTTGCATCCAACAAGTGTTCCCACTCAAAATTTGAGTAAACCCATAAATGATGAAATCTAATCTTTTTTTATTATCTCCACTATTATTTTATAATTTCTTTAGGAGGCCCATTTTAGACCTCAAAATTCCCCTAATGGGTATGGACGGATAGAGGGAGTGAAGCTTCACCGATGCAGATTAGGCAAGGAGTCCATCCGACAAGAAGAGCACATTAGTAGGGATCTTCAGTATTGGGTTAGCAATTGTTTCTTGGTACAGCAGGAAGCAGAGATCAGTTGCACTCATTTCAACAAAGGCAGAGTACATAGCTTCTAGTTAAGCAGCTTGTGAGGCTATATGGATGAGGAAGATTTTGGTTGGTTTTTTTGGTAAGCAGATGAATCCAACTGTGATTTACTATGACAATCAGAGTTATATCAAACTCTCTAAAAATCTGGTTTTTCATGATCGTTCCAAGCATATTGATATCTGGTATCATCATCTTCGAGATTGTGTGCAGAGGGGAATTATGTTGTTGGAGTACATTCCCACAGAGGAGCGGGATGCAGATATTTTGACAAAGGCATTGTCAAGATGCAAATTCAACTTTCACAGAGAAGGGATCGGGGTAGCTAATAATCCCTTTCTTGTTGAGAGGGAGTGTTAAAAATAGCAACAAGAAATTCCAATTTAATTTGTCATTGAATTAAATTGTGAACTAAAATTGTAATTCTATTCTCATAGCAACTTGTAATAGTTATTTAAGTTATATTGACTTAATTGACGTACGAAATTTGAGTTGGCAGTATATCTAGAGTCATGTAGAGTGATTCCTAAATTTTTGAGGGCCAGGTTGAGTTCTTTGGAGTTGTAATTAAATAAGTCAATCTAACTGAGTTATAGTCAGTAAAACTAGTTCTAAATGTTGGACGAACTAGTCCTAGTAGTGGAGTAGTGCACTAGTGCATCACCAGTACCACACCAGTTAACTGAAGATTCACTCACAAATAATTCATGCATGTCAGTTTAATTGAAGACTCAGTTGAGATTAGAGTTTAGGGACAGTGTATTATCAATTGTATAATTTTCCGAGTTGTACAGATGGTGCATGCAATCAGTTGAGGACCTAAGTTTAAATTGTACAATTATGGAGAGAGGATTTCCCTATTAAATATGGGTTGACTCATTTAGGAATTGTGCAAGGAAGTAGGGGCTCGGTAGACAACATAATTGGCGAAGTGTTTGCTTGAGCTGGATTGTGAGGCAGAGAGATAGATTTACTAGTGTAAGAATTGTTCAGGACGAACAAGCGTTGTCTTTTCTTCTCAGGTATTCTAGTTAATGCAATATAAATAGTCGGGGTTTTTAGCAGTTGCTTTCCCTAAAGAAATATTTTGTTATGTGCAATTGATATTCTTCCTCTTTCTTCTTATTGTTTTCTTCGATCATTTTTGTTTCTGCTGAGAAGAGCAAAGTAGATTCTTCTCTTGTATTTTAGCAAATCACATAAGTTATTGAATCTACAAAAGATTCTACACGTATTTGCCATATGTTGTTAGCTTTAGTCAACAAAACCAGTCGGGGTGAGATTACTTGCATTTTGATATCTATGTACTCAATTTTTTATGAATGAATAGAACCTCGATTTACCAAAAAAAAACACAAAAAGTTAAAAAAATAAATAAGCAAGTAAAAATATATATTAAAACATAAAATAAATAAATAAATAAAAATATGGCAAAAATAATAAATATTAAAATTAAAAATCAAACATAAATAAAAATAAATAAATAAAAATAAAAACAAAAATAACCTATTAAAAAAATTACAAAAAAAAAAAAAAAAAAAATAATATATATATATATATATATATATATAACTTAATTTAAGAAGAAGAAAAAATTAAAAGATTAACAATAAATATATATATATATATATATATATACAAAAAGTATAAACAAACAAAATAAAAAAAAACATTAAAATAAACTAATAATCCATTATAATAAAATTAAAAACATAAAGTCCCGGATGGGGGTGTCGGCCCCCGAGATAGGCCCAACACGTGGGTAATGAAAAGTAGCAGAAGGCAGTTGGGGAGGAGGACAACGTATTCAACTCCCATCACGCAAAACGTAAAGTGAAATCCTAAATGTGGCGTGTGAACTTTCATTTGACCTCCGCAAGAAGTCGTGTTGGTAAGGTGAGGTGCTTAATGGTGCATGCAGGGGATGGTAAAATGTATAATGGGTCTGATGAATAGAGGGTGCTTGAGATTGATCTAAGCGTTTGTAGTTTGGCTAGGTCTTTTGGCTCTCGGGTATTCTTGGAGTGGTGGCGATTTCGACGTCGTCACTTTATCCACTAGGTTCACTCTTCAAAAGTTACAAGTTTTTCTATCAATGCCCATTTCTTTGTTCCAATCAGCGGGTTACGGGATTGCTTTTGGCAAGGGCAACTAGTCTTGGGTTCCTTTGTAGTGGCGCTCTGTAGAGTGTTATTGAAGGGTCTTTTGTGGTCAAAGTGGTGTTTGGTGCCCTCGCTTGCGGTGAATCCTCTGGTCTTTCTCCTTTCTCTGGTCTTTTTTTTGTTCTCTATGATGTTTGCTAGAGGGGGGACTCCCTCCTTGGTCTCGGGGTGGAACTTGGTCGATCGAGGTGATAGCAGGGTTCTGGCTTGGCTTGCTTCACAGGCGGTTGGGTTCTTGGTTGGTTTTATGTTCAATTGGGTACATCTTTTTAAGGGATCTCTGAAGGGTCTGGTGGCACTGGATCTGGATGTAATTTGGCTCTAGCTGGGCTCTCGGGATTCAGAGATCTAGGGTGTCGTTATGTGGCCTACGACTCTACCCTCTGGTATTCCCTTTTCCCGTACAATGGTAGAGGCGTTGGTTTGGTTGGTGTGGATGCTATTTGTCATTTAATTCTTCTCCTTTCAAGGCTATGTGTGGTGGCAGGCAGCCTTATAGGGGTGCTTGTTTTTGGTTGATGTGTGGATGGCACCCGGCCTTCATTGGCATCTGGGGTGGTGGAAGAGTGTGCGGCGTACAGTGGGTCACGTCTTGAGGGTGACATGTGTTTTTATTGTGTGGCTTGTTCCATGGAATTCTCACTCTAGCACTCAGAATTTGGGCACCTTGACCAACCAAGGCAGCTTGGGTAGATCGATGAAGGTGACGCGGGGGGCAAGACTACGGCACGTTTCAGGTGGGGAGGGAGAGTTGCAGGTGGTGTAGGCAGGGCGTCGACTAATGTTCGAGGTGGCAGGGGAGGTGTAAGCTCTCAACGGGGTGGTCGTGCAGTCCGTGGTCATGGAGCGAGAGGGGGAGGACCAAAAGCAGGTCGAGGCGTGTAGGTCTTTTGGGACGTGCCGCTATTGGTCGATCGATTAGTCCTGCGGCCCTTCATGACATGTTTCAATCTGTTCTGGATCGTATGGAAGCTTATGACAGGACCAAAAAGGAAGAGCGGGAGGTTGTTATCACCATGCTTAATCAACTACGTTATTTTCAATGCCATGTCAGAGAAAGGATCGTAGTGGTTTGGCGGAGGAAAAACATGCTAGCAGAAAAGGTCAAGAAGTGGAAACGTGGTTGGTTCACTTCGACCAACATGTCAACTGTCCATATCCCCCTCCTCCCCCTCCAGGGACCTAGTCAGATAATCCGACATCAATTACTTCTGATGATTGAGTATGGTCATTACTTTCCTTATGGTTTTGTTTGTCTTTGTTGCTTTGACCTGTTAGACTTTGGAATATTGATCGTCTCTCTTCCTGTTTCTTTATAATATGGTGATAGCATTGGCCAATAAACTCTGTCGAGGTTAGACCACTTGCATTTTGATATCTATGTATTGTTATTTTGACGAATGAATACAATTTTGACTTACAAAAAAAAACATAAAAGATAAAAAATAAAAAAGCAAGAAAAACAAATTCAAAAAAATCAAAAACTAAAAAAAAATTATGGTTAAATTAGAAAAATTAATTAATTAATTAATAAAATTTTAAAAATAAAAATAAAAATGATGGCCCCATGGCCCAAGGCGGGGGTAGATTTGATTCTTGGGTTCGGTGCAGTAGCTCCGCCCACCCATCGTGGCCCAACAGGCCCAGGGCGAGGGGAGATTCGATTCCCATAACCAGATCTCGCCCCTTGGGCTGCGAGGGGTGGGAAAGACACCCCCCCCTAGCCTGTTGGGCTGCAGGGGGTGGGCGAGATCTGCATCCCCCCCCGCCCCACCCCAGCTCGTGGGGCCATGAGGGGTGGGCGAGATACCCCTCACCTTGGGTCGACTGGGTGAAGGGGGGTGGGTGAGATCTGCCCCCTCCCCCCCTGCTGGCCTGTTAGGCCGCAAGGGGTGGACAAGATCTCCCCCCTCCCTAGGCCTGTTGGGCTACGAGGGGTGGGCGAAATCTCCCCCCTCCCTTAGCCCACAAGGGGTGGGCAGAGGCAACACCCCCTGCCCAGCCCCCGCTGCCCAATGGGCCCAGAGCGAGGGGAGATCTGATTCCCAAAATCGAATCGCCCCACGCCATAGGCCCGTGGGGCCATAGCTTTAAAAAATAATAATAATAATTTTATTATTTTCTTAATTTTTTTAATATTTTTTTATTTTTTTATTGTTTTTTTATATTTTTTTAATTTTAATCTTTTAAATGTTTTTTTAATTTTAATTTTAATTTTATTATTTTTTTATGTGTTTTTTTAATTTAAAAAAAAAATATGTTTAATGTTTTTTAATGTTTTTATTATATTTAATTTTCAATGTTTTATTTTTAATTTAATCATTTTTTTATGTTTTTAAGGATTTTGTTTTTGCTTCTTCTTCTTCTTTTATGTTGTAATTTTTTTAACATTTTTTTAAATTATTTTTACTGAAAAATTCAGCTAGATGATTTTTTTTTTTGAAAAAAAACTTCAAATGTTATCATCTTTAGATATAAAATTCATATAAATTTTATAAGGTTTGTTATTTTTCCAATATTTTTTCATTTTTTTCATAAAAAAAAATAAAATAAAAAATATATATATATATATATATATATATATATATATATATATATATATATATATATATATATATATATATATATACATGTTATTTTTAGAAAAAATGTCCTAAAATACACACTTTTTTAATTATATCTATATGCAAAATATATATATTTTTGTCCAGTGTTTAAAATTATTATTTTCTATCCCCGATGGGGGTGTCAGACTGAGACAACCACCCGTCATGTGACAGATGTCAGCTATTCAGTGTTTAAGGTAGAGGAGGGCAAGGTAGCAACCCCTCCACCACACCATAGTTAATTCGCCTGAGTTCGCGTGTGTGAACCATTCATCCCCTCTGGTCTGCATGTGTTTCAACACGATGGCGTCGCTCCTCCTCTAGCTATATCCTATCAATGGAAATTCCCTCTAGTTGTCAAACATTTTTTTGTGTTTTACATGTCTCTCCCTGCTAACATCCTCTTTAGCTTCTGCTCCAGGGTGGTGGTATGTTTGGCCCACTACAGGCGCACCTCAAGTGTCGTCATCTCGCTTGATTCATCTATCTGAGAAAATTTCCTTCTTCAGCCTTCTCTAACAGACACTTCTTCGTTGGTTATGGCCGGCTCCTATCTTCATTTCCCTTTACTCTCGGGGTTCTCCACCTTGGCCACTTGGGAGCAACCGGTGTTGAATCTTTGTTTGTTTCCTTCACAATTCTGGGTCTAAGGGTGGTGATATTGTTCTTGAGGTGGTGATTTTGGGCCTAGGGTGTCGCTGGTCTCTGGGCTTTCTCGCACTCTAACTCCTGTGTTATGGGGATTCTGCTTGCAATTCACCCCTTGTTGTCTTACTTCGTCTCGGATGTTGGCTTTGTATTTCCTTTCAATTTTGTCTGGGGTACTTGTTTATTTCTGCTTGGCTCTCTCCCCTCATATTTCTATCCTCTCTGACTCGGTTTGGCTATTCTCAGGTGGCGAATTTAGGGTGGTGGGGCTCTTGGCATTAGTTCTCCTTGTAATACCCCTTAATTGTATGTAACACTCTAATGACCTAAGCTAAGAAAAGCTAGGTCTGATATGTAATAATGAAAGTAAATACTTTGTAAATAAAATAATTTAATCACTTGGAAAAGCGACACACGAAGAGATGATATTCTTGCCAAATCCCATTGGTGAATGGGAATGGATAAATATTTCGTGATAAGACTTCTAGATCAAAATCTAGATAATCTTAATGGATTTGGAGATAAATGTCCACTAAGCTACTTAGCTGGAGAAAGATGCTAAGTTAAGGAAAAAAACATAAAAGCCTTGCGGGAGATAACGGCAAGCTTTTATGGGAAAATCCTAAGAAAATGGATAAAAAGAATCCATAAAAGTGGGACGCCGCTAATGGAAACCATATCATGAAAGAGGGTATTAAATACCCATTGAAGAGATCAACAGAGGCAGTGGATCCATGGCAAGAACTCTCAGCTCAGGGGTGAACTGGTAGAAGACAGTTCTAGGTTGGGTGGCAGTGCTTGGTTTTCCAAGTGACATTCTTTCCAATTTCTCTTGTCTGAACCACTTGCATGGGATGTATTGTATGTGTACTCCTTATTTTTTATGTAGTTAATTTCTCAGCTCAGATGTATAGTTGTATGTGTTATCTGTAATTCTGAGGATGATTTAATTCTTATGCATGTGACCCCTATTGCATCCAAGTGTACATTTAGTGATGGGAGAATAGTAGGTAGTCATTAATACTTGGGTCAAGGAGCTATATGGCACATGTTACTAATGGTAGAATATGCATGTGACCACTATGCATGAGTAAAATTGCATGTACTAACTTTATTTATGAGATGATTATATGTGGATGCATGAGATAACTATTGAATCTAAATTTAATCACAATTAAATTTAGTGAAGGAACATAGTACATCTCTGAACTTATGTGATATCTATGTTTTAAGGTGGTAAATATTTATGCATGAGACAATGATGTATGTGGAATAATTATGTTTTAAGGCTTGAAATTGTATAGCTTATGGTTTAGGTTATCTATGCTATGCATTATGCATTATGGGAATGGCATCCACTAAGGCTCATTTAGCTAATTATTCATATTGCATAAAATATATGTTTGTAATACTTTTTACTATGTCAGTAGGACTGTGATTATGGTTCATGGTCATGCTAGCTACAGTAGATTCAGGATAACGTTCCATTAATGCTTGTGTGGAGTCATCAAAGAATCTTATTAGTTGCATACCATGATTGATTATTTTCTTCAAGATGTAATTTATACTTAAGGATTGATGTGGAGTGTAATTTTATTAATTGAATCTAAAGGTCCACATTATGGATCCAGTAAAGAATGGAAGGAGTTTGTAGTATTGTGCTCAGGGGGTATGTGAAAAATGGTATCGGAGCTCTAAGTTCAAACATTTCGGCCTATGGACCAATCCACCCCTATCAGATATGAAGGAGTTGTAGGTTATGTTCCAATAGTAGTGTCTTAAGGTATTAGAATTCATAACCGTTGAAATTAAATTTTAAAATGATTTATTGGAGGTGGGTGTTGAAGCAATAACATATATGTTATCTAATATATATGTTATGCTATATATATCTATTATATTGAAATCGAAGATAAGGTTGAACTAGGGTTGTGTAAAACGATGGATTTTTGTATGGCTAAAGGTTGATATTTAGTGATAAGTGCAATCTTCTATTTTGCGTGTCAAAGCATGTAAAAAATTGTATTTTCGAATTGCAAAAAACGATAAATTAAAAGTTGAAGAAGTTCGTCCTTTTGACCAAACCTTCATCCTATCTAAATTACACAATACCACGAGTCAAGTCAAAAAAGTGCGGAGCCAACAAATAACGTTTTGTGCTCCGCGTGTTCATATAAGTTGCTTGTCCTCATGTTCATATAAGCAGTTTATGTAATAAGAAAAGTTGTTTTACTTATTAGAATTAATTCTCATATGAATGTGTATATTTTCAGTTTACACATTACAACTAAAAGTGAAATCCTAATAACCAAATCAACATTAATAGATACTAGTTCTAGTGTTGATTTGAATATCTAAATTTACGATGTCCATGGAGGCATGAAGAAAATGTTGGGGACAATAACTTGATTTTGGAATTTGATTTCTTTGGAGAGATACCTAGAATATCATTCAGTCCAGACACTGAATCCCTTTTTGTTGATATAACTAGTCATCCATTCTGTGGTCTCATTGAATATAGCAGAAGCCATGAATATTTTTATCTTGATTCTTTAATATCAAGTTCCTTGATCGATTATTTAGAAAGGTAAATCACAAACCCAAGCTCAGCAACCAGACGCCGAGCTAAGCCCACAAGAGACGTTGTTTTACACTACACGTCTAAAACTTCCATGGCAGCTTGGCTGTGCAACCCAGTACAACCTTTCATATTAAACAAAGGCAGTGCCCTTGTGAGCTCCTCCCTTCACTTGTCTCTTACAGTTTGGGCATTGAATAAATCGCTTGGTTTGACCATCGAAGGAATGAGGATAAGTCAGGAGTGACACTTCATGAATTGGAATCTTGCTCAGAGGTTTGTAAAAACAAAAAAAAAACTGAGCCTTTGAGCTTTAAAGCATTCGATGGATTGATTCATTCAATCAAATTTGGTTGGATATGCATGTCATATCA
The DNA here is from genome assembly GCA_031772625.1 of Pinus tabuliformis. Taxonomy (NCBI): domain Eukaryota; kingdom Viridiplantae; phylum Streptophyta; class Pinopsida; order Pinales; family Pinaceae; genus Pinus; species Pinus tabuliformis. Next base: position 1,070,423,441 of record CM062818.1, read on the forward strand.
ATCATGGTACTCAAATCAGATACAGGACGTTATAGATTCCACTTCGATCGGAGAAAATCACTTTAAGGATGATTGTTTCCTTCGATCCACAAATCCATTTTCTTTGCTCGCCTTATCCACTGAGATGGAGATGTGTCCATAAAAAGTATAGTTGTGGATAATGGTGATCTAGTTTTTTATAAAAAGTATAGTTGTGGATAATGGTGATCCAGTTTTTTATAAAAAGTATAGTTGTGGATAATGGTGTTCCAATTTTTATTTTTTTTATCGAATCTTTGCGTTGTATACAGAGGCAATGCATAATTGAGGTTGTCGTGAATGAAATTTTCTTTAAATAAATAGGGATTTTCCTTTCGTTTCTCTACATGGAGGTAGGAGGTCAGTCGTCCAGGTGTAGTGATTGACTTTCAGGTAAGGTCCATAGAGTTCCTAGGTACATTGAAGCATGCAAGGAGACAATTGCCAAGAAAGCTAACAGAGAAGCAGAAGTGTGGTGTCACAGACAATTGATTTATAGACAACGCTTTATCAAGTCAATATTATAAGTCTCTGGTGCAAATAAACATTGCAGTTATTCGTTAATTCGTTGTTTGTTCGAGCTTGAATATAAACCTGAATTAGTTGATGAGTTGGATAAATATTTTCCCTTATAGCATGAAAGAAAATCTGAAAACATCTTTATCTCATCCTGATGTTTAGACTGTAGTCCTAGCTTATTAAAGGCGTTTATTTGGTGGGCAAGATCAAATAGCGAGCTGATGTAACAGGGGGTTGAAACTACAAATTATAGAAACCTACTCAGTTTGTTCATATAGTGATAATATGATATTGGGCTTAGTCTCAAACCTACAATGATTTATTTACTTTTAGCTCCAAAACATATTACAGCAGTGGTTTTCACCATGGTCTAGACGTTCTAGCATAAGTATTAAACATTATATTTTTCGGTTGTCTGCGTTAATAGTGAAAACCTGTTCAATTTTGAAACCACTTCCTGCTATAAGATAGAACATGTGATGATTCAATTAGTTCCCCAAAGAGATACCCATTCATTGACTTATATATGCGGACAGCTAAATTGCTAATTATCATAATGAGAAGGCATTTTTTATGATTAAGAAGAGAAAGTTGAAGGTTAACAACTACCAGAGAATCAATTTAGAGACTGTGACCATAGTGAGTAAACCCATTGTCCTGGAGTTTAAATTAGCCCTGAGCGAAGGGATTATGTCTCTCTGGCAAAGGAAATTAAATTATGAATTGGTGGTATTAATGCGTAATGCATATCTTCTGTTTACTACCTCCTCAAAGTTGCGTGAATTCATTAAGCGTTCATCCTTTCTTATTTTGCATATGACGAGTTCAAACCTGTGGCATGATTACATGTATTTGTTTTACATATAATGTATGGCTCTTAGTATGATGGCACGCATTGTGAGGACCAGAACTTGTAACTGGTAAGCTAGTAGTTCTCATGGAATTGTGCTATTAGTGGTGAATCGACTATATCGTGTGAATTGATGATGTGGATTGTTGTGGGAATGGATTCGTGTTGTTTAAGTAATTTTCTTGTGCTGACATTTTTTGTTTAGACATGTTTGCCTCGCAATTGGGAATATGTGGGCCCCTGGGATTGAAGGCAGGCTTCGTGGTGAAGCATCTCCATGTAAGATTTCACTCAATGCTTGAGGAAATTGGTCTGGATGGCATCATTGTCGTATCACGTAATAATTCCCTCCCTGATATTGCAGTCTAAAATACGAGAGCTATGGTGATGCATTACTTGTTGTGCCAACAAATTAAAACGTTTATTTTTTATATGCACTTCATAATCATCTTTGTATTTTATCTTGAAATTTGCAATTCTATGTATTATGGTGGATGTGTTATGGTAGTTGGAGATGCACAACTATATAATTATTTTAAAATTGGTATTAATTGTCCAATGTATAACCAAGCTACATAGATGTGTGTGTATAAGTTATATGGGCTATATTAAAATTGGTATTAATTGTCCAATGTATAACCAAGCTACATAGATGTGTGTGTATAAGTTATATGGGCTATATTTTTATTATGCATAAGACACCCATAAAAATGTGAATACTTCTACTTGGAGTGTGTGATTAAATGATATTGTGAGTTCATCTTTCTTCGTGCTGCATATAAAGAATGTTGGGGATGAACGAGGATAATGCCTCAAAATCAATGAGGGGATTACGTGCATGGATGATTAAATCTTCACTCTTCATATGTTTACCTACATAAATGGCTCAAATTGTGTGAATACATACATACATGGCACCTTACATACTTACTATGAACTGCAATTGTATGCATGAAAAGATTATGTGCTTTCATGCATGGATATTTTCCATGATTTAAAAATAAATTTAAGATATCTTATAGTAGATATATACGGGCTTGATGAGTAAACTAGAAGGAATTTAATCCTTACAATTATATCGAAATTCTCTTATCTAAGTATTGTGGATAACTATAGTAGCATCAAGGGGAGAAAGCAATTGTGAAAGTTTTATGGAAACAAATAATTCTACAAGGTGTTATGTAACATAGAACCTTGTCATGTTGTAGTGGAATAGAGAGTACTGCAAAGAAATGTCAAGAATGTTACCATAAATTGGATTACTATTTTATTGAGTGCTAGAAAGTACATGAAATTAAGCAGAAGGTTATATCCACAGTATTAATGAAATATTCAATTAAAGAACATGTAGTGCATATGTAAGAAGAATATATATCATTGATATTGACGTACAAGAAGACTCAAATCCTAAATGCCTCGACATAAGAGGAGTAAAGATTATAACCAGCTTTAGGAAAAACAATGAATATATTAGGTAATGAAAGTTATGAATAAATAAGCGCAGTGAATAAGTAATTTTATAGTATGATTATTGCATTAAAATTTTGATGATAAGGTCATCATGTTATTTTACTCGTAGTAAAATCAAATTATGAGTTGTATGATTGTTATGCAAGGGCATAGCTTAATAAAATTCCAACTAATACCGGAAAGGTTAGTCTAGTCAAGGACATCACTTAATGGAATAAAGTTTATGATTATAGAGATCCTAAGAAATGATAAATGAAAAAGGAAACGTTGAACTCATATAAGGTAACTCACAAACAAGAATATATATATTGTCAAATGTTTTTCTTTCCATAGATCATGGCTAACTTGAGGTGAAATAAAAAAGTAAAAGTATATAAATGGAAACTATATAAATCACCAGGAAATAAGTTTATCACATACTATCAACATTAACAAAAGTTGATCGATAATTAAGTGGATTTCGTTCTAGAATAAATTCCGAAGATTTTATTTATATCTTGAAGCACATGAGACAAAGTATTTAAAAAAATCGATTTAATATGGTTGTGTTAATTAATAATGCAATCCATTTTGGAATGTGGTTTTTCCATTGGTTGAATCGTTAAAGGAGAATGCTCCAAATATAAACTGTTGAAGGAAACTAAACCTTAGCAGGTCATTATTCAGACATTTGGTAGCAACTTGCATACCAAAGTAAATGTGCATGGTTTGGACCTACAGTTGTATTTGAGGAACACAATATCTAAATAATTGTAATAAATAAAAAGCACAAATTATATGTTCAAACTAGACTAAACTAGGGTCAAAATTGTGAAGATTATGCACATGTGCAATACAACTTATTCTATGCATGAACACAGCGTACATTAATAATTGTATGACCTTCATAAGAAAGTCAATGGCACTGACACCAACAGTACCTCTAGTGTAAATACATAATTGGAGTGTAAAAGTAACTCTTGGTGCTTCTTGGCTAATAGTAGAAAGACAGTATTAAGCTCACTCAAATTCTAATATGTAAAAATTTGCAACTTAAATTGTGCAACTTCAAAACTCCACAACCTTGATGAACATATTCGTTAGATACAGATGGGGTTCTATTAATATCTCACAGAGAAGAACCTTTCAAAAAGATGCTTATAGTAGGATGATTGAAAATCTTACAATTGTACTTTTTTAGGAAAGTGATGAGGTAAAAATGATCAACGTGTTTCTACTTTATCTGAATAAAGTATACTTGCATATTAGATATGGTGGTTTTGGATGCATTAAAGCAATTCAAAGCAGCCTAATGACTGTTAGAATTGTACCCTAGATTCGGAACATCACTGATCTGAATTAATAAACCAATCGTTAGTAAACCAGGATTTTTCACATTAATACAACCTATGATAATCAAAGGATCTTAGGCTAGTAGTAAAATAATGCATGCATCAAGTGAAATGGAACATATAAAATGTTCTAGATGAGGAAGAAAGAGGATAACAAATCATGCAACAACTTGTTGCTAAATTAAGAAGATGATGGCTAAAGTGGCACTAGTAATCAGGATTGTTGTGCACCAAAGATATTGGGTATCTAATAAATGGACAACCGTATAATATGAAATACATATTGTGGCACTATCCAACAATCTTGAAGAAGTTTAAATGGACAACCGTATAATATGAAATACATATTGTAGCACTATCCAACAATCTTGAAGAAGTTTGCATGTCTGATTGCATTAATAGTGTTGTCTGGTTCTGAATAGGACAACATAACAAGTATTGCATAAATGACGCGGGAATTCATGTTAATAAATTTGATAACTGATAAATGAGTTATATTCTCTTTGTTTTCAGGGGTGACTTAATGTTAGAATGAGGTGTTAACATGTAAATACCCTAGGATCACACCCTAGAACACATAAAGGGTTTGGAATTGAAAACATTGTAACTTTCATTTATAACTCATGTATGGGAAATGTATGTATTTGCATATTGTTTGTTCAATGGGTTTAAACCTACACTGAATTATTCATGGCCAACAAGATGTTGGAAGAAGTGTAAAAAGAGCAACAGTAAGTCATATGACATGATTAGTTAAGTGTGGAGTACTTTTAAGTACCAAAAGATCATTTTCTTGGTTAAAAACAAAGTTAAGGTGGTTATTAGACTTCAAATATATATGATAGACTAAGTATCATAGTCAATAATTTGCTTTATGATTAAGCAGAAGTTATATTTCGTTGTTGTTAAAACTTTGTATATAGGACAAATTCAATCGCAAAACTCAAATCTATTGGTTTTGTAAAGTTGTATTATGCATCTATGTTATCAATTGCTGAAAATTTCCTGCAGCCACAAGATACATGCAAATGATTAGCTAAGTAAAAGCACTTGAATACTTTGACATAAAAAATTTCAGTTATACTCTGGTTGCAGAATTCCTTATTCCCCAATCAGCGAACCAAACATGGTTTGATTGGACTTTTCTAAAGGCAGATGAATAGTTTAAATAATTTTTAGCATAATGCTAACATGGTTCAAAACATGTGGATGAAGTATATGTCGTGCAGGTGATGCTATGGACATTGGTATGGTGTACAAGTTGTACAGGTGGTACTATGTACAAGTGATACATATGGTACCGGTATGGATACATGTATTGCATGATAATATATGACATGTATAGTTGTGTGTGTGTAATGCACACTATGTGCGGGTGCGCATAAAGACACTGGGTGATTGACTGGTGAGGCAACCGATTCAGAGTGTGTATAGAGACAGGATAAAAGTGGAAACTAAGAATTGGTATGGGAAACTAAGGATAAGTATCTGTGTTTTTCTTCAGTATTAGTATACATACGACGTATGATCTTGATTTATGATGGTTACATATGGGTTATGATGTTGATGGTTATGTGTGAGCTAACCTAATATGATATTTTATACATGTTGATTGGTCAAATGTGCTAGTTTGACTTGTTGTGACTAATGCATAGGAACTGCAAGAAAAAAGTGTTCGAAAAAGAGCACAAACTCATTGGAGAAACATGCATTTCTTCCTATTATATTAAATAAGTTGGAACTGAGAAATCACAACGAAAGGGCGAGCAACATTAACCCGTAGTTACTCATGTAACAAACAAAAATTGAGTTTTTGCATTTGAAAATCTCTCACAAAATTGATTGAAACGAATGCATAGGTAGCCAAGGAAGGAAATTATTGGTAGAACTCCTTTGTAACCGATGTATCGAAAGGTCTGATTCAGGTGGCAAGGCCATGGGAACCTGGAAATTCAGAAACAGTTACCTGTGAACGAGGAAATAAATTGAAAGATGCAGTAATACACCGAGGGTTGTGTAAATTTAAGGGGGGAAGTATGTAATACCCCTCTGTTGTATGTAACACTCTCGCGACCTAAGCTAAGAAAATCTAGGTCTGATATGTAATAATGAAAGTAAATACTTTGTAAATAAAATAATTTAATCACTTGGAAAAGCAAGACATCAAGAGATGAGATTCTTGCCAAATCCCATTGGCGTAATGGGAATGGATAATTCTTTCATGATAAGACTTCTATATCCAAATCTAGATAAATTTAATGGATTTGGAGATAAATATCCATTAAGCTACTTAGCTGAAGAAAGATGTTAAGTTAAGAAAAAAAACATAAAAGCCTTGAAGGGAATAAAAGCAAGCTTTTATGAGTAAAAACCTCGCGAAAGATAAAGGCGATTTTTTCTAAGAAAAGCCTAGGCAAATGGATAAAAAGAATCCATAAAAACGGGACGCCGCTAATGGAAACCATATCATGAAGGAGGGTATTAAATACCCGTTGAAGAAATCAATAGAGAAAGTTGATCCATGGCAAGAATTCTCGGCTCGAGGTTGAATTGGTAGAAAACAGTTCTAGGTTATGTGGCGATTTTCGGTTTTCCAAGTGACATTCTTTCCAATTGCTCTTGTCTGTACCACTTCCATGGGATGTACTGTATGTGTACTCCTTACTTTTTATGTAGTGAATTGCTTAGCTCGGATGTATAGTTGTATATGTTATCTATAATTCTAAGGATGATTGAATTCTTATGCATGTGACCCCTATTGCATCCAAGTGTAGATTTAGTGAGCATAGTAGGTATTCATTAATACTTGGGTTGTGGAGCTATATGGCACATGTTACTAATGATAGAATCTCCATGTGACCACTATGCATGAGTAAAATTGCATGTACTAACTTTATTTATGAAATGATTATATATGGATGCATGGAATAACTATTGAATCTAAATTTAATCACAATTAAATTTAGTGGAGGAACATAGTGCATCTCGGAACTTATGTGATATCTTTGTTTTAAGGTGGTAAATATTTATGCATGAGACAATGATGTATGCGAAATAATTATGTTTTAAGGCTTAAAATTGTATAGCTTATGGTTCGGGTTATCTATGCTATGCATTATGCAGTATGGGAATGGCATCAACTAAGACTCGTTTAGCTAATTATTCATATTGCATAAAATATATGTTTGTAATACTTTTGACTATGTCAGTAGGACTATGATCATGGTTCATGGACATGCTAGATACAGTAGATTTAGGATAACGTTCCATTAATGCTTGTGTGGAGTCATCTAAGAATCTTATTAGTTGCATACCATGATTGATTATTTTCTTCAAGTTGTAATTTATGCTTAAGGATTGATGTGGAGTGTAAGTTTATTAATTAAATCTAAAGGTCCACATCATGGATCCAGTAAAGAATGGAAGGAGTTTGTAGTATTGTGCCCGGTGGGTATGTGACACTCCTTCTGTCTCTGGTTTACGGCTGGTCTTGGTTGGTTTTGGGTGGCAGATGGTATTTCTAAGGGAGTCCCTCTTCTCTGGTTTTACAGGTCCCTTTTGCACTCCATTATGAAACTCAACCCTCGCTCCTCGCGCATAAGTTTTATGACGAAGCCAGAAGGCACTACCCCCCCTGCTAGGTCTTGGGGTGATGTTGTTTATGTTCGGGAGGGAAGCTCCAAGCTCCCCGTGAGAGGTCGTGGTCGTGGGGGTTGAGGTGCCCGTGGGGGTCGTAGCTCGTCAGTTTCTTCCAGGGTAGGTTGTTGTCGTCAAATGGTCCTGCAACCCGATCGTGATGCAGGTGCTGGCTGATCACAGGAAAGGTCATCTTCGTGGCTCGGCAACGGAGGGCCGCTCCAACCAAGGACGTTCTAGGTTCACAGGTCGGACTCCTTCTAGGAGGTCAGGCCCCTCCTCAGCAATTCTTGAACTGCTCCAATTTTTCTATGCCCGTCTGGACGCCCATGATCAATCTCGCGGGGAGGAGTACGAAGTTGTCATGGCTAAATTCGAGCATCTCCAAGTCTCCCAATGCCATGTTCGTGAGAGGGTGGTTGTAGTCTAGGGCGGCCAGAATTTGCTAACTGAAAAAGGTTGAAAAAATCAAAACCTGACTCGCTCACTTTGAGCACCATGTCAACTGCATGTATCGCCCCCCACCTCGCCCATACACTGGGTCGGACAACACCACTTCAATTACATCCGACGACTAATTATGTTCACTAGTGTGTTTCTTGTTCCGTTAGTTTTCTGGAAAGTTAGCCTCTCAGGCTCTGGACCTCTCAGCGGGAAATTTTGTTTTTTATATGTTGTATGGTCATCGCATTGGTCAATAAACCTGGTGAGGTTCAAACCACATGCCTTTTGATATCCTTGTATATACTTTCTGATTAATAGAAATTTTGATTTATATATATATATATATATATATATATATCTAGTGACAATTATTGTACGTATATTGAAATACAAATTAGCGTTATATAAATATTTAAAAAAATCATAACCTCAAAATATTAATGTTATTATTTTTTTTAATTTTGCAAAAAAAAATTAAAAATTTCATTGTAAAAAAACATTGCAAAGAAAAAAAAACACATGTTTGAAAAACCCTTAAAAAACAAACATCTTGGGGAAAAAACAAGAAGAATAAGACAACTTAAAAAATGGTTAAATAATCAACATTTTATAAAAAAAATTGCATACTTAAGACATAAGAAAATTTGAAGTGTCAAAAGTATGCCTTAAAAAAATTGTTGATGTTTTTCAAAATCCGCATAAAAATCACCAACATTTAAAAAAAATCCACTTAATACATTAGAAAATTTAAAGTGTCAAAAATAAGTCCTCTAAAAGAAGGGATTGATGTTGCATTAACACTTTTCAAAATGACCATGAAAATCACTAACATTTTAAAAAAATTGTTCATAGTTGATACACAAGAAAATTTAAAGTGTCAAACATTCTAAAAAAAATGTGTATTTTGAATCAACGCTTTTCAAAATCGAATGATTTTTTGCTACCTCAAAAAATGGATACTCGTTACAATGCTCATTTCAAAGTTTACATTGTTTTGATCCAACATCGTTCTTTGTCTTTGATCTAGTTTCTTCATTCTTTAATAATGACCACAGTGAATTAAATGGAGTGGTTCCTTCTTTCCATAGATGCTTGATACAAAATTGTCTCATTCATCAAGTAGTGCATTGAGCACAATGGTGGTCATCTCTCGATCAAACATTATTTCTCCATGTTCTTGTAATTGATATCTTATTTGAGATACCATCATAAGATATGTGGCTACCCCTTCTTCCTTTAATGCCTTCATCTTGTATAGTTTGGTTCTTCACGATATTATCTCTCCTGGAGTGCTTACAAAGAACAGTGCTACCAACTTTTCATAGATCTCTTTTGCTATCTTCAACTTTGCTACATAAGGAATGAGGGAATCCTTGATTGACTCAATAAGGATTATTTGAGGCCTTACTTCTCTTTTCATGATCTTTGACAGTGCTTGAGATAGCTTTTGAGAAGGTTTGGTGGTTGATCCCGTGACATATTCACTCACTCCATTTTTTATGAGGATCAAATCTATTCTCTTTTATTAATAGATTATATATTACAGAACAATGGAACACATAAAAATATTGCAAAAAGATAAGCACAGAAAACACATAAAATAAGAGAGACACAGATATACGTAGTTCACCCAATTTGGGCTACGTCCACGGAGAAATAATCAATCATTCCTTTTATATTATCCAGCAAAATGAAAAGATACAACCTATAGCAGATCCGATGTAATTCCCTTTTCGCTCTCACACAATCTCCTCTCTCTTTCTCACTCAGAATACACATATACATAGTCGCAATACAATTCTCTTATATATAGTGAGGGGTTGCCTTCTAGGGCAAAAAAACCTAAATTAAACATAACTTCTACTGTCAAATTTCCGCCTAATGAACGGCCCAGATTGACTACGAAATTACAACATTTTACAAGGCAATTTTACATCTATTTTTAGCTTCGGGAGCGCTACCTCCAATCCCCCGTCAGGGGGGACTCCAAATAATCGTCGTCACCCCCCCCCCCCCCCCCGGACCCTGTGGTGGCACACATTTATTAAGAAATGGGGTCCAATGCGGCGATACCTCTGAATAAAAAAGATAATTAGGCTCCACACCGAACAATCTCCCACTTGGAGACTGATTATAACAACTCCACCGCCGTTTCATTTGTTGAATAATGACTCCACTTTGGCCGTGGTTATTTCTCATCTTCATCATCATACTTGAAGACCGATTGAAACAGAGTAGAATCTTAGTTTCTCCCTTGTTACAACTTTTGTTAACATATCTACAGGATTCTGACTAGTGTGTATCTTTTCCAGCTTCAACTGTCCATCTTCCAACACTAACTATACGAAATGGTACTTGAGTTGTATATGTTTAGTCTTGGAATGAAATGCAGAGTTTTTTGCAAAATGTATGGCACTCTAATTGTCACCGTATAACCTGCTCAACTTCTGCTTCTTACCCAATTCATCCAGAAACCTTTGTAACCAAATCATTTCTTTACTAGCCTTTGTAGCAGCAACATACCGTTGTTAAGAGTGCAACAACACTTTGCAGTTTTGAAACCCAATTGACAGTTGTTCCACCTATAGTAAACACATACCCTGTGATGCTCCTCCTGTTATATATATCACCTTCCATATCTACATCAACATATCCCTGTAGAGAAATGTTTGAACCACCAAAGCATAATGCTTGATTTGTGGTACCTCTCAAATACCTGAGAATCCACTTCACCGCCATCCAATGTTTTTTTCTTGGATTGTTCATGTACTTTCTTACAACTCCTACTGCGTGTGCAATATCAGGCCTTGTGCAGAGCATGCATACATTAAGCTTCCAATTGTTGATGCATATGGAATTTTATACATATAAGTCATTTCTTCCCGAGCCTTGGGACACACCTCCTTACTTAATTTGAAATGGCTAGCCAAAGGTATACTAACAAGTTTTGCATTCTGCATATTAAATATTTTCAACACCTTTTCTATGTACTCACTCTGAGACTATGTTAATTTTCGATTCTTCCTGTCTCTAGTTATTCTCATACCAATTATTTGTTTTGCAGCACCCAAATCTTTCATTGCAAATGAATTTGCCAATTTTCTCTTGAGCACATTTACTTCCTGCATGTTAGAACCTACAACAAGCATGTCATCTATATACAATAACAATATAATATAGCTGTCATCATAAATTTGTCTTTTGAGATAAACACAATAATCAGAGTGACATCTAGTATAACCTTGTTTAGACATAAACCTGTCAAATTTTAGATACCACTGCCTTAGAGCCTGTTTTAAGCCATACAAGCTCTTCTTCAACCTGCACACTAGTTTCTCATTCTCTTTGACCTCATATCTTTGTGGCTACTGCATATATATGTCTTCCTCCAAATCCCCATGGAGAAAGGTTGTCTTTACATCTAACTGCTCAAGATGCAAATCTTCATCTGCTACTAGACTTAAAATAAATCTGAATGAATTCTTTTAACAAGAAGAGAAAATCTCTCATCAAAGTCTATACCATTTTTTTGTGCAAACCCCTTCACCACAAGTCTAGCTTTATACATTTTTCTACCTCCATCTTCTTCCTTCAACCTATAAACCCATTTATTCTGCAATATTGTTTTACCTGCAGGAAACCTAACTAAGTCCCAAATATGGTTATGTACTAAGGAGTCCATCTCTTCTTTCATGACTTGCTCCCACTTATTCTTGGTTTCTACCTGCATTGCTTCTTCATAACACTCTGGTTCACCAGAATCAATCAATAATACATAATATAATGAAGGAGAGTATCGTTCAAGGGGTCTACTTATTTTGGTAGATCTTTTAACACCACTTTCAAGTTTTTGAAGTGTTTGTTGTTGTTGTGGTTGATGTTGTTCTCGCTGTTGATTATTATGATTTTCAGGGACCTTCACTTTTCCTGTGATCTCATCGAACACTGTGTATTCTTTGTTTTCTTTTTCCTATTTCTTTTCTTGCATATGATCCTTATACAAAACCTTTTCGTTGAATATGACATCTCTCCTAATGATTTGTGTTTTTCATAATCATAAAAGCGATAACCAAAATCATTAACACCATATTCAATAAAAGTACATTTCTTTAATTTTTCCTCAAGCTTTGTTCTATTTTCTTTATTAATGTGAACAAAGACTTCACAACCAAAAATCTTTAAAAATGCATAGTTTACCTTTTTACCTATCCATGCCTCCTTTGAAATACCACCCTCCAAGGAACTTGAAGGCCCTTTGTTTATTAGATAAACAACAGTATCTACAACATCTGCCCAAAATTGTAAAGGCAATCTTGCATGCAATCTCATGCACCTTACACGCTCCATGATAGTCATGTTCATCGTTTCTGACACCATTTTCTTGTGGTGTTCTTAAAATTGGCTTCTCTCTGCGAATTCCATTCTCTGAACAGTACCTATCAAGCTCTTTGCTGCAATATTTACCTCCATTGTCTAATCTGAGGCACTTCAACATTTTTCTTGTCTCATTTTCAACCAAAGCTTTCCATTTCTTGAAAGTATCAAATATATCAGATTTATTTCGAATACAGTAAATCCAAGTTTTTTTGGTTGCATCATCAATAAAAATAACATAATAATGAAAACCACCAAGAGATGATACCTGAGCAAGTCCCCATACATCTATATGCACAAGCTCTAATGTTTCGCCCTTCTTTTCTTTCCCCACTGAGGAATCTGACTCTCTTTTGCTTTCCATAAACACAATTCTCACAGAATTCCAAATCAACATGCTTCAAACTTGGCAACAAATTTCTTGAGTGAAGAATCTACATCCCCTTTTCTCTCATGTGCCTGAGCCTATGATGCCACAATGTCGTATCTGCTCCTGTAGAGGTTAAAGCATTAACAAAATTAGATATAACATTGCATAAATACAATGTACCAACATTTTTTCCTTTTGCTATTATCAAAGCTCCTTTAGTGACCTTCCAAGTTTTATCTATAAAAGTTGTTACACAACCTTCACCTCCCAACTACCCTATTGAAATCAGATTTTTCTTCAGATCTGGAACATACATTACCTATTTTAATAGCCATTGATTTCCATTCTATTGTTTTATGAAAATTGTACCCATTCCAATAATATTACAGGATTTATCATCACCCAATCGAATCTGTCCAAAATCTCCTTGAACATAATCATGAAAATATGGAATGAGGCCCCTGAATCTACCACCCAAGGATCAATAATATTTTCTAATGAAAGAATTAAAGCATCTTGTAACACATCACCTGTCACATTCGCTTCATGATTGTTTTCTTGTTGTGCGTTTCCTTCTTTTCCCTTCCGAGACTTGTAGTCTTTCTTCAAGTGTCCTTTCTTTCCGCATTTCCAACACACTATCCCCGATCTGGACTTGGATTTGTCTTTCCTTGACTTACTGCGATATCCTAAACTCTTTCCTCTTTCCATTTTTTTCCCCTAGTCTCTCCAGTCAAAGCATTACCTGATGTCTCACCAGAGCTTGTTCGTCGCATTTCCTCACTAAGGATTGCACCGACAACATTATCAAACTTTAAAGTACTAGATCCAGAGACAGAATTACTAATGGCCATAACTAAACCATTCCAACTTTCTGACAATGAGCATAGAAATAAAAGAGCCCTAACTTCATCATCAAAAGTTACCCCTACGGAACTTAACTCACTAGTAAATGTATTAAATTCATTTAAATGATTAACCACAGATCCACCTTCTGACATCTTCATATTAAATAAACGCTTCATAGGAAATACCTTATTTGAGGTCGAGGGTTTTTCATATAATTTGGCCAATGTTGACATTAAACCTTCTGTTGTTGTTTCCGTTGAAATATTAAAGGCTACCGACGCCGCTAAGCACCTGTATCGTTCCAAGTGCCTTTCTGTCGAAAATATCTCAATCTGTGTCTGCCATACTATTTGGCTTCTTTGTCTTTCCGCTCAATGGTAGGTACAAATCTTTCTGATACAAGTAATCTTCCATCTACATCTTCCACAACTAGTAGTTTTGGCCGTTAAATTTTTCAACCCTAAACCTACCATCTTCCGCCATTGCTCCCACTCGAACCAGGAACCCTTCTCCTGCGATTTTATCAGCGAAATAGACCTTCGGCTCTAATACCAATAGTTAGAAAATAATATATTACAGAGCAATGGAACACAAATATTGCAGAAATATAAACATAGGAAATGCATAAAACAAGAGAGACACAGATATACGTGGTTCACCCAATTTAAGCTACGTCCACAGAGAAACAGTCAGTCCTTCCTTTTATATTATCCAGCGAAATGAAAAAATACAACCTGCAACAAATCCGATGTAATTCCCTCTTAGCTCTCACACAATCTCCTCTCTTTCTCACTCAGATTACACATCTACATAGTCAAATACAATTCTTTCATATACAACGAGGGGTTGCCTTTTAGGGCAAACAACCCTAAATTAAACATAACATCTACAGTCAGATTTCCGCCTAATGAACGGCCCAGATTGACTACAAAATTACAACATTTTACAAGGCAATTTTACATATATTTTTAGCTTTGGGAGCGCTGCCCCCGATCCCCCCCCAAGGGGGGCTCCAAATAATCGTCGTCATCCTCACCCCCCTCCCCTTAGACCCCTATGGCGGTGCACATTTACGAGCAACGTTGCCGCCACATTAAGAAATGGATTCCAATGCGGTGATGCCTCTAAATAAAGAAGATAATCAAACTCCACACCAACATCTTCTTCCATGCAAGATAATTCGATGACCCAACTTGTTTGTTGTTCTACTTGCATAAAAAGGCCATTGTGTATTAAGATATAATATATAATACTTATTTGTCAAGTGAAGATGCTTCTTTGATGATGATATCTTCCACTTGATGCTTTCTTGATGATGTTGACTATTGAAAATGCTTTCTTGATGACCTCCTTTCTTCAAGTAGGCTTGAGATGTGATCCGTTCTTCAATGAAAGGGATATCACCTTGATTTCTTTAATGATGATACCAATGTTTCTTCTTCCTTCCTTTGGATAATGTAGAATGTGGAGGCTTCTCAAGGTGCTTCAAAATGTAGAATCCTTTCTGAGTGGAGGTAGAGTCCATTGGGTCTTCTTCTTCTTCAAAATTGTGTTCCTTATAGATGATGTGATCCTTGTGATGGGGCAAAGGGTCCTCTTTGATGCTTCTTAGTTCTCCTTGATGATCTCTTTGAGTTTGGCCATTATATATCCTTCTTCAAATGTATGATCTTCAAGTTGTCGCCTTCTTGTTGTAATCACCTTAGCTTTGCTATCATGTTGAGAAATCTAGAAGCGGCTAGATTAAGTTTATTTCTTACATTGATAATTGTTAGTGATATTCTTTAACTTGATGTACTTGTTATTAGCTGCTTCTTTCACTTGATTATTATTGTGTTCTTTAATCATGAAATGGCTACCAAAACAATGAAGATCAATGAGACAAAAGGCCACAAAATGTAGGTTGCTAGCGAGAACCAAAATCCCTCCTCTTGAGAGGAAAACCCACAAGATTTTTTCTCTTATAGAATCTTCAAATGACAAATTCCAAAACCTAAGACCCACTACCAAGACTCCTCCAAGACCAAGTCAAACCTCCTTTTGATGAATCTACTTCCTACAAAGTCAACACTAGTCAAACTTTCTTCCTCACTTCAAATTTCAACCCTTCAAATTTCAAACACTACTTCAATACTACAACTTTCAGCGTGTCTGTAATTCTTGCAATTTCGCACGTGAGGATTTTAGGGCAGAATTATAATCTTTTACTCCTTCGCTTGGCTTGATTCTCCTCTCTTAGCAACTCGGCTTGCCAATTGATCTATTTTTTACACTCTATTCAGCGCCTTGATGTGGATTTAATTTGATCTTGTTGCAACAGTAGTATGCCCTAATTTTCTTGCACGTGAAGATTCAACCATAAAACAATCCCTTATCACTTTGATTTCCCTTCCTTAGTTTCTCCTCTTTTTCATTGGCTATTAGGTTTCTTCTTCTTGGTAATCAAACTTGATTGGATTCCCTTTTCAAATGAGGTCAAGCGACTTCACTGCTTGTAGGTTGACTTCTCTTATGCAAGCTGACTTGGTCTTTGGTGAAAGTCTTATGACACTTTTATGACTTACAAAAAATTCGTTTACATGATACAACATGCCCAATAAAGTCTTTATATATGACAATGACTTCTTTAACTCCTAGACTTTATGGCAAAGTTGTAGAAGCACTGAGTGCTTCATCTATAAATAAAATGATCTTGAGCATGAAACCCATACTACAAAATAACAATAATAATTTTTCTTTTCTTTTTACAATATACAAGAATCAAGAGTATATTTCATATTTATGAAAACCGAAACTAGTTACACATTTCAACTACTTGAAGAACATGCTTTTACCTAGAAGACTATCAACAACGAGCATGAAACTCATGCTTTATAATAATAACATCTTCTTTTTTTCTTTTGTTTGTTACATAGGATGCATATTGAAATGAGTACAAAAAGAATTATGAAGACCGAAACTAGTTACAATTCCAGCAGGCCTCTCATAAACCATTGATTCAGTTGAGGGCTTTTGAGGACAATTATGTCGCTCATAATCAGATGCAAACTCTATTGTGTATGCTTTCTCATGTATGTTTGAAGATCAAAACAACCCATTACAGAACAAGAAGGTTGTCTTTATATTCATATGGTTTTCTTGGTTTTCATGTCTAATTGAAAATGTATTCAATTTGTGCAGGTAGAACATCCTAAAACCACATATAAAGATGAAGCTAATGTAAATGTGTACTAATATTTTGCATCATGTAACTTTACATTATGGTTCTCTAGTCACCATATCTTATATAAAACACAGGGGTAGAGTTAAGGTCACCCCTCAAGGAGTAATCAAGATTCATTCGGATGTTTTTAACCCAGAGTAGGTGACTTCACTACCAAAGATGGATTCCATCATTCTATCCTCTAGCTAGTGGTTTCTAAAATCAAGTAGCAGGTTGTCACAATGGTTACGAAATTGAAGTTGTGAAGTTGGGCTTCTATTTCTCCTTTAGACATGTTATTCACGTTGCACTCAAAGGGATCCGCTTACTGTCGGTATTCAAAGACATTGCCTCCCTGCAAATTTTCACAATAGACTATTTTGAAAATGGCCAGTGGGACTCGTGGCACATACAATAAGACAATGCCCTACAAAAAGGATGAGGTAAAGCTCAACAATGTTGAGAAATAGATGCACAAGATAGTTGTGTATGAGTTCAAGTATGAAACGAAGGAAGAGGCTCCCAATGGCTCAATTGCACAGCTGGTTTATATAACGTACTACAAACTGCATTCTACTTAGGCCAGACAAGCATCCAAGAAAATTTTGGGACTCTGATTTTATATCAGAGAGGATATGCAAACACCCTGTTCCAACCAATGTTGCGTATATCGGCATTGGGATAAAATTGGCAAGGGTCCGGAAAGCCAAAAAATCGTAAAAATCGGGAAAATATCGGTAAAAATTGACAAACATCGGCAAAATTAAGATACCATAAAAATATCTTTAAAAGTCTGGAAACATCGGCTAGCCCAAAAAATCGTGATTTCAAGATAAAATCGGGATGTTATCGAGATGTTCACAACACTAGTTCCAACTGACTGCCTGCATTGGTGCTTCCCTGGCCCAATAGATACATGGAATGAAATTTTACTGCAGATGATCAAGGATATTTAATCATTTCCCTTCATAAATGTTATCCATGCTTCCTTGCCTTTTATCTGAAATGGTGTTTACCTTAGCATTAGTGGATCGTTTATTTTTTTCCATAAATAGCAACAGGGGCTGAACTCCTAAGACCCCATTATCTCATTATGTTCATGGAAAGATGCATCTAAGATTGTCCTATTCCTAGGACACGTTAAATTTCCTATTTAAAAGGTTCAGAGAATTTATTAATGCTATATTGTTGCTGTAATAGGCTATCAAAGTTCTGCAGACACAGCTTTGTCTGGATGTTTATGGTAGGAAACAGCTACTGGTAAAATTGTCAGTGACTTTGTTTCACAACGTTCTGCCAGAAACTCAACTTGCAGGCTTTCTTGGTACTGCAACATCAATTTCTAACTCAACTTGCAGGCTTTCTTGGTACTGCAACATCAATTTCTAACTGTGTAGTGTTGTGTATTGTATCGTCAGTGACTTTGTTTCACAACGTTCTGCCAGAAACTCAACTTGCAGGCTTTCTTGGTACTGCAACATCAATTTCTAATTGTGTCGTGTTGAGTACTGTATTTCTTCAGTGATGATGGCATGCGTTGACTTGCAATTGTGCACATTGGCATTACTCTGCATTGTGTTATTTGAAAAGTTTCCAAGCAATTAAATATTTAAAACATGGCAAGCATTTCAACACTGGAAAAAACAATTTCAATGAAACCTCTTCATATAACAATTAAATATTTAAAACATGGCAAGCATTTCAACACTCGAAAAAAAAACAATTTCAATGAAACCCCTTCATATAGCCAGTTTTACTTGTTAATAGTATTTGGTTGGTTGGTAAAGCAGAGTCATTATTAGTTATTTTTCCAAGAGAAAAATAATCTTTATATTCATGGGTGAATATACATGTTGCATCCCAAGTAGGGACTAGTCAAAGACCCTGATCCATTCAGTAAAACAAAACACGTAGTTTCAAAAAATCAAGACCTCATACATCAAACATTTCAACACTTTACAGCAATATGTGCAAAATCTGCAGATAAACATAAGCCCCCAGAGCATACAATAATCATTACAGGACAAAAATAAACAGAGCAGAATATGGGGAAGGATTAAAGAAAAAAAATATCCATGGAATTATGAATAACCACATCCATAACTTATGAGATGTTAAAAGTACCAGATCAGAAAGCGAGCTTCTTTAGATAGCTTGTCAGCTTGGGAGCTTAGCTCTCTGAGAATATGCTGAAGAGAAAGCCATTCAAAGGACATTGCCTCTTTTATGTCCACCAGGAGAGGCTGCAAAAATATATTTTCCACTAATACTTTTCTGTTTGCCCTATCAACAGGATCATTATTAGTTACAAACAAAGTTCAAGTACAAAACTCATTATAGCCATGTTTGCACCTTGTGAGCAGCACGCGTGCATAAGCAAGCTGCTTATTGTTGAGCCAAGTGCAACCCAGGAAAAGTTGCTAGAATAAATCCCCTAACAAAATTCAAATCTCATTATAGGTACATTCACTCCTTTTGACAGCACAACTACATAAAGCAGGCTCCTCATGGTTGGGCCTAAGTGCATATCTTGGACAAATTTAGCAGAATAAATCACCTAATCACAACAGCTTGGGATAGAATTACTTTCAAAAAACGACTTGGTCTTGTTAGCAAAAGCATAGTTTAGTTGTACCCTTGGAAATTACTCTTGCAGTTCAGGGAAACTTATAGAAAGGAATTTTTGGATCGATAATCATGGAGCCTCCAGAAAAAAATATAGGAAGGATATTTTTGGATTGACAATCATCATGGAGTTGAATGTGCACCCATATCTTGGGAAATGTTGAGTCCTTGCCACCATGCATCTGTCTTTGCTTTAGTATTTGAAGAAATAAATCGTCCCCAAGCAAAAGAAGTTTTAATCATCCCTCAAAGGTCAATGGTAACCTTATTTCACCTACTACCCCAAGCGAAGTGCATTTAACAGCGAGTCCTGAGTGAAAAACTTCATATTTTAGAACAGAAGTGAAAAGGCTCCATATGATTTACCTATGCTCATTCCAATGGTCCTTCAAGCTGCTTGGTGTGGCAAAACTTTTCCCGCACTCTGAACAGTCATGCACTTTTTCATTCAGAGAAAACATCTTCGTTTCTTCTAGCATCTGAACAACATGGGAAACGATTTAGCATTGAACTGAACTGTAAAGGCATCATCACATTTATTGCAAAGCCAAGAATTTGTAGATTATTTTCTTCACAGCTCCCTACCTTCTCTATTTGTGGCATTGTCATGTCCTGCCACGGAATTGGCAAGAAATCAGATGTTAGTCCTGACCCCGGTGTTGATGCAGCAAGCAATCTGAATGCCATTGCAAGTTCCTGGGTTTCACTCCTTTCATCTGTTCAAACCTTTGTGAAATCATAAACTTATAAAACCAGTTAGGACCGAACATCTTTTTTGAACAGAAGGAAATATTAATGAATTTCTGGGTTTCACTTATTGTCATCTGTTCAAATCTCTGTCAAATCCTGATAGAAAAAACAAGTTAGAATAAACCATATATTTTGAGCAGAAGGCATTATTAATGCATGCCTGTATGGCAAAATCACAAACCCATTAGTTTCCTCCTATCAATAAAAATTTAGTTTTTAGCATCGTGGTTTTCATATTCCTATTCCCAATTACCCAATGATAGAATCAAAATTCCAGACGTTAGTGTTGTGGCTATGGAACTTTTCAGAGATTGAATATTTGCAGGTTCAAATTCCATGGAATCAGATGAGATTTCAGAAGCATTCACAGCTTAAACACACTAGTAAAGTGGGAATTGGACAACCTAAATTACTCTCAGGCGCTACAGCCTAATTTGTTTTAAAATTGCATTCCAAAAAGGAAAATGACTAAACACAACATAGCCAAATCATTAACCTAGTCCGCTTCCACTTTTAGAGTGGGTTTTTTCATCACTGCTTTCTTCCCGATATTCTAGCTACTTCTGAAGCATCCAAGGTGGCCATGATAAATTGTTCAACACTGCCATTGTGTTGATCACATGCAATTTTCAAGTATAATTCATCAGCTCAACAAAATTTCAAATCAAACAGTTCACTTTCAGCCAAACCTTTCCCTCAAAAGACCAGCAGGGAATGACATTTAAAAAAGGAAAAGGCTATTATATCCATTGATTGTCATAGTACTTGCAAATATATGAGAACAATTATATAATGGAAAAACTAGGATATAACCCATCTAACAGAAAATTGGATTTGTCATAGTATGCGATCCCAGTATAACAATCAGGTAATGAAATTTTCAAAATGCCAACTCAATTTGAGAACATACACAGGATATGCAAAACAGTGTGTCAAATGAAATGAAAAATAAAACTCCTTAAATTTCAAAGTATATTCAAGTATGACCATCAATGGAGCAATTATAAAAACTGAAAAAGAGATTGTATTAATAACTGAAAAGCTCAAGAACATATATTAGAACTTAAAAATAAAGATTCTGGACCATAAGGTAACAATGCAATAAATCAGCTCGACTTTTTTACAGTCTGACAGTGTGAATGAATAAAAAATAGATAAACAAATAAAAGAAAATTTCAAAAAGGAAGAATTAGGATTTTCCATTAGATTTTTAGGCACATGAAATGGAGCATAAGATCAGATGGGCTATTAAAATATTTTAAAAGCCGAAAACTAAAACAGATGGAAGGTCAGAAAGGCAAGTACAGGCATTTGAGATGCCATAAGATGTACAGGTATTTCTTTTTATGGAAAAGACAACACATCAATTGAACTACGACAATCTTCAAAGGATAATATCTCTAACTGATGGATGGTTAAACAGGCAGATGTATGGGACACCATAAGTTTGTCAAGCATTTTTTTTAACTAAGGCTACCTCAAGTGACTTTTAATGGAAGAATATTTTTTTAAAGCACGGGCAACAGAACAACATATCAATCTGGCTATGTTAATAATCATAGAGACAAAAAATCAGAGAGATGGAAGGTCATGTGGAAAGAAGCGATTGAGACACCATAAAAGTGAAAGGCATTTTCTTTAGCAAGCGTTAGGAACTTCATTAAACATTTTTAAAGCACATGCAATAGAAGTACATATCAATCTGGCTATGATAATATTCAGAAAGGCAATAGATCAGACAAATGGAAGTCTGGTAGGAAGAAGTGTTTGGGACACCATAGGAGTGAAAGCCATCCTCTATTTAAGGAAAAAGGTTGATATCACAGCTTTTAAAAAAGTGAAGAGATTCCATTAAATTTTTCAGCACAAGCAATAGAACAGTACATCGGTCAAGTTACTGCAACAATCAAAAAGGAAAAAACACATGCAGATGGATGGTCAGACAGGCAGGTATAGACCTTTTGAAGATCATAAAATAGTCTGGCATTTCCGCTTTTAGAAAAGGCCAATTTCATGGAAAGCATAACCCATTTCTTTGGATGAAATTACAGTTGATAGTCCAGATTTCAGCCAAGATTGCAGTTTTCAGGCAGATTCTCTTAAAGATTGGAGCCAAGGGAGATATGCTCGTTCACCTGGACAGTGTAAGAAGGGGTAGCCAGTATACTCAAACTTTGACTTGGTGATGTATATTTCATTATGGGTATAGTTCAATGTAATATAATAAACAAAAACAAATATAACTCAAATCTAAAATTCGGATATCCCAAGTAGATCTAACTGGAGGTGTAACCGCTTCAGCTTTTTCCTTTTCTTCTTCTCCTTCCGTTGTTCCAAATTATCAACAAAAGTAGAGCATGAGTGTTCCCTCAGAGCACCTTCCTGTACACCTCCTTCATGAGAATGGGGACCACCTTGAGAGCCATCAGATTTTGGGTCAGAAATATTTTGCTCCATAGAAGGGAACGTCCAGTGAGGTAGGCTGATTTTGGATGGCCTGGTTTGTGACAAGACTCTTAATGGGGGCCAAAGCACCCCCAAAACTGGGGTCTCCAAGTACAGCAAATCCAGTCATTGAACCATGAACAAATTTTGCATTTATTTTTCAGAAAGAACCAATGGAGGCCATACTGCACAGCAAATCCAGTTATCAATCTGTGAATGCATTGCAGTACGTTTTAACTTACCATGAAGACTTTGGCCCCGGAATTCAGAGCATTAATGATGATCTTCCTCTCCACAGGGGCAGTGATTTTGACTCTTCGATAACCACCACCTTAGGAGTAGCAGAGCAAGTCCAATCTCCTTCCCTGATTGCTCTGGTCAAGGGATCGAATTCTGGGAGCTCACCTCTATTGTATCTGTAATCTGGATTGCTTCTCCTTTCTGCAAGCCATGTTATAACTCACACAGCCTCCAAACTTACGCTGCAGATCTGCAGACTGCAATGAATTGCAGAGCCTCTTTCGTGAGGATTTTCTCAAACTCAATGCGCCCCCTTATTCTCATGTCATCCAGAAATTCGTTGGCAGGTTTGGTAGTTTTACTCTGCCATCAGCAATTTTGTTGAATTTTTTGCCATTGGATCCTCTGGTTCGTTAGTCGCGTGCAACAAAGACGAAAAATGTCACAAGGAAGAAGAATCATTTCGTCCCTTGGAAGACTAGGGAGCCAATAGATCACCGGCTGTGGTCAATTCAGCTCACCATCAAGCCTCTACCAATGAGAGGCTTTCGAATTACGAAGGCACCATTCAGGTGTTTCTGGTCAGTCATATGTTACAGGGCCTTCAAATAACAAATGTACACCATAATTATGATATAATATATCAGCTTACTATGATCAACAAACTGTCTAGGTCTACTTTTGAGGGAGCATAGGCACATGAGGCTGAACAAAATCTGTGGTGAAATTAAGAAAAATCCCATGATCGTCATCACAATCCCTGCCTTGTTCTGTAACTAGGGCTGCTGTCTTCACCTTTGCTAGTGTTTTCACTGTTTGGATTCGAGATGCTGTCATTCACTGGGTTCTAAGTGCTCGGGTAGCAGCCTCACGGCCTAGGCGCCTATCCTGCCCAAACAAAATCCAAGTTTCAGATTATATTACTATGGAATGCCTGCAATGACAATAATAAGCATTGAGCAACCAGCTATTAAAGTAAACAGAGTATAGATATACTATATACCAATGTTTTAAAACTCCGACTCGGGTTCAGAACCAGCTGAGGGTCGACTCCGACTCGGTATCGACTCGGCCAGTTTGATTTCAATGACTCGGTCATTGTAAAAAATACATTAAATGTTTATTTTTTTATGAAAAAACATAACTTTAAAGATTTTCATTCATGTTTCCAAACACAATGCATTAGAATATAGAGAAACACGATGCATTAGAATATAGAGAGAAAACAACATATGATCAAAGTAGGCGCATGAATATATCCACTATATCAAAATGGCACCCAGTAAACTGTCCAATACATACCTGATATAGAGATCAAAACAAAAACACATAACCAAGGAGGCTCTAAATGGCCTCTACAACAAAAGTAAACTGTAAAACATCACTAGGCACCAATACCACTGGCTACTGCTAACCTCCTCAGTGAAGCTTCTGCCTCCAGAGCTTTATAATGATACCTTGGGTTCAGAAAAAACCCAGCTGCATGTGCCATGTATAAGGCGATGGAGTTGATTGTTCTATTTTTGATCAATGATTTCCCAAATGGGCCCATACTTAGCCACTCTATCCTTGTATGTTGTCTTTATTTGCTCCTTTGCTTGATCCATAGCCTCATAAATGAAGCCCATAACCAATCTTTCCCCATCCACCAACCGGAACAACTTAACAAACCGGCCAGGGGTCTGGCTCAGTCGGCTCAGTTCGGCCGGCTTGGTCAGCTCAGCTAGTTTGGTAACAAACCAGCCACCGAACCGGTTTTTCTACCAAGCCGGCCCAGCGAGGGGTCTGGCTCGGCCGAATCCGATTCGGTCCAGCCGAATTTTAAAACTCTGCATACACCATTAATTATCTGTGTATACATATATATCAGATGGTTTTTGCTCATTTATATATAAACTTGTACTGTCATTGATACTTTGGAGCAACATGGCTATTGTTTCAACTTTCAAATAATAAACATACATCACAAAACAGGAATTCATCTGCCTGCAGCATGTGTATGACATGGCCCATCTTTGGCCTCTTGGCAGCATCTGGATCCACGCAACGCAGGGATACCAGCAATGCTCGTTTCAATGCCCTGGATGAGGGTTTAACCTCGAGCAATGGATCTACCACTTCCTCAGACCTTCGGCTCCCCACCATCATTTTCAGCCATTCTACCAAGTTTACCTGCATATATTCAAATCCAAACAGATTCATTCCTCTTTGAGACTTTAAAGTTATGCCTCGGTTCATTTAAATGAAAGTATTGAAGAAATTCACCAATGGATTGAAGGTTACATGAAAGTACTGAAGAAATTTAGGAATGGATTGAAGGGAACTGTATATTCTAACCTCCCCTCTTGCATAATCAACTGGGCTTCTTCCCAAAATAATCTCCGTGGTAAGTACTCCAAAGCTGTAGACATCACTTCCCTCATTCAGCATTCCTGTACTTGCATACTCTGGTGCAACATAGCTGAATATACAAGGCACCGTAAAACACCATCAATCTAATAGCAACAATCTCAAATACCCAATATCCTATTAACTTCTCAGTCCAATGAATCAGTATGGTCAAACCGCATAATAAAAGTGAAAGACTGCACAACCATGTTTCTTTCCTTAACCAAAGCTAATGGTTTTGATTGGTTCCTCGGTGCCACTAATACAGAGAAATGCAATATACAAGCAAAACTGAATCACAAAACACCATCAACTGCTAGTAATATGACTAACAACAGAGATCCCTAATACCCCCCCACAATATCTCATGAAGTCTAAGTTTTTCCCAGTCCCATAGATAGGTATACTCTAACGCAAAAATATACAATCAAAACTGAATCACAAAACACCATCAACTGCCAGTAATATGACTAACAACAGAGATCCCTAATACCCCCACGATATCTCATCAAGTCTAAGTTTTTCCCAGTCCCATAGATTGGTATGCTCTAACCGCATAATAAAAGGGAAAAAATAGCATAAACTTGATTCTTCCATGCACCATAGCTAATGATTCCCTTCAGTTTGTAGGTCAATAATCTAGCAAATGAGAAAACATTTTAGAAGTTTAGTACCAAAGACTGGGCCTTGAAAACAGATAGCATGATAGGGATCAATATTTACCCAAAAGTGCCCATTACCCGGGTTGTGACATAGCTTTTCTCAGATCCAAGGAGCTTGGCCAACCCAAAATCTGAAACCTTGGCATTCCATTGCTTATCCAGGAGAATGTTGCTAGATTTTATATCTCTATGAACAACCTTGGGCTCCAACCCTTCATGTAAATATGTTAACCTGCACACATCCATGACTCTAAATCAGTAACAACAGCATCTATAAACGATGCATAGCCATTTCATCTTACAATTTTTCAATTTCTTTCTAGTTTCAAACAATTTACATATATATCCAGACCAGAAAATTGGAAAAAAAACAACAGAGCATCCAACCATAGTAGCTCTCAATATTAGGTGATATTAGGCACCCATTTCGGAGGTTGAGCAACTATTTTCAGGACAGGGAGAGTTGTGATCCCATCAAGTATATAATATATTATATCTATGGGCTATGGAAAATAGAAATTTGATCAAAACAGCGAGACTCCCAGTATAAAATAGTGTTTCATTCATTCTCTCATTCTTATAAAGTATGATTTTAATCATCTATCAACAAGGAGTTTAAATTTGAGTAACGTTTGCATCTGTACTCCACTTATTAACATTGGAAGGAGAAATTGAATCAAGCAGAGAAGGATAAAACTGACCCTGCCACGAAGATAGTGTACAAAGGCCAAACTGACTGCAATTGGAATGCTAACCATATAGTATGCCCCAAGATTTGCATAGGCACCTAACTTTTTCCATCCACATCCTCTAGCAATACCTGCAAAGGTGTTGAAATTTTACAAAACATGCCCTCTGAGGTAGGTGTGTGTGGGTGAGTGTGATTCTAGACTATTCCAGATCTGAAGAACTCTATGGGAAAGATTTTCTACCTGATAGAACACCATGGATGCCATCCAAAATGGTTGAGGATGCAAGTAGTGGCATCATGCTTGAAACATAGTGAACTACCTCTCCTTCAGTGCATGTAACACTTTATATGCCAGCCATGGAGGCCCTCGTGATAGGAACTACTTTATTCTCGATTCGAAATGTCTGGGGTTATGCTTGAAACATAGTGAACTACCTCTCCTTCATTGCTATAAGCATAACCCCAGACATTTCGAATCGAGAATAAAGTAGTTCCTATCACGAGGGCCTCCATGGCTGGCATATAAAGTGTTACATGCACTGAGAACTGTGCAGCAAGTGTCCAGTTCCTAATTCATTGAAAACTCATGTACTGCAATGTAAAAAGCTAGAATTGAAATTATTAACAAAATTTAAGGCTGGCAACTGAATATCCTTAGAAAATTTGCTCTTCATGAGATTTTTGAATCAGCTGTACGGTGTACGAACCTCACAGCAGCACCCAGACCAAAGGGAATCATATATGCAAGCGAAGCAGTGTTGAGGCTGCAAATAAGAAGAACTGAGCTCAAAACAAAATAAAATGTTTATTAGCAGTGGAAAAGCAAATGCCATTATGAAGCTTTATGTATAATAAATTTGTAAGCTATGACAAACTTACCCGATGGAGAGAACTGACATCTCAAGCTGTGGTTTAGGGAACAAACCAGAGAGGAGAATAAGCATTTCAAAAGACCAGTACTTCAAGCTGTTGACAAACATAGATGTATTAACATAGAACAGAACATAATAGCATGACTAAGAATTTCATGTCTAGTTTCGTACATAAAATTGACTCCTACTGGATAAAATTTTAAAAATTTGAACACCTTGAAGCTGCTAAGTAGTAGAATAAGCAAAAAGAGAAAACGAGATTGAAGCAATACATGAATTTTTCAAATTCAACTACTCTCTAGAGCCAAAGGAAAAGGACTCTTATACCAGATCATCACTGAACACGGAATAAAAAGCTCAAGAAATCTATTGATATCATATAAAGCTCCACTTGAGAAGGATGTCCATGTCTTCTGGCATGCAGGGTAAACTGTAACATAAAGTGACAGAAGTGCTACATTCAGCCAATTGGAAATTTTGTTTGCCAATGCAACCCCTTTATTACGTAATCCAACTTTGAACACCACTACCCAGCAAACATGGACATGCAAAAAGAGAGTTATTGCAGAGCTTAATATCATTGCATCATTGGAATGACGATACCCTGTGATTAAGAAATTTCACAAGGGGCTGAAGAGCTGCATAAGCAAACGAACTGGGAATCATCCATCTTGCAAATTTCCCTGCTTCAAAAGATATTAAAGGGTCTTGCCCAAGGGCTGCAAGAACGTGTCCCATATATGCCCATATCACTGCAAGCAGTATGCTCACGTGAAAAAGGGCAAAAGTTGATCTCTGATTCTGAATCCCATGTAAATGATATTGCTTTGCTCCATATGATTATACACGAATTGTCTCTAATGCACTTTCCATCCCCATCTGTTCAGAGACACACGAGTAATGAAAGGAAAGTTGATCAGTCTACTGTTCAGAACTTTCAAGGCCTAAAAGATCCATTTATCACTTCTAACTATACTGAAGTGCATTCACCTACATATCATTCTACAAACAAAATGAACCTGATTAGCTCATATTTGAAGCAACTATAACATTAAAGCTGCATCAAGGGCCACTTTAAAGTGGTCAGTGAATTGAGATGGATTATGCACACTTTTATGCGATGGTATAGGAAGAAGTCCTCTTGCTTTCCATCACACCACGGACTCATTTGCAAAACTTATTACATAGAAGAAGCAATTTAATTTTAGTGGAATATCAATCTCTGCCAAGAACACCTGATTGAAATGAAAATTTAACCTGCTACTTAGATAAATGCAGTTCCTCAAATAGGTCTTTAGAGACTTTCAGAACTGATATGCAGAATCTGCAGCATTTGATCCATATTGGGTAGACTTCACATAAATTTCAAAAGAGAAAGAGGATGGCCCAAATAAATTTATCCTGTGTTGGTGCAAGGTCATTGATATCATTGACAGTACAAAGTCATTGGGATGTTGTGTTGATTTGGGGTAGCATCGGATGTGCTCTAGCCACGAAAATTGGTGGAAAGGCTAAAGCACATGAGATCTCCAATACCCAAAAAGGGTTTGCACAGATTCTAAACAGTTTGGGAGATATTAAAATAATTAGTATTTTTAATGGAGTCCCTAAGTTTAAGCTTAGGGAAAATAAAATATTAATGTGAATTAATATAAAATTGTGTTAGAATGGTCCAACAGTCGTGGATCAAGCCAGATCTAATCTTAGCCATTGATTAGGGACTTAATCTCGGTCGTCGATTTGTCAACAAAAAAAGTATAAGAGGAGGCTTGAGGGTCACTTGGAGAACACACCGAGTTGATCAAGATTTTGACTTTCTAGGGCTGGGTTCGCTGAGAAAGTCGAGAGAGTGATCAGAGTTGCAACTAAAGGGCGATGAATACAGAAGCAGAGAGGCAGAGATAGCCCTAGGAGGATCAACACAGTAGCCGAGAGTGAGGGACGCAGAACTAGCCAAGGGTTCACGCAGAGCAAGCCAGGGCTCACGCAGAGGCAGCCAAGAGCTGCGCAGTGCCTCCGACGGCCAGCGTGGGTGACGCAGAGGGCCAAAGGGTTGACGCAGTGCCTCCAAAGGCTGACGCAGCCCAAGCCAGAGTGACATTGGGCAAACGCTGGGCCAAAAAGTGCTAACGTTTTCCCTAGAGGCTAACGTTAGGGGTTTCGTGGATCAGATTGGAGCTGTGAAGCTGCCGGAGTGTTTATCCGGGGTTTCAGCCAGAATATCTACTTCCTAATAGAGAGGTACTACTGCCGAGATTATTCTCTATAGGGTGAGCTAGTTTTGGCACCCAGATTGTATTCAGAAACTGCATAATAATAAAACCCTCAGATAGTTGCACCAATTTTCCCGCATTGGGTTTTTCCAGGACATTGATCCAAAAACAATAGTGTCACTTGTGTGCTTGTTTTGTTTCCTTCACTTGATGATATGTAATGTGTTGAGCATATACTTGTATTTATTTCCAGTATTTACATGGTAAATAACTTGTTAATGAACAGAACAAGTAGGTAGAAATAAATCAGTAAAGTACATGAAGGGTTTCTAACTGTTAGACTTAGAAATTCCAACATGGTATTAGAGCGTGGTTACAGATCACAGGAGAACTAAGGACATCAGCTGAGCAAAGCAGCAGCAGTAGAAAACAGTTGTCCCGAGTGACAGAGTAGCAGCAAGGAAGGGGTAACACAGTGCCTGCATCATCAAGATTAAGCCAAGAAGAGGCTAGCGCAGAGACTGAGGAGGGCTGAAAAGGCTCACGCAGAGACCAAGAGGGTTGACGTAGTTGGCTAAGGGAGCACTTCAGCCAGTACCTGATTGCGCAGAGCCTAAGAGCTCTAACCTTCAGTTTGTTGGGGTTTAGGAGGTTGTGGGTAAGTTGCAGAGTGGAGCTGGTGGGGTACTGTAGTCAAAACAGTACCTAACAGGGCAAGGCCAAGGAGGAGGGAGTTGCTACCGAGGATTTCTAGCCGAGAAATCTGGATCAGTGGTGCAACTGCACTAACGATCGGAGTGGGGGCATCTCGACATTGGCAGAAGGGTTTCCAAGAGGGAAATCGAGGCTCAGAGGGAGTCACACCAAGAACTTCCAGGAGGGAAGTAGAGGAGTAGCAAGATGGCAGTGAACAGGGTAAGAGACCAGGACAAACTAGACAGAGCCTCAAACTTCGTAGTCTGGAAGGCCAGAATCTTATCCGTTCTAGACAAGAATCGTGTCAAGCACTTCGCCTTGAGGACAATAGCAATCCCAGTTGACCCAGCTGATAACAACAAGTACAAGGAAGCAATGGTGAGGGCCAAGAGCATCATTCTTTACGGGGTCAAGGACCATGCAGTACCACATATTGCCGAAAAGGACACGGCAAATGAGATGTGGGAGGCCCTAAAGAAATTGTACCAGCATACTTCTGTGCAGAGAAGGATGTTACTAGAAAATCAGCTGCAGTCATACCAGATGCAAAAGGGAGAACAGATCGACCCCTTCCTCGGTTGATTGAAGGAGATCCGAGATCAGCTGACTTCCATAGGAGCCATGCTGGATCA
The DNA here is from genome assembly GCA_031772625.1 of Pinus tabuliformis. NCBI lineage: Eukaryota > Viridiplantae > Streptophyta > Pinopsida > Pinales > Pinaceae > Pinus > Pinus tabuliformis. The sequence goes on from CM062818.1 coordinate 1,070,454,718, forward strand.
AGAATTGATGGTGAGAACAACCTTGAACGCAATCTCAAAAGACTGGGAGGTGTTTGTCCAGAGCATACTGGGCAGGGCAACCCTTCCAGATTGGAAGGAAATGTGGGCAGCTCTTCGCCCAGAAGAGATCAGAAGGCTACGCAAGGCGGGAAGCAGCATCAAGGGGATCAGAATCAAGAAGGAGGAGGAGGTAGATGTTGCCTTAGCATCTAAGGGAAAGCAGGAGAAACGGAAGAAGAAGGACCTCTCGAAGGTCAAATGCTTCCACTGTGGGGCGCTGCGTCATTATGTGACCCAGTGTCCAAGGAAGAAGAGCAAGGGAGAGACCTCCGAGACCAAGGCTATGCCAGCAAGGGCAGAGAAGGAAGTGGAGACAGACAATGATTGTGCCATGAGTGCACACACCACTTGAGTGGAAGTGGGGAGACATCGAGCTGTAATCAAACAGACTACAGGCAATGAGGGGCAAGATCCTTGAGGTACCCAGCCTCTTGGATTAGACCTTTGCTACAGGAGCCCCGAAGAGGAGTAGCAGTACTGGCAAATGTCAGTAGAGACGGATGCGGATGGAGCGACAAAGGGAGCTACAGTGCAGGATTCCCAAGATAGAAATTTCACTTTGACGTTTTATGACAGCAAGAAGGACAAGTGAAATCACAATATAATGAGATAGATAATTGCTATTGTTAACAGTGATTTTTCAATTTGACAAATTAATGCATCTGAAAGATAACTCACAAAGAGAGAAATAATGCTATCTACTATCGCATAAGTCAACTAACAATGAGCTTCAGAGACAAAAGGAAAACACCAGGCCTAAGATATGGTACAATGAACATTGAATCAGCCTGGATATGAATGTTGGACTCCAATTTGGCAATGTGACCCCTTCAGAATGCAACGTTGAGCCTGCAATTACAAATTTATTGGCCCTGTACTGTATACATTAAGGAAGAGACCCTGTAGATGCTGGTGGCTGAGGGAGACAAGGCTGCAGAAAAGAGAAATAAGCCTTTTAGACCTGTGATAATGCCCAATAAGCCAGTGGCCAAGGTAAGGAAAGATAATCAGGCCTGTAAATCAACAGGGATAGTCACAAATGACAAATTCTCAATGTAAACTCACACCAATCCCTCAAAAATTCATCTCTAGGCCTGTAAATAAAATATCAGTATATATGATTAACAACAATAAATCTATTAAACCCCCAGCGTCAAGGGTAAATGTCCCCTTTAAAGCTTGTAATAGGGTTTGATACCCTCGATGCCTGCAGCTAGGTTTCTTTTGGCAAATGTGGGCCAGATGGATACAAAGTTGCCTTCCATCTATATTATAATGCTGTGTGTTTGGAAACATGAATGAAAATCTTTAAAATTATGTTTTTTAATAAAAAAAATAAATATTTAATGTATTTTTTACAACGACCAAGTCATTGAAATCGAGCCGGCCGAGTCATTACCGAGTCGGAGTCGATCCTCGACCGAGTCGGAGTCGGAGTCGGAGTTGTAAAACATTGATATTAATGCGAATTAATATAAAACTGTGTTAGAATGGTCCAAAAGTCATGGATCAAGTCAGATCTAATCTTAGCCGTCGATTAGGGACTTATCTCGACTGTTGATTTGTCAACGAGAAAAGTATAAGAGGAGGCTTGAAGGTCACTTGGAGAACACATCGAGTTGATCAAGATTTCGACTTTCTGGGGCTGGGTTTGCTAAAGAAGTCAAGAGAGTGATCAGAGTTGCAGCTGAGGGGCAGTGGATACAGAAGCAGAGAGGCAGAGATAGCACCAAGAGGATCAATGCAGTTGCCGAGAGTGAGGGACGCAAAACCAGCCAGTGGTTCATGCAGAGCCAACCAGGGCTCACGCAGAGCCAACCAGGGCTCACGCAAACGCAGCCAGGAGCTGCTCAGTGCCTCAAAGGGCCAGCGTGGGTGATGCAAAGGGCCAAAGGGCTGACACAGTGCCTCCAAAGGCTAACGCAGGCCAAGCCAGAGTGACGCTGGGAAAACGCTAGGCCAGAAAGGGCTAACGCTATCCCTAGAGTCTGACACTGGGGGTTTCGTGTGGCAGATTGGAGTTGTGAAGCTGTCGGAGTGTTTATCCGAGGTTTCAACCGAAATATCTGCTTCTGAATAAAGAGGTACTATTGCCGAGATTATTCTCTGTTGGGTGAGCCGGTTTTGGTACCCAGATTGTATTCATAATCTGCATAATAATAAAACCCTCAGATAGTTGCACCGGTTTTCCCACATTCGGTTTTTTCGGGCACATGATCCAAAAACAACAGTGTCACTTATGTGCTTGTTTTGTTTCCTTAAGTTGATGATCTGTAATGTGTTGAGCATGTACTTGTATTTATTTCCAATATTTACATGGTAAATAACTTGTTAATTAACAGAACAAGTAGGTAAGAATAAATCAGTGAAGTACATGAAGGGTTTCTAACTGTTAGACTTAGAAATTCCAACATGTTGGTGGGCTTACAATCAAAGAAGAGAAAAAACAATATATCTAGGCAATTGCTTATTTTAATAATCCTCCCTTGTTATGGGGTTTTAATCAAAAGAAACCTCATAAATAAGTTTAGACTGTAAAATACAGAATGATAGCAAAATTTTGTCATCATACCAACACACGAAACCTGGTAACACATGCAAAAGAAGTAGCAATAGGAGCATTAGAAAGTGCAAGCTCTCCTAATGCCCCACCAACATTACAGATATCACCTGCAAGCAATATTGCAACAGGTTCACTCCAATCATAGGCCCTGCTATCCAGCACAGCTTCTTGACTTCCTCCCATACAACACTTGGAGTGCACTTCACATCATCAGAAGGCTCTAATTCATAAATACCAGGCTTGTGTTCGTCTCCAAACGTGAAAAGCAGCTGAGTTTCCTCACCATTTTCACCTATAAGCGGTTGCTTCAACAAATCTCTCTCATCGCCATGAACCAGAGCTGAGCCAAGTCTCTCCATGCCTCTTTCAATGAAATATGTTCTACCAACTTAGGAATCTAAACTCGCAATGTAAGAAGCTAGATGCAATCGTCTTAGGAAGAAAAATTTTTGTATGTGCATGCAGGGAACAATGGAAAATTGCTTCGTTCATACTTATCTTATAGAAATAGTTGTGTTCCTAATTGATTGATCCTCCTAATATATCACAAAGAAAGATAAGTTTGCAGATGAAATCCAACCCAATCAATGCAGTTGGGGACAAGTACCTCGAGGAAACAACTTGTACACATGTACTGAAGTTTGGCCATTTCAATTTTAGACATGGACTTCAATTTGAATAGTGTCAAAGAAAAAGAGACTTGCGGTTGAAACACAAAATTTTACAAGTGCATCAACAATATACAGTAAACCCAAGAGTAGCAACCAAAATAATGGTTATAATAAAGTGAGAGTCATAACCAAAGAGATTTATCTGTTTCCCCAAAAATAGAGCGGGTAGAAATATGGTCCATGATAAAAAAAACACATAAATGTATGTTGAAAGAGACAAATCTACGAGCATTTGTTCTTCTGCAAGAAGAAACTTAACAGAAGAAAAACAAGACGGATTAGTATCCCAAGTGGTAACACAAGGAAACTCTTTATTAGAAATAAGCTTGTCAGGCAAATTATCATTCACATTTTTATATGCTTGCAACACATTTAGGGAACGAAGTTGTTAATTTTAGGTATGTTCTATGTTGAGAGTAATTTACTTCAATTTTTTAAATTAACTCAATATCAATTCCAGATTAGCTATCACATTTAACATGATGTAAAATGCAGATAGAACATAAACATAAATCGCAAAAGACAAGCCAAGACAAGAGGACACAAGATGTAGCACCAACCAGGGGACAAACCCCAATGTGGGGAAACCCTCGATCAATTCGTCTTATATGTTCTTCAATAGTTCAGCAGAGAGAAAGATAGTATGTATACATCAAAAGTCAACATTTTGACTTGTCATAATAAGAGCAGAGATCTTCTCTAAAAAAATGACACATCAGGTAGCTGATTCAAACACAGGTGATTCCATCACCTTGTTGTACCTATCACTGTGCTACACCATGTTGCACCATCATACCATGTCCATCATCACTGTGTTGCACCATGCTGCACCATCACTGAGTTGTACCTCATCATGTTGTACCCAACATGTTGCTCTTCATCATCATGTTGCACTATGCATCACTGTACTATGCACTATGCTACACCTATTCACTGTTGTACCCATCCCTGTGCACTATGTTGCACCAATGATTGTTGTACACATCACTATGCACTACGTTGCACCCATCGTACACATGCTGCATCCTTCATGCTGCACTTCAATACATTCATGTTGTTGTACCCTATTACTATGCTATCCCATCATATCATATTGTTGCACCCTATCACTATGTTGTCCCATCATATCATATCGCTGCACCATTCCATCACTGCTGTACCCAACACCAAAAAGTTGCTGCAATATCGAGTTGTTGCTATACATCCATGCCCATCATCATGTTGTACCATAGTGTTGCACCATACTGCAATAATAAACCACGTTGTTGCAATATGGAGTTGTCTTTAGTGCGACTTGTTGGACTTTCTGGTGCCGAAATCCGGTGGAAAAATTTGAGGTGAAATCTTGATTTATGTTATTTAAACTAGTTTTTTTTACTGTATATATGGATTCAGCACCCTGGAAAACCCCTAGGGCACTTCGATTGCACAGGATTACCCATCAAGCTTGTGATTTCAATAAATTCCTGCCGGATTTTAGAGAAATTACACCGGAAAAACCCACCGTAAAAGATTCCAAAAAGTCGCACTTAAGACAACTCCCAGCAATATACCATGCTGCTGCATCCATCACATCATGTTGCACCTCTTTGCATTATGTAGCACCTTATTATGTTACAGCATTCATCATCATGCTGTCTTCAAACTTTACTTTCATCAAACCATGAAAGAGTACAGACATATATATATATATAACTGATATACATTGCAAGAAGGCAGATCCATATATATATATATATATAACTGATATACATTGCAAGAAGGCAGATCCATATATATATATATATAACTGATATACATTGCAAGAAGGCAGATCCATATACTGTCCTCGTCTGAAGTCTTTCCTCCGAGAGATCATCTTGTTGCGGCTAGGTGTCTTCAGATTGCTGTAGATAACTCTTCAGAACAGTAATATAGGATTGTTGTAGATAACTCTTCAGAACAGTAATATAGGATTGCTGTAGATAACTAGGACAGCAAATAGCCTTCCTTTTGACAGCGTCTTAAGGTCTCTTATTAGACCTGCTTTCAGCGTTAGATAGGCTGTATATATGTCTCCTCTTTCTGTTAATAAATCTTCTCACAAGCCTGCGGCTAAGGCACATTGACAGCAGTTTTAGGGTCTCATAGATCAGCGTCATAAGGTCTCTTAGACCTGCGTTTAGGACTTCACCATAACTGAGTTTAGGGCAGCCTCATCATGAACAGCGTTTAGGGCAGCTTCATTGTGGACAGCATTCAGGACAGCTTCATTATGGACAGCATTTAGGGCAGATTTATTGTCGACAGCATTTAGGGCAGCTTCATTTTGAACAGCGTTTTAGGGCATCATCTCCATGACTGCATTTTAAGGCATCATGTCCATGACTGTTTTAGAGCATCATCTCCATTAGGGCAACATTGTCTTCTTACGATCTCCCCTCCCACCAAATCCCAAGACAAATGGAGAGGAAGAGATCACAAGAAGTGTGTGTACAAATGACCTTCAAGACACCTCTATTTATACTAAAACATTGAGCACAAGTGGGGGCAATTTGGTTGTTGGCCGACCTTAACGAATTGTTCCATAACACAAATAAATTCATATCTCCATGAATACTTGTCGGAATCAAATGATCTTTAGATCAATCCTACACCTCTCAAAGAGAGGAATCCAAGAAAAATATCAGCTGCCATAAATAAGATTACCAACATAGAGTTTGGCCCTAGTTGCCAATTTTAACAAACGTACCAGTAAAGATTTGGCCATGAATATCACATCTGGATCACCTCTTTATACATGTAATATAATAAAAAGCCATGGCGGAATGAGCCTCGGGGAAAAGAGGACCAATGGCATATATCCCACAAATGTTGAGATAATATTTTCCAACATAACAGAACCTTTTTTTATAGTCCATAAGTTGAAATGCTATTTTTAAATGTATATGAAATATGAAAAAAAATGAAAGGAAATGGCAAATCTAAAATTATCTACAAAGAATTGTTATCTAAGAAAAAAGAAGATAATTAAGTGTCAAAGTAGATGGCCTAACAAATGCATGGATGAGGTTAAAAGCATAATACTTACTCTTGTTACCGGTAGATGGGAAGAGAGAAACATCGAACATGCTCTTCCCTTATCTCCATTAAGCTCTAAAAAAGGCATATAGGAAATTATCCTAAAATCACAAACCATTGAAAAAAATAAATTTTATTAACATCCTCACGTTCGAGAAAATGCAGAGAAGAATAAACTACAACCAAACTAGAGTATATCTCAACAAATTATAAAGAAGGTAATCCCATCAAAGTAACTTTAGCAGAAAGAAAAGAATGATCAATGGTAATAGAGAACTGTTGCTTATTGCAGACTCTTGAGTTCGTCTAGTCTCTTGAAATGTATGCCCAACCAGGCAATGGATTTTCCCAAGAGATGATTAACCATTATCTACAAGGAAGTATCAAATCTTATAGTTGTAAACAACATAAATGAAGCATTCTATTTGTTTAAAACAGATATAAAAGACACTCTGTTATCTATGAACAATGACATCAACATGCATATTGGTGTTACAAGATGAAATTATAATTTACATAAAATGTTAGACATGGATTGAACAACTAAGTTAACTATAACAAAACAGGTTCCAGGCCTCTTACAGACTTCAAATTTCCTATAATAGGTTTAATATGATCAAATGTCTATGCAACAATATTAATTTAGTAGTAACTGACTGGGCAAGGACTTCAACTCTTTTCATCCACAGCAATTTAAACTTCAGCCCCAAAGAAGTTCTTTGCTAAATATCAAACCCACCCAAACAGGATCTAGGAATAGTTTGTGACCTTTGCGCACATAAATATTGAAATAAATCGTTTCATTTAAAAATTAAGAAATTCCTCTAGTTCCCGATGGTTTAATTTACCATACAGCAACTTAGTTCCAGATGGCTTACATTACCATACAACAACTCCAAACAAATACAAGAAAGATAAAACTGACTGTTTAAAATGGAAAAACCAAAATCCTGACCTTTTGAGATGGTAAAATTAAAAGTCAGAAACACATCTGCCAAACGCCACATATTACTCTAAACTGAACTGGGCATTAGAGAAAAAGCAAAGAATTGTAGGTTTTTTATCACGATTAAAGTACTCTAAACTCGAACTGGGCATTAGAGAAAAAGCAAAGAATTGTAGGTTTTTTATCACGATTAAAGTACTCAGCTGCAAATGTTGAAACGTTAGGCCTTAATAAAGCAATTATGGACCCATAGAACCAAACAACTACTATAAATAGGATCGATTCCTTGGGATTTCCATTATGAGAAAGGCATTTGAGAGCTATGTAAAACAAATTAGCAAATATTGCATTGATTCTTTGGCACATTCATGAGAGATGTGTAAAACAACTTAGTGGAAGCATTGTCATACAGGAATTGCATCAAGATTTCACAGCCATTGACTATCCAATCACAGAAAATTATATCGATACCACTTATAACATCAATCCAAAACAGGTAAACGCCAAACTTCTTAACATGGAGGAAAACATTCATATTCAGAAATTATCTTTGATTCAATAAGATGTGGACTGACAACAGAAGGAAGCAAAATTCCTTACAGTTGAGGGTAGTATAATGCCACAACTATGGCACCACAACTGTAAATTCCTAAAAAATCTAATAGAGCACTTCTCTCTTGCTACGAACTCTGAAATTCACTATGCTGGTAAGTGACAACGTGCACTAGTGTGGCTAGTAGTCAGAAGATCAATGCCATGGATGGAACTCTAGTTCTGTCCAATTAATTTTGGCCTTCTAAATATCAAATTTATGCAGAACCGCATCTTTTTAAAAATGCATTAACCCGATTCAATACATTCAAAATCTAGGAAAATATCACAAAGTATTTTGATTGCTTGACTAATGCAGTGCAAGTAGGGATCAACACTATTGCGGAAACATTGCCAACAGCCCCATTGGTTCTCATATCAAGCGTGTTCGTAATGATGGAGCTTATACAACAGCACTCTTCCTACAGCATTGCCAACCGCCAAGAAACCTCCACCTGGACTGAAATCTAGCGAGTGTACATACTGCAAACGATTTTTAGTTGACGGAAAATTCGTGAACACTGTGCAAGAAGGGAGATGAACCAATCTCATATTCTCTTTATTCATCCTCGAGCAAATAGCCAATATTTGTGCATCACAATTGAACTTCAAATTATCCACTGTAGTCGCAAGATTTGTAAGGGCTTTCATTGGCTTTCTATTGCCACCAAGAAATTCATTCCTGTTATAAATATTAACAATCCCCGAGTCTGACCCAGTGGCAAATACATTACTGTCGGGAGAAACGGCCAAAGCTGAACTGTGAAGACAACCTTCATCAGCCCCCCTGTGAATGCATTTCCTCATTCGAAGATCCCAATGATATACCTGTCCATCTCCCCCCGAACTCAGCAACTGTCTTCCATCATCAGCAAAGGAAAGTGCACGAGATGTTCCGTTCATTTTCAAGGTCCCAATCAACTGTTTAGTCTTTGTTGAAACCAGCATTATATAGCCATCATTCCCAAGGAATGCAATCATGCTGGAATCTGTTGACACCTCAAAGCTCTCCAAACTCCTCTCCTCTCTACCAATCAAACAATTAATCCTGTCCAACGTACCTTTCACCACATCAAAACTGTAGAAGAACTTCCTGCGTCCTGCAGCAATGGCCTTTGAACCGTCGGGCAAAAATGAAGCCTTGTGAATCGGAAGATCCTCAATAAACACACTCTGGATTTTGGGGTTCCTTTTCCCGTCAATCTGGAAAAACTTCAACCTCTTATCAAATCCAGCTGTGAGTAGCAACTGCCCATTTCGATGGAACCCCACGGACTGTATAACCGCATTCGAGGGGTCCTCTGCATTTGCATCCCTTAACATAGAATACTCAATCTGACCGGTCAATAACTGCTGCTTGCCTTTTACAACAAGCTCGTCATTACTCCTCAATATATCATACTCGGATCCACCAAAACCCTCGCTAACCCTAAACCCATTTTCAAATTCTGTATCGGAATCAAAATCGAACCCAAAACCCTCCTTTTTTCTATCCAGATTTGCCCATTCAGTTCCGGGGTTTAATTTGGCATGTTGTGACCTTAACCTATTGATATAATCAGTTCCCGAAATCAAATCCTCCGATTCCTGTCTTTTTAATTTTCTCAAACGGTTTGCTTTGGTGATATTTACCTTTGTCTCGGCTTCTTCTTCGTCAATCCAGACCGGTTTTTTTTCAAAACCCTCTTCACTGTGTAGCTCTAAATCTTCTTTTTCGAATGCATCTATTTGGGATCCTGGGGTTCTGTCAGTGAACCACGCGGCTGCGTCATTCTCTTGAGTATTTTCACCTTGAAGTTGGTCGAATTCGTTCCCCAACTCGGTAGTCAGCTGCTGGTCATAGATGCTACCAAACAGAAGGCTCTCTAGCCTCTTCTGCTCGACCTTGTCCTTCTCCATCTCCGCTGTTTCAATTCTCGACAGCTTGTTTTTCCTCTTTCTCGCAGTTCTACTACGGACTGTATTCTTCTTCTCCTCATGCTCATCGTCTGAATCGCTCTGGTCCGTACCATGCATTTCTCTATTGTCTTCTTGAAAAACATTCAGTTGCTTTTTCTGGTCTTCCTCTGCTGATTCCGGTTTTATTTGCCGCTTCTTCTTCTTCTCCTTCTCCTTCGTAGCCCTGTGCTTGTGGGGAGCTCTCAAGCTAACGTTCTGAGATATCATCATCATCCCTGGGGCGCTCGCCATGTCCGCTCTAGACCTAGACTTCTGGTAATAGCGAACAGAGTTGATGCAGAGAGGAGTGTACCTTAAAAGGCTAGTTTAGGGTTTGGAGTCCGAAAGTTGTACTGTGAGTACGCATATGTTTGTGTAGATAATTTGAAATCCAACTTCAAATCAACATAAGAGGTATATTGTAATTTTATGTTTAATTTCAAATTAAGATAAAAGGTGTTCGGAAGTTATAAATAAAAAGAGAAGTGAAAAAAATAAGGTAAATTGTAATTTAAGTTTAATTTCAAGTTAAGATAGGAAGTTAGAGAAGTGAAAAAGAAAAAAACAAACCAACAAACTGTAATTGTTTAATTTCAAATTAAAATAAAAGAGGTTAAGAAGTTATAAATAAATGGAGAAGTTAAAAAAATATATATTATAATAATAATAATTAATTAGAAGTTAATTTAATTTAGGTATTATATTTATATAAATTAAATGGCTGATATATTTATATAGCAATTATTTGAATTCCCTATCAGGGAGGCTGGTGGAGCTACTCACATGAAGAATATTCCTCCTTCAGCCTTGCCTAATTTTCATGGGGTTCCCAGTGAAAACCCTGATGCCTTTCTATTCAAATTCGATGTGTTATGTAGAAGCTATGACTATTCTTCCAATGCTCATAAGTTGAATTTGTTTCTTGCAACATTATGCGGCTCTCAAGTGGTTCATGGGGTTGGCTTTAAACTCCATTAAAACTTGGGAGGAAATGAAAAAGGTAGTCTTGAGAAAGTATCAAGATTATTGCAAGACTAGGGACCTCAAAGAAGAAATATTTGGCATGGCTTAGAAGGAGGGGGAGATCCTTGAGGACTTGGTGGAGAGATTTCAATACAATCTACAAAGGTCTAAAGTGAATCAACTAAGCAAGGATACTAAAAGAACATTTTTGCTCAGAGTAATCAGACCAGAATCCCTGGAGATTTTGAATCTGATGGGAGGAGGTAACATATCAAAGTTGGTTATGATGAAGTATGTGAGATATGTCATTGATACTCGAGGAAATTTGAAAGTTGGAGGAGGAACAAGAGATACTGCTTCCAGGATTGTCAAGTTAGTTGCTAGAGCTGGATTAATCAACGCTGAAATGGGTAATTTATTTGAAAATTTTAAGATTAATATTCTTAGCACATTACCTTCTCAATTGGATGTTTTGCAAGTTAACAAGAAACAGGAAAAATAGGATGTAACACCCTCGAAGGTAAATGTGCATATAAACAACATAATAAGAACAAAAATACGATAAATATATCAGCCATCAAAATCCATATATATATATGTGTGTGTGTGTGTGTGTGTGTGTGTGTGTGAAAATGTACTAATATATATACATATATGCGAAAATGTATATATATATATATATATATATCAGTACATTTTCGCATATATGTATATATATCAGTACATTTGTACATTTTCGCATATATGTATATATATTAGTACATTATTTTCGCATATATGTATATATATTAGTACATTTTCACATATATATATATATATATATATATATATATATATATATATATATATATATATATCAGCACATTTTCACATGAAAATCAAGGGAATGAATTTTTTCATTAATAAATGCAATGAACCAACCAGTGGACTACCACCTTCCACCCAACGATAGATTGGCTTAGCCAAGTCTCTCTTCATCCAATCACCCTCGTGCCATATTCCAAGCATGAATGTGGGACTCATAGAACACATCAAAAAACACTAATCAATGTGAATGCCACCGGAGTTCTCTACTTACACCATGAGGAATTTGAGTGCCTCCTAGTCTCGCAGGCTTTACCGTGCATCCGCAGTATGATCCAGGGATCACTAGGCCCTACAACAAGACATACTCTCCAGGCTTTACTGTACATTCCATCCCAGAATCACTAGGCCCAATAGAGAGAAAATCCACCTCTTGGCTTTATCGTATATCTCGCCATTCACCGGCAAGGATTCCTGGGCCTACCGAGGCACACAATCTGGCTTTACCGAAACCCACAGTCTGGTTCAAGGGTTACTATGCTAGTTGGTTCGTGCATCCTCAGTCTGGTTTAGGGACCACTAACACCATGTGTTTGTCAATTCGGAGATCCCACCCCACTCAGCGTTGAATCTAATCCGGCCATCCCCCACAAAATGATGAGAGAAACCATCTCATCAAAGCTATCAGGAAATGGCAATGCTAGGCTGAAAATACTGTCACACCTGGCAAAACCCATGCCATAGTAGAAAAAGAAACACATGCAATCCCATGCATGCCAAATCTAGCAATGAAAATACATATGCAATCCCATGCATACCAAATCTAGCAAGGAAAATACACATGCAAGTTGATACTTGCAATGAAGCCTGTTGTAGCTGCTTGATCCTGCCTTTCCCTGCTTGATCTTTGCTTCCTCTTGCCTTCTTTACCTTTCTTGCTCCAACGCCAAAGTGCTCCAAAAAAAACTTCTAAGTAGCCAAGAGTACGAGAGAGAGAGAGAGAATAATGAGAGAGCTCCAAAACTAACTGACCAAGTCTTTCCCATTGATCCTAATCAGCCTTTTTATTAATGAGGCCTCTGTTTTCTTCATTTTCCTCCTCACATGCAACCTATGACCTTTCACCTACTTTTTCTCCTAATTTCCATTATTTTAATAAATAAATGTGCCAAAATACCTTTTAATGCCTTAGCCATTGCCTTTGCCAATTTCCTTAGCCATAAACAACCAAATGAACACCCCCTAGGATGTATTCCCCACCATTCAGCTTGGAATACGTGTCCCATCATCCGTGGTATTTATATATTTTTACATGGAATTTTCACTAGGGTTGTTACAGAACCTTCCTCCTTGGGGGAACACCGTCCTCGGTGTTCAATGACACCTATAACTACATGACTGCTGAAAACAAAACATACTACCCATGGAACTTTATAACACAGCTCGTTGCAGTATTTATAATGAAATATCTGCTCAAAATCAAAACATCATGACAACATATCGCATAATGTGTTATGAAACCAGCTCACAAAAAGATAGAAAAGAGAGATCCACGCCTTAGAATTCAGCCTCTTCGAGGGGGCAACCTCCTTTACATTACATAAATGAACAATTCTTGGATGCTACAAATGAAAATACCTCCTTTCTATATATAGGAGTCTAAGTGGTCCCAATACAATCAAAGCCTACATAACAATAATATTGTAGGGCACAACAATAACAATAGTGGGCTTCTATGTGGCACAATAGTAACAATATGGGCACTACATGGGTACATCAATATAAATAAGGGGTATAACTACAATAGTAATGGGGTAATCACTAGTATTATAGGGACCCAACATGCCCCTCTCCTTAAAAAAAGTGTTGTCCTCAACGCTTGAGTAGTTCAGGATACTTCTGCATAAAATTCTCGTCCTCCCATGTGGAATCTTCAGCGGATAAGTTCTTCCACTTGATAAGGTACTCTGAAATTGATCGATTTCGTAGCTGTCGAGTTCTTGTTTCTATAACTGCTTCCGGTTCCAATATAATTTTTCCTTCTTCGTCAAGTTCTGGCAATATTGTTTGAACTGGGAGCTTGTCGCCTATAACCTTCTTTAAGCATGAAACATGGAAAACTGGGTGCAATCGAGAAGCTGCAGGAAGCTCCAATTTGTATGCCATAGTACCAATCTTTTGCAACACCTTGTACGGACCATAATACTTTGGTGATAATTTATTATCCTTCTTAGCTTGCTTGAGGGACATTTGCTTATATGGTTGTAGCCGTAGGAATACCCAATCACCTACATCAAAACTTCTTTCACTGCGATGTTGATCTGCCTGTTGTTTCATTCTATTCTGTGCCAACACAAGGTTATCCTTTAAGAGTTGGAGGACTTGTTGTTGATGTTCGATGTGATGTTCCACTGCCTGAACCTTAGAATTTTCTCTTAAATATGATGTGATGGATGGTGGTTGATACCCATAAAGTGCCATAAATGGGGTCATTTTTGTTGCTGTATGAAAGGAAGTGTTATACCACCATTCAGCCAGAGGCAACCATTTGACCCATTGTGTCTGTTTATCAGATACAAAGCAACGAAGGTATCCTTCCAAACATTTGTTTACTATCTCAGTTTGCCCATCAGATTGAGGATGATAAGATGAGCTATGAGCTAACTGAGTACCAAGACAAGAAAATAATTCTGTCCAAAAATTTCCAGTGAAAATGGGATCTCTGTCACTTACAATAATCTTTGGGTTTCCATGTAGCTTTTGAATTGTTTCCATAAATGCAGTAGAAACTGTACTGGCTTTAAATGGATGTGATAATGCACAAAAGTGTGCATACTTGGTAAGTCTGTCAACTACCACCATGATGACACTCTTTCCCTCAGACTTGGGTAAACCTGTGATAAAATCCATTGATACCTCCTCCCAACGTTGGCTTGGAATGGATAAAGGTTGTAATAGACCCGGTGTCTTAATTGTTTCAACTTTATTTTGCTGGCAAACCAAACATTCTACCACAAACTTTTGAATATCTGATTTAAGGCCATCCCAAAAAAATTCCTTCTTAACCCTGTGGTAAGTTTTTAAAAATCCTGAGTGCCCTCCTAAGGGAGAAGTGTGCAATTCCATAAGAATCTTTTGTTTTAGCTGGGAATTCTTACAGAGGTATAAGCGATCTTTGTACCATAACGAATCATTTTTCCAGCTAAATGTATCAGACGTACTGGAATCTTGTTGTAGCTTTCGAATAAGTGCCCACACTTCTTCGTCATTCTTCCATTCCTCCCTTGCTTCATTTATCCAATCTGGTTGGATGATAGAAATAGCGCACAACAATGCTTCCACATCCTCATCCTTTCTTGAGAGTGCATCTGCCACCACATTTTGCTTCCCCTTTTTGTAGATGATTTCAAAGTCATAACCCAACATCTTTGTGACCCACTTTTGTTGCTCTTCAGAGGATAATCTTTGTTCTAAAAAGTATTTAAGGCTATCATGATCTGTTTTTACCTTGAAGTGTCTTCCCATTAGGTAGGGTCGCCATTTCTTAAGTGCATGGAGTATTGCCAACATTTCCTTCTCATAAATAGCTTTTCTTAAAAACTTTCCCTTGATTGGACGACTTTCAAAAGCAATGGGTCTTTCATCTTGCATTAGAACAGCACCAATTCCATTTCCTGAAGCATCACATTCCACAATAAAGGTTTTTGTGAAGTCCGGTGTAGCTAAGACCGGTGCTTGGCACATTGCCTCTTTAAGATGTTCAAAGGCCTTTGTTGCTTCCGGAGTCCATGAAAATGCATCTTTCTTCAATAATGTTGTTAGAGGTGCTGCTATTCTCCCATAATTCTTAACAAACTTGCGATAATACCCTGTCAACCCAAGAAATCCGCGCAAATGCTTTATGGATGTGGGGATTTTCCATTCCTTAATGGCTTTAATTTTGGTAGGGTCTACCTTAACTCCTTCATGAGATACAATATGACCCAAATATTCCACCTCCTGGACTCCAAAGAAACATTTGGATCTTTTGGCATATAATTGTTTCTCTTCCAATAGTTGTAGCACCCTGTCAACATGTTCAACATGATCCTTCCAAGACTTGCTGTAGATAAGTATATCATCAAAAAATACTAACACAAATTTTCTAAGGAATGGTTTGAAAATTGAATTCATCAAACCTTGAAATGTTGAAGGTGCATTGGTAAGGCCAAAAGGCATGACCAAAAATTCATAATGACCCTCATGAGTTCTAAATGCCGTTTTCAGAATGTCTTCAATCTTCATTCTGATTTGATGATATCCTGAACGAAGATCCAACTTGGTGAAGTAAATTGATCCATGCAATTCATCCAGTAATTCATCAATGACAGGAATGGGGAACTTATCTTTAATAGTGAGCTTGTTGAGCTCCCTATAATCCGGACACATGCGCCATGATCCATCCTTCTTGTGCACCAATACTACTGGAGCAGAGAAAGAACTTTGACTCGGTTGAATTATACCAGCCTCTAGCATTTCTGCAACCATACGTTCAATTTCACTTTTTTGGACATAGGGATATCTGTACGGCCTGATGTTTGGAGGAACACTTCCTGGAATCAGATGAATAGCATGATCATGATCACGCATAGGTGGGAGACCTTTGGGAGTCTCAAATACCTTGGAATGATTGTCCAGGACTTTTTGGAGATCTGGAGAAATAGATGATTCTAATGTGGAAACATCTAGCGAACATAATTGTGCAATTACACCCCTTTGCTCCTTTTTTAGAAGCTTTGTCATACCATTAGAGCTGATTATCTTTCCTGGTTTCCCTGCAATACCCCTTAATTCAACTTCCTTTCCTTCCACAGAAAATTTCATGAAAAGTTCTTGAAAATTAAAAGCTATTGTACCCAAGGATTGTAGCCATTGGACTCCTAGTACAACATCAACACCTCCCATTGGAATGGAAAGCATTGGGCTAGTCAATACATATTCTCCCATGGATAGCTTGATATTATGGCACTTTCCAGAGCAATTTATTGTTCCTCCATTTGCAATCATCACTTGACACTCTGGTGCTGGATATAGGAAGCAATTCAATTCTTTTGCTACCCTACAATGAATAAAATTGTGGGTGCTTCCTGAATCAATCAACACTATCACCTTTTTCTTCTTGATTTGTCCTTCTATCTTGATGGTTTGAGGAGTGGTAATTCCCGCCAATGCATTACAAGATATGGTCAGATTTATTTGTTCTTCATATAGGCTTTGTTCCTGGAATATATCCTCTTCTTTTGACCTTTCTTGCTCCTTTTCTTCTTCCTCTTCACAATCTATGTAGAATAATTTCTTCTCAGCACACTTATGACCTTTTGTGTATTTGCTATCACAATTGTAACAAAGCCCTTTTGCTCTTTTTTCTTCCAATTGTTGTGGTGTCAACCTTGTAGGTTGTGGAAGACTATGGGCAACAACACTTCCATCTTTATAGTTGTGAATGGTATGCTTCCTAGTTGCCATAATTTTGCTTTCCATTTTTCTTGCTAACCTGAATGCCTTCTCTAATGAATCAGGTTCCCAAAGGCGCACATCATGTTGGATATTATCCTTTAAAGACCCTATGAACACATCAATCCTATGCTCCTCTGGAATATCTTTTATCCTTATGTTCAATTTTTGGAACTCCTCAATGTGCTCCATTATTGAACCCTTTTGTTTGAGATTCATCAATTGGCTAAAAAAAGTGTTGCTTTTTGTATCCTCATAATGTGCTATCAATTCTTCCGTAAAAATTGCCCAAGTGATAAATTGTTTACGAGAACAAAGCCATTGATACCATACAAACTGATTTGGTTCCAAATATAAAGTTGCCATACGTACCTTTTGTGTGTTTTGCACATTATTGAGATCGAAGAATTGCTCCATCTGTAATATCCATGTGGCGGGATCCTTGCCATCAAACTTCCTCATATCGATTTTTGGAACATGGTGAGTCTTCGATCCAACATTAGATTCTATGGAATCATGATTAATATTTCTTTTGTTCTCATCATGAGTTTCCTTTGGTACTCTTTCACCCTTAGTGACTATTTCTTGTAGCAACTTATCCATCTTATCATCCATGCCATCAATTTTAGCTTCCATGCCATCCATCTTAGCTTCTACACCTTTCTTTAAACCATCCATCTTAGCTTCTACATCTTTCCTTAAACCATCCATTTTAGATTCTGTTGCTTTTTGTGCAAGTGACACTCGTTGCACTTGTTCTTGTAATTTTGATATATCATATAGCATTTCTTCTTCTTCTTCATGAGTCATGCTAGAGCTTTCAGGCTCCTTACTAGGTGTTTGCATTTTCTTTCCTCGTGGCATCAGTTACCGATAATAATTCTCTATATTCCCTTTGAATACCTTCAAAATAAATTTTCAAACCAAGCTTAAGCAAAAATTAAAGAAAATCTACACACCTTTTTTCACTTTGTAGGAGCTCGATATTGCCTCCGATGTATCTCTGTACTTTCTGATTATCTAGTTCTGAATTTGTGACCTGTAGTAGCCCTCTGTGTCCTCTTTCCAATGCCACAAGTCTGACCCAAATTGGATTCTCCAAGGAAGAGTTATGCGAAATCTCCCACAGTTACTTGATTATAGACTAGTTCAGTAGAGCGAACTTGGACGACGTGCCACGTGTCACTGTTTCAACCTTTCAATCTGAAAAATATATAAAAGAAAACTACAGTCCGTCCTCTTTCTGTACCTTCTTACGAAATTTCAATCCGATGCTCAGAAAGAAAGTTATGACGATTTTCCCTAGGTCACCTGTTTTGAGTGTAATTCAAGAGTCTGCAAAAAGACCAACTTCCTCAGATCATATCTCCGCAAATATCGCGCGAAAAACTCTGAAATTCGGACCCAAGGTTCAGCACGATTTCTTCTCAAATGGGTTTTTTTTGCGACTTCTGAAACGTCACAGAAAAAAAGTTATAGCGAAAATGCCACGATGACCTGTTTGGAGCAGCGAAACCCTAGAATCCAAAGCTCTGATACCAAATGTTATGAAACCAGCTCACAAAAAGATAGAAAAGAGAGATCCACGCCTTAGAATTCAGCCTCTTCGAGGGGGCAACCTCCTTTACATTACATAAATGAACAATTCTTGGATGCTACAAATGAAAATACCTCCTTTCTATATATAGGAGTCTAAGTGGTCCCAATACAATCAAAGCCTACATAACAATAATATTGTAGGGCACAACAATAACAATAGTGGGCTTCTATGTGGCACAATAGTAACAATATGGGCACTACATGGGTACATCAATATAAATAAGGGGTATAACTACAATAGTAATGGGGTAATCACTAGTATTATAGGGACCCAACATAATGGATCTTTATAACACAACTCATTATGGTATTTACAATAACCACATATACACACATTCACATATGCACATTTTCTCAACCAACAAATAAAATAATATGATGCCTGCATCCGCAACAAGGGAATCCAAAGGCTCACACCTCTACCCTCAAAGTAATACCAGGATCCACCTCCTTCCAAGGAAGTCCATAATCCATTGCAAAGTCAAATTTGCATCCAATGTCCAGCGCTATAATCTTAGGCCATTTGTCCTCTCAGCGAACAGTTATCGGCTCATTGTTCCAGGCCACACTCCCAATGTGCATCTTATTCCATCTGGCAATGCTAATGACTAAAACAAATCCATTCGTGACCTTCCCTTCTCTGCTACACATTCCCTCGAGAATCCGGTCATCCCTTACATGCAGTCACTCACCTTCCAAGTTTCGTTGGCACCCCCATCCTGGGCAGTCCATCCCTTGGCAAGGTTTCGTCGCATCAGAAGATACAGAAACCAAGGCATATACCTGCCTCAACACACCATACCGGTCATATCATGCTCATGGAAATCAATGGACACTATTGGGTACCAGTGTCCCACAATGGCCCTGCTCCTGAATACTTTACCAGCATGCTGCTGCATTTATAATTTCTTTCACTATTGCTGCTAATTCTTGCAGTCGATTTCAACCACCCAATTGGGCATGTTAATTCTTCCTATACCAAGAATGTAACTTCCATTAGATTCAAAATAAATTGAAATAAATTCACATCATACCTCATTGGTAGCTCGCCAATAAGGTACATTTGCAATCATGTTCGCTTCCTGTCACAACAAGTCAAACTAGCATATTTAACCAAGTCAACATGTATAAAAATATCACATCAGGTTAGCTCAAACATAACCATCAAAATCATAAATGACATGTAACCATCATAAATCAAAATCATAAATCACATGTAATCATCATATACCATAGTCATAAATCACATGCATAATAAAATTTAAATAAAATGATGATACTTATCCTTTCCTCAATCCTTAGCTTCTACCTTTGTCTTTGTTCCATACGCACTCCAGATCAGTTGCTACACCCAACAAACACCTAGTGCCTTCTACTCAACCATGTGCATAGACACATAGTGTGCATCACACACATACAACCACACGGCATACCACACCATGCAATACATGCATCTACACCTAACATACAACACATACACCTACACCCAGTGTATACAATACAATGCATCCATCTATACTCGATGTGAAATACCACCCAATACATGTACCTACACAGAGTACCACACAACGAGTACGCACGCTACAATACCATGACTACATGATGCACGTACATAATATCGCATGCCCATAACACAACATGTATGACATGCACACAATACCACATGTGCACTAGTACCATATGTACAACATGTACACAGTACCACTGGTACACCGCACCACCTGCACAACGTGTGCACAACATCACATGTACATGGCACCACCTGCTCAACGTGTACACAACGCCACATGTACACTACACCACTATACAATGCATACACAATACCACATGTACACAGTACCACACACATGACATGTACGCGACACCACATGTACATAGCACCACATGCACACAGCGCCACTTGTACAATGTGTACACAGCACCACACGCACATGGAACCACTTGTACAATCATGCACACCACACCATATGTACATAGTACCAATGTACCACATGCACGCAACACCACTTGTACATAGCACTGCATATCCAACACGTACATAGCATCATCTGCACACAACACTGCATATCCAACATGTGCATAGCACCATATGCACAAAACACTGCATATTCATCATGCACACAATACAATATGTACACAATACCACATATCCAACATGTACATAGCACCATATGCACACACGTTGCATATACGTAATGAAGACAATACAATATGTATACAACACCCCATATGCAATATTCACACAACCCTATTTGTACCATCATGTACATAACATTGCATAAATAACATGTACACATGCTATGTATACACAACACCACAAGTTCACACATCATAGATGCAACATGTACAACATTTACAACATATGCATAACATTATTACCATACATCCAAAACCATATTGTCCTTACCAAGAAACCTTGCTTCCGGTATCTCATTCATGCTTATCCTAGCATGTTGCAGACCACACTGCTTTCACTTTGTTGATGTATCCTTCAACATTACCTGTTATAACATAGACATAGGCATAATACAAGTATACAATATCAAATCATATCCATATGATGTTGACCCCGTATATTTGTTGTGACTATTCTCACAGTTGATTCCTCGTAAGTCCATGAACCTCTTCATGTTTTTCTCCTGCATAAGCAATCATTCCTCCACAAGAGTGATCCCTAACAACCCTGTTAGATAGTAACATAGATACATGGATACATACATACATATATAAACGTTAGCATAAAACAATCATGATCCTGTCAGACAACGACATACATACATACATACATACATACATGTATACATATATAAACATCAACATAATCATGATCTTAACAAAATTGTCAGATAACATAAGGTCAAGGTTAAGAGAACTTCCTTTATTCATGCATGACATGCATGATATTGAGAACAACAGTTCCCAACATAGACAAGGCATCTGACGCCTCAGATCCATTTACTCTACCTTTTCTAGTTACCTTTCTCATGTCTGTACTGCCATGGTCCATTTACCACAATGAACCCAACCAGTCCAAACAACTGTCGTAGTCTTCCCTTCCGCTGCGCTTACTCATACACCAAGCTCCATCTGAGTCTTACATCACCTCTTGGGTACCACACATCTCTCCCCGAGATCCATCAACTTTCCTCTTTCCCAACCAATTCCCAAGACTCAAAACAATAAAAGGCAAGACAAGAAACAAACAAGAAGAAGACCATAAAAACCAATAACAGCATGACTTTGTAAACAAAGTGGTATGGCCATACACTAGACATAAACAAAGCCACAAATCAAGCTCAACAATTCATAAAATACCAAAAGCACAAAACTAACAACAAACACCATGACTTAATTCCCATGGTTCCCAGGGAAAGCTCAACCCGAGCCTTCTTCAAGATTTCATGGCAACCTCTCTTGCCATGCAACTCCCTGCATCATGCTCACAGATGTCAACCACATGTTCAAAATATCAAGACAATCATATTTATCAATTTGAAATCAACTTTTACAAACAATCATGTTATAATCCATAGTCATTAGACATAATGCTACAACTATCAACTACATTCAAGTACATATCAACTGTCTCAACACATACATGTTAGTACAATAATCTTAAAACAAATCATTTGAACACATACTCATATTAAGAAATTCATCAATCATTCAACCACTTGCAAACATACCATGTTATATAAATCAATTAGACGACATAATAGGCACCAAACAATCAAATACCAAATAAACGACACAATCAACTATGAAACACCAAGTATAATACATAAGCAAACTCACACCTTAGTGTACCTCAGGGGAGGCTATCATGTCTGCATAATAAATCTAGTTAGCGAGATATAACTTTACAACATGTCAACATAAATCATGATATCCATAACAATAACTAACTAACATGTTCATGTTACAGGCTCATAAGCATCTGCCATTCATGCATAATAATCACATATGTATGATCAGTTTAAATTAGTACGACACCACATCACAAATATGTCATTTCATACATGAGTATCACAACCATAACCATCTTCATAGATTAAACCATGTTAACACAATACATATCACTTCAAGATCTTCAATGCAATGAACATAACCATCACACATATGACCAATCCAAATTACGGCATCAAGATCTCAATGAAATAACTCTAATCATCAAGTTAATAACATATAATAACAATAACCTATATATCATACTCATCAACAACATATAGCATAATAATTGGGTTATCTAATATAAAACAACAATAGCAATGCATACAACTACATGTTATTATCATTCTTAACTATCCAACACATGTGCATATAACTACACTAATCAACCAACAACTATCATGAATGTAACCATAATATCAAAAGACATGTAAATAAACCTAATGCATATAAAAATCCTTAACTTACATACCTACATGCTCAAATGCAATACCGATATGATGATCTTCCCTTGCCTCAAGGTCCAATGCTGCAACTTCACTTTGATGATCTGCATCTCTTGCTTTATCTCAACCAACTTATTAGCATCATAATAGCCAATAGCATCAGGATGACCTAAATTGCATATAATGACTTCACAAGGCATGTTTTACCTACTATACATGCATAATCGTAACCAAGACCATACATGCATAACAACTGTATATACACACATAAAATATGAGTACCAAACCATATACACATCATTCTAGCTAGAGTCCAGTCATCAATGCATGACCATATCAAGTACACAAACCATGACCTCATGCCTAACAACAACCATTGCTCCATTGTACGCATTGCCACATGCAACCAACAGTATGCATAAGCAATGCCAAATCAATTACACATACGCATAAATGCATGTAGTCAAACATAAGCGATCAGTTCTTGTAATCAACCTGCAAGACTGATACATGTAATCAAAATATTCAAAAATGTAACCTAACATACAAGGATGTATGTAGGTATCATGAAATCAACATGTAAGCGACATATAATCCATACACAATCAATCGAATGTTCCAAAAATCAATACATCATGTCTATTAATTTGAAATCAGCATTCACAAATACTAACAACCTATAAACATAACCCCTTACTATCCATGGTCCACACTAAGGTAGAAGGAGGAAGCTACTATAATGGTGTGATCTCCATTGTCCAATTATGGAAATGGGATCTCCAAATATCTATTAAATTTAACCATACTTGAAGATTTTCATTTCTCATACATTTTGTATGAGATTAAGTCAAAACATTGCACTTATTCCACTTATAACATCATAACTAAGAATATGCCACTTTTGCATTTCCTTACATGCAACTTTTCAAATTCCTTGCATGCAACCTTTCAAATTCCCTACATGCAACTCTTCAAATTATTTGTATGTCAGCTACATCCATATTATCATACTACAATACTATTGCATTTAAAAAATAACATTTTCTTCAAACAATTGCCATACTATTACATTTTCTTCAAACAACTACTATACTCTTACATTTGAATGTAAGCATTTCTTCAAACACTTTACATGCAAACTAATATAACAAAGTATTTGCATAAAAGTAAGCATATATCACTACATCAATACTATTACACATCAATGCTATCCCCAACAGTTTGTATGCAATTAATCATTGAACCATTTAAGCATTTCATCAAACACTTTACATGCAAACTAATATAGCGAATGATTCAATGCATATATCCTAAACTATAGTAGTACAAGTTATGGAAATTGAACCATATGATCAGTGGTATTTTCCCTCACTGTGGTTCAAGTTTCAACTTCTGATATTTCATAGATGAAAAGTTATAACAAAATACCCACACAATCATATTTGGTGCACAATTCTAGGAGTGTCCAAAAAGCCCAACTTCCACTAGTCATATCCCCTAAACTATAACGAATAAATGTCTGAAATTTTTATCACAATACAAGTGGGATGTCCCCTCATTGTGGAAAAAAATTCAGCTCCTGAGAGTGCCTAGAAGAGAAGTTATAACTAAAATTCAAGTGTGACTTGTTTGAGGCCTGATTTTAGGAAAATTCAGAAGGCTCGACTCCCTCTACTCATATCTCATAAAATATTGCAACCCAATATCTAAAACTTCTACCACGTAATCAGTGGTATGTCACCTCAATGTGGAAAAATTTTCAGCTTTTGAAAGCCTACAGAAAAAAAAAGTTATTGTAGAAATTCCAACATGACCTGTTTAAAGGTGCATTTAGGAAGGTCACCTTCCTTGGATCATAATTCCTAAAGTATTGTGAACCAATATCTGAAATTTTTACCACATTATCAATGGGATTTATCTTCAGTATGGACAAATTTTCAACTTCTAATATTCGACAGAAGAAAAGTTATAACAGATATGACAGAAAGTTCTAAAATTTAACCTTTGTTCTTCATTTTACCTATGATAGAGCCCATCCAGTCCAAGTGTTTGAACCATGCTTTGATACCACTTGTAACACCCTCCGAGGTAAATGTGCATATAAATAACATAATAAGAATAGAAATACAATAAACATATCAGCCATCAAAATCCATAGATATATATATATATATATATATATATATATATATATATATATATATATATATATTAGTACATTTTCACATGAAAATCAAGGGAATGAAATTTTTCATTAATAAATGAAATGAACCAACCGGTGATGGGACTACCACATTCTACCCGCCCATAGATTGGCTGAGCCAAGTCTCTCTTCAACCAATCACCCCTATGCCATATTCCAAGCATGAATGTGGGACTCATAGAACACATCAAAAAACAACAATCAATTTGGATGCCACCAGAGTTCTCTGCCTACACCGTGAGCAATTTGAGTGCCTCCTAGTCTCTTAGGCTTTACCATGCATCCGTAGTCTGATCCAGGTATCACTAGGCCCTACACCAAGACATACTCTCCAGGCTTTACCGTGTATTCCATCACGGAATCACTAGGCTAAACAGAGAGAAAATCCACCTCTTAGCTTTATTGTATATCTCGCCATTCACCGACAAGGATTCCTAGGCCCACCAAGGCACACAATTTGGCTTTACCACAACCCACAGTCTGGTTTAGGGGTTACTAGGCTAGTGGCTTCGTGCATCCTCAGTTCGATTTAGGGACCACTACCATCATGTGTTTGTCAATTCGGAGATCCACCCCACTCAGCTTCGAATCCAATCCGGCCATCCCCCACAAAACGCATGAGAGAACCCATCTCATCAAAGCTATCAGGAAATGGCAAGGCTAGGCTGAAAATACTGTCACACCTGGCAAAACCCATGCCATGGTAGAAAAAGAAACACATGCAATCCCATGCATGCCAAATCTAGCAAGGAAAATACACATGCAATCCCATGCATGCCAAATCTAGCAAGGAAAATACACATGCAAGTTGATACCTGCAATGAAGCCTGTTGTAGCTGTTTGATCCTACCTTTCCCTGCTTGATATTTGCTTCCTCTTACCTTCTTTACCTTTCTTGCTCCAATTCCAAAGTGCTCCCAAAAAAAACTCTAAGTAACCAAGTGTATGAGAGAGAGAGAGAGAGAGAATAATGAGAGAGCTCCAAAACTAAACTGACCAAGTCTTTCCCATAGATCCTCATAAGCCTTTTTATTAATGAGGCCTCTATTTTCTTCATTTTCCATTATTTTCCTTCATTTTCCTCCTCACATGCAACCTGTGACCTTTCACCTACTTTTTCTCCTAATTTCCATTAATGTAATAAATAAATGTGCCAAAATGCCTTTTAATGCCTTAGCCATTGCCTTTTCCAATTTCCTTAGCCATAAGCAACCAAAAGAACACCCCCTAGGATGTCTTCCCCACCATTCAGCTTGGAATTCATGTCTCATCATCCGTGGTATTTATATATTTTTACATTGAATTTTCACTAGGGCTACTACACAGGAGGAAATACAAAAAGCCCTAGTAGTGTTATGTTCGAAATGTAGGAAGAAGCATGCCTTGAGGGAATGTCATGCATATAGCATAGAGATATGCCGAATCTATGAAGCAAAACACTCTACTAATCAATGCCCATCACTTCCTGAAATCAAAGCAGCATATCTATCCGATCAAGGAGTTGCCAACGCACTTTATGCAATGGCACCTCAAAGACCATGGAAACCACATGCTACAAGTATGGCTCAGTCGCATTTTCAAGTTCCTTATAATCATAATCAGATGTGGAATATTCCAATGCCCTGGCATACCTGGCCCCCACAACAGCCTTGGCAGGGGAACTTTTCTTACCCTATCATTGAGAATTTTCCTTCTCAAAACTTTTATCCTCTGTAGCCTACACAATAGAAAATGATTCAACCTCAACAGCAGCAGCTTCAGTTGCCTGCCCCACCAAATCAACCTCGTCCTACGCAACTTCCTGCCCAACCAGTGTCTAACCCCAATAATAAAACCATCCAATCTGATAACGACATTGGATTGATCACCTATCCCACTTTTCCTACCTACTATATTGCACCACAGTCGCTACAAGAAATTTATGTTCCTATTTTACAGGAATTTCCTGTGTCGCTGCAGGAAATCCAGTTAAGGTTAGGGAAAGTGGTGAATCATCCTGGAAGAATTTAAGAGTTTGTAGAGGAAGTCTCTCTAGAAATGCCTGAATTTGAAACCACACCTGAACCAATAGAACAACCTACTTCAAGGCCGCAAGAACCTTCCTCATCCCATACAATCCATCCTCCTTTTCCAGACAGGTTGGAAATGAGACTAAAGCAGCCCAAGTTTGATCTTGTGTCTAAATTGAGAAATGTATGCATTAAGATCCCTTTGCTGCAAGCAATAAAATATATCCCAATCTATGCCAAAACAGTAAGGGAGATATGTACCAAGAGACCAGGAAGACAAAAGAAAGAACTCTCTACAATTCAAGTAGGTGGAAAGCTTGCAAGTTTAATGTCTACCAGATTTTTTACTGAAAAATATGTAGACCCTAGAATCCTTGTCGTTACCAGCTTTATCAATGAACAACCTATAAAAAATACTTTAATTGATTTAGGTGCAGCCATTAATGTGATGACTATGGAGACCTTATCTAGAATATGAACCTTTGACTTATTGCCTACTCCTACCATGCTAGAATTAGTAGACAGGTCTAAGGTAAAGCTAGAGGGGGTATTAGAAGACATTGTCATCTCATTAGATTCCTGGAAGTACCCTGCAGATTTTTATGTTCTTCAACCCAAAACTAACTTAGGAGGGCATCCTTTGATCTTGGGGAGATCGTGGTTAGCCACGACAGATGCTTATATAGGGTGTAGGTCCGGAAATATGACCATCACTCATGGGACTGAAACAAAGCACATTAATTTGTATCCCCCTGCTCAACCTCTCTTGAGATCAGAAAATACACATTGGGTTGAAGAAGAAGAGCATGATTCAGAATGTGCCCGACCAATTTTGACAATTGCCCAAGCCATGAGCCTTAAAGAAAATTCAGAAGAAAATTTGATAAATTGTTGTATTTCTAATCCTGATTTTCTGCAGCAAGAAGGAAGGTAGTCTAGTCATAATTTAGATCTCATTACTAATCTACAGGATTTTCATGAATATAGTACAGCAACCGAATTACATTCAACCTTATTATCTGCATTTCCTGCATATTCCATGACTGAATGGGGGAGTAAGGTGGTTGAAATTTTTCCTGAAAAACCTTTGAATATTAATTCTGCCTTAACCCCTGAATAGGAAAAAAAGTTAATTCAAGCATTGAAAAACTTTTCAGACACTTTTGCTTGGGAATACACAGATATGAGAGGCATTCACCTGGACACATGCATTCATCATATTTATATAGAAGAGAAATCCAGGCCTATGAGACAGCCACAAAGGAGGATGAACCCCGCTTTAAGGGAAATTGTGAAAGATGAATTGCAGAAATTGTTAAATGTAGGGTTCATCTATCCTATCTCGGATAGCCAGTGGGTATCTCCATTGGTTATTGTCCCCAAAAAGAATGGTAAATGGTGAGTGTGTGTAGATTACAGGGAACTAAATAAGGCCACATTGAAAGATCACTTTCCCTTGCATTTTATAGACCACGTGCTGGACACTTTGGCAGGAAAAAAAAAATCCTTCCTATATGGTTTTAGTGGGTACAATCAGATTAGGATAGCTCTGGAAGACCAGGAAAATACCACATTCACATGTCCCTAGGGCACCTATTCATATAGGGTACTGCCATTTGGTTTATGCAATGCACCAGCCACATTCCAGCGGCCGGTTCTTGGTATTTTTTCTGATCTTTTGCATGATTGTGTAGAAGTTTATATGGATGACTTTACAGTCATGGGTGATAGTTTTGAAGAAGCTTTACATAATCTTGAAAAAAAATTGCAAAGATGTAGAGAAACTAACCTCTCATTAAGTAATGAAATTTTTTTTATGATTATGAATGAAGGTATTTTTTTGGGTCATCATGTTTCTGCTGCAGGAATTAAAGTTGATTCAGAAAAGATTGAAGTCATTGCAAAGCTACCCCCACCAACCAATCAGAAGGGAGTCCGAAGTTTTCTTGGGCATGCAAGCTACTATAGAAGGTTTGTTGAAAATTTTACAAAATTAGCCTCTCCATTATTTAAATTGTTGACTAAAGAACTTGAATTTCATTGGGATGATGAGTGTCAAGCTGCATTTGATACACTCAAGGAAAAACTTTCTTCAGCACTGGTATTGTGAGGCCCATATTGGAAATTACCTTTTCATATTTCCACTGATGCCCTTGATTCAGCGATAGGAGCGGTATTGGGACAAAAGAAAGATCCGATAACCCATGTTATTTATTATGTTAGTAAAAACTTAACTCCTACATAACTGAATTATACGGTAACTGAAAAAGAATTCCTTGTTGTGATTTATGTTATTAATAAGTTTAGACATTACATCACGGGCTATGAAGTTTTTGTACACACTGATCACTCTGCCATTCGATATCTCATGAATAAACCAGTTACTAATGGCAGGATTACTAGGTGGCTTTTGTTGCTGCAGGAATTTGACATCACAGTATTGGATAGGCCTGGAAAGGAAAATCAGGTAGCTGATTTCTTATCTAGACTCAACCATGCAGGTGAGGATGTTCTTGTTAATGATAGCTTTCCTAACGAAAATTTGTTTTCTATTTCTGTTAAAACACCTTGGTTTGCAGACATGGCCAATTACCTTGCT
Source organism: Pinus tabuliformis (assembly GCA_031772625.1). Lineage (NCBI taxonomy): Eukaryota > Viridiplantae > Streptophyta > Pinopsida > Pinales > Pinaceae > Pinus > Pinus tabuliformis. Next base: position 1,070,484,611 of record CM062818.1, read on the forward strand.
ACAGGAAAGTTGCCTCCTTATTTTTCATCTAATCAGAAAAAGAGAATTATTAGAAAAAGTGTTGATTACTCTTGGATTAGGGGAGATCTTTTTTTCACTGGACCTGATTTGATTATCCGCAAGTGTGTCCGGGAAGACGAGATCTATGACATTTTGAGAGCCTGTCACAATGAACCATGTGGAGGACATTTTGCAGACAAGCAAACAGGCTATAAAATCCTTCGCTCAGGTTGTTATTGGCCAATTCTTTTCAAATATGCAAGGTAATATGTCTGGAAGTGTGATAGTTGCCAGAGAATGGGGCAGCCTGTACAATCAGATGAGATGCCTTTGCAGCCACAGGTTCTTATAGAACCTTTTGAGAGGTGGGCTCTTGATTTTGTAGGTCCCATCAACCCTATGTCCAAAGGTAAGAAGTATATTTTAGTTTGTACTGATTATGTTACGAAGTGGGTGGAGGCAAGAGCATTACCTAGAGCAACAGAGAAAACAGTGGTAGATTTTCTTTTTTCTGATATTTTTGTAAGATTTGGGGTACCTAGAGAAATAGTCATTGATCAAGGTACTCAGTTTGTATCAAAGCTTATGCAGGGAATTGTGCAGAAATATCATATTACTCACCGGAAGTCCACCCCTTATCATCCACAGGCCAATGGGTAGGTGGAATCAACAAATAAGGTGTTGGAGACAATCCTTACCAAGACAGTGCAATTACATAAGAAGGATTGGTCTGACCGACTTCCTGAAGCATTGTGGGCCTACCAAATTACATTGAGAAATACCACTGGCTTTTCTCCATATGAATTGGTGTATGGAAAGCAAGTTTTATTGCCCATTGAATTTCAAATCCAAAATTTTAAAATGGCAACAAATTTGGGAATAAACCTTGATGAAGCTCAACAATAAAGAATCCTGCAGCTCAATGAGTTTGATGAAAGTAGGCAGGGTGCTTTTCAGCATACTGACTTGATTCAGCAACAATGGGCTAAATGGCATGACAGATACATTAAAAAGAAGTAGCTCAAAGAGAGAAAATGGGCATTGTCGTATGTGTAGAAATTCTCTACAAATGTAGCTCTCTACTACCTTGTAGAAAATCTATTGTAGGTTAACCCAATAATGCAATATAAATCAAAGCAAAATACTATAACCTACTTCTACTATCAATTTGTGGAAGCTTAAAGATCGAGTTGAACACATATAACCAGAAGAAGAAGAATCAATGCACAATACACATGAGAATACTTCGTGGAAATCCTCACCTAAAAACCCCACTATCTGTATTATCATACAAGGTGGAAATACATAGGAATTATACAAAGCCTTAGCTCTCATAGCTAGCCAGCTCTCAGTACAATCCTCAAAGGCAAACTTGGCTTCTCTCAAGCCTTCCTCTCTACCCTCCAAGCTCCTATTTCCTTGTGTTGTTCCTCTGGGACGATTCACCTTCAACCAAGTGGAACATTATCTCACACACTGTCATAACTATGCAATCCTCAAGGAATGATGCCTTACTGCATGCATGAGTTTTCTTTATAAGATAACACATGCAACTGATAGTACATTTTCCTTATCTTTAATATCAACAGGGTCTTTCTTAGAATAGACATGCATGAGTCACTAATGAGGGAATTTGCAGTTAACTGGAGTACACTAGTTGAGTGCATGCATGCATCAACTGACTATTAACTCTCTATTAGTTCCCCAAATAGTTTGGAACTAATTTAACTGGACTTAACTCAGTAAACTGAGTTAACTAATTAGAACTCAAATATAACTCGACCTTATCTCCTTAATTTAAGGGATAATTGTTGCATGACTTCAGAAAGACTTCTAACTTGAATTTCTCCATCTAATTAATTCAAAATGAATTAATTAATTATTTCCAAGTAGCTGGTAAGACTATATTCGATTTTAATTCACAATTTTAATTCAAGGAAAAATTAAATTGGAATATTCTTTTTGCCACATTTCAACATTCCCTCTCAACAAGAAAGGGATTATCTGCCACCCCGATCCTGTCTCTATGGAACTCAAATTTACACTTTGACAATGCCTTTGTCAAAATGTCAGCATCTTGCTCCTCTGTCGAAATATACTGCAGAAACATGATCCTCCTCTCTACATTAGCAGCTTGCTTTACCTTGTAAAGCCAACGGGAACTCACAACTGACTTGTTCTCTGGTCTCAAAACCACGTCCCAAACACTGTTATGAACTATGGATTCATACTCCTCCACCATAGCATCAACCCAAATCAGTTGTTGCACTGCTTCCTCAAAGGAAGATGGCTCGGTCTCAACACATTCCCCACCAAGGGCCATGTATCCAGTGTACCTCTCAGGTGACCTCCTCTGTCTGCGCTGAGAAGATGGTGCTCCCACATTCTCTCTCGCATCCTCCAACAAATTTTCAGCTTCTCTTGTGCTCTTTCGTCCATCTCTGGAAGACTTTGCTTGAGTGGATGTCTCCACTCCTGGAACCTTTGCATGCGGTTGCTCCACATCAGTCTGAGGCTCCTCCTCCTTAGGATCCAACAGTTCCTCCACAGCCTGTAGTTGGAGCTACCTCTCAAGGGAAACTCGCATGGCCTTCTGTTCATTAAACTTGAGATCTCTGTGAACCACTGTCCTCCAATTAGTAGGCAAGTACACCCAATAGTTGTGAGGTGTATCAGTGTACCCCACAAGTATCCCCAACTCTGTTGTCAGCTCAAGCTTCTTCTGTGCATCCTTCGTAACATGGAAATATGTTGATGAGACAAAGATCCTGAAGTGAACCACATCTGGTCTCTTACCGGAGAAAACTCCCTCTGGTGTCTTCATCCCAAGTATGCGATGTGGGCTTCTATTCTACAAATACTCTATTGTGTTGCATGCCTTAGCCCAAAATTGAAGTGGTAAGCCTTGGTCATGAAGCATCGCCCATGCTGCCCCTACAATAGTTCTATTCTTCCTCTCGACCACCCCATTCTGATGTGGGTTATGAGGTGTCGTCAGCTCTTGTTAAATTCCTTCCGCTGCACAGAAGTCCTTAAACTCTTGAGAGACATATTCTCCATTGTTTTCGCTTCTCAAGGCCTTGATATTCTTCCCTGACTCTTTCTCGACCAAAGCTTTGAACTCACAAAACTTTGTGAAAGTTTGGTCCTTCTTCTGCATGAAATAAATCCATCATTTACGAGAATAGTCACCAATGAAAATCACAAAATACCTTTGATTCATTATGGATGTCATCGAGAATGGTCCACACACATCAGTATGAACTCACTCTAAGATAGCCTTCGCTCGACTATCTCGATCATGAAAGGAAGACTTGGTGTACTTTCCCAAGGTACAACCTTTGCATATGTCAACTTGCTCAAGTTTACCTTTGGGAAGTCCTATAGATATCTGTTGCATTATCTTCAAAGCCCCATGATGCTAATGGCCCAACCACCTGTGCCACAACTCGCTGATGTCTTGGCTTTGCACCAATTTTGCTTTCGTACTCAGTGTTGCACAATCATCTACCTCTAGTTTATAAAGATTCTTCACCTGAATCCCTATCCTCTTGGTCTGACCCGTGGCTATGTGTCTTAGGAATTCCTTTCCTTTACTGAAGACAACATCGTAGCCTTTGTCCTCCAACATCGCGACCGATACCAAGTTCTTCTTCAGTCCAAGCACATATTTCACATCTGTCAAGCTCCCTCTGAAAAGCAGTCGTGCCCACTCCTGAAACACTATACCTTCTGTCATCACCCATCTCTATGTGCATCTTAAGGTCTTTCTCCTCCAAGGTATTGAATAAACTTTTATGACCGGTCATGTGGAATGAGGCTCCACTGTCAAGATACCAGACACAACCCATCATCGATGACACCATGCATGCGATGAGCGTAAAGTCCATTTCGAATTGAGAGGCTAATGCCTCACCTTCCGATCCTTCCAAGGATCCCTTCTTGGACTTCTTCGTGGGAAATTAGTCACATAATGTCCCATCTCGTGAGAATTAAAGAATATTACTTTAGACATATCACCCTTCTTCCCTCCATGAGAAGAATTCGATTTGGAATGGTAAGCCTTCCCCTTCCATTTCCTTGCCTTACTTGCTAAGGGCATATTTTCTTCATCATCATTCTTAGATGAAGAACCATCTCGTGTTATCCTCCTAATCTCCTCTTGCATCAGATCTGACCACTGTCATTCCAAATTCGGCAGTTTCTCCCTTCCATTCACAGAGTCCTGGTAGCTATTCCAACTCTTTGGAAGGCTAAGGAGAGCGAGGCTTACCATATCATCATCGGCAGTAGTTATTCCCACACTGCCAAGCTCATCTCTGTAGGTGGTGAGCTTGTGCAGATTTGTGGAAATAGTATCGCCCTTCTCCATCTTGATTCTTCGAAGATTATCCTTGAGCACCAATTTCCTCTAGTCGTTATTGTTCTGGTAGAGGTCCTTTAATGTCTTCCACATTGAAAATGGAGTATCTTTTCCATGGATACTCGAGACAATATGGTCTCGAACTCCCTCAAGGATGATCTGTCTCGCCTTCGCCACAAACTTCTTCCACTCAGCCAACTCTTGTGCATTAGTTGAAGCTGTCTTTGGGATTTCTTTATCAATGAATTCCTTCAAGCCATTATCTTCTAATACAGCCTCCATTCTATCTTTCCATGTTATGTAATTCGAGCTACCTTACAAGGCATACTCGAGTCTCAAGCCATAGAACGCCATTGGCCAACCTTGAAGTATGCTATGAATTCGATTTTCACCTGCAACCCCAAACTTCAAACTTCAAATTCTCTTCTCAGTATACTATTCACAGCTCTGATAAACTTGGCTCTGATACCATGTAGAAATTCTCTACAAATCTAGCTCTCTGCTACCTTGTAGAAAATTTGTTGTAGGTTAACCCAATAATGCAATATAAATCAAAGCAAAATACTATAACCTACTTCTACTATCAATTTGCGAAAGCTTAAAGATCGAGCTAAACACATAACCAGAAGAAGAATAATCAATGTAGAATACACATGAGAATACTGCGGGGAAAGCCTCAGCTAAAAACCCCACTATCTGTATTATCATACAAGGTGGAAATACATAGGAATTATACAAAGCCTTAGCTCTCACAGCTAACCAGCTCTCAATACAATCCTCATAGATGCTCACAGGCAAACTCAGCTTCTCTCAAGCCTTCCTCTATGCCCTCCAAGCTCCTATTTCCTTGCATTGTTCCTCTGGGATGATTCACCTTCAACCAAGTGGAACACTATCTCATACACTATCAGAACTGTGCAATCCTCAAGGAATGATGCCTTACTGCATGCATGAGTTTTCTTTATAAGAGAACACATGCAACTAATAATACATTTTCCTTGTATTTAATATCAACAGGGTCTTTCTCAGAATAGACATGCATGAATCACTGATGAGGGAATCTGCAGTTAACTAGAGTACACTAGTTGAGTGCATGCATGCATCAACTGACTGTTAACTCTCTATTAGTTCCCCAAACAGTTTGGAACTAATTTAACTAGACTTAACTCAATAAATTGAGTTAACTAATTAGAAATCAAATATAACTCAACCTTATTTCCTTAATTTAAGGGATAATTGTTGCATGACTTCAAAAAGACTTCTAACTTGAATTTCTCCAACTAATTAATTCAAAATGAATTAATTAATTATTTCCAAGTAGCTAGTAAGACTATATTCGATTTTAATTCAAGGACAAATTAAATTGGAATATTCTTGTTGCCACATTTCAATAGTATGATTCTAAATTTAAGAACTTTAAAGGAAAATCTAACACACATTGGCTGGGTCCCTATGAAATTGAGAAAGTCTTTGATAATGGATCTTTTCGGGTTAAAGCCATTGATGATGGGAATGTTACCTTCTTGGTGAATGGGCACAAACTCAAGTTATATCAGAAACCTCAATCTAAGGAGAAACTTGTGGAAGAAATTGTGAAGAAAAGAGAGTTGGAGATGGTGAGATAAGGGATCATTCCTTCCACTATCTCTTCTTGATTTCCTGCTGACACAATGAGCTCACTTTGTTCCTCCTCGTGCTCGGTAAAACATGAGAGGAATGTCTATTGGGTATAGTTTTATCCCTTTTTCCGAGCCCAATGGACTAATTATGGAAAATGAACCCCCCCTGGAGTCTTCTTTTCCATTTATTTCAAACTCTCTAAAAATGAAATCTAGCGAGCATGGACTACCTTGGGCTCGTTAAAATTACAGGTCAATAGATGCTCTTATAAAAGTTTGTTTTCAGATAAATCTGGATTGCTTGTTTTGGATTGACGTGGGATTTCTTAAGGCCCTCCTTCCAACAGTCTTGGCCCATCGACATCAGCAAGTTATTTGGGTGCAAGATTAGAGCCTTATGATGCCTTAAAGCTTATATGCTCCAATGACAAGCTATCTCGCCAGCAGCAATGGGGAATCACTATGGCTCCTTGACTGCTTGATCCTACAGGGGGGTTCGACATTAGCACATTAATTCACACCCGATGGGATGCATCAAGGTACCTTGATCCTCACTCTCATTAAAGGTGAAGGGCCTCACATTGGTTAACAGCTGACCTCAATGGTTGGTAATCCAATGAGATCATTGCACATTTGACATCAGCACCTTTTATTCATGTGCAGTGGACTGTACACAAGCGAGGGAGAAGTGTTAGTTGGTGGTTCGATTTCCTGCAGAAGCTTCGCAAGTTATGGTTTGATTTCCTGTAGAAGCTCCACAAGTTATGGTCTGATTTCCTGTAGAAGCTCTGCAAGTCATCGTCTGATTTCCTACAGAAGCTCCGCAAGTCATCGTCTGAATTCCTGTAGAAGTTTCGAAAGTAGTGGCTCAATTTTCTGAAAAATTTAGCAGTGTGGTTCCATTTCCTGCAAAAAAAATTTAGCAATCCTGATTCCATTTCCTGCAGTGGCACCTTGGTTTTCTGAAAAACAAAACAAAAATCATAGACAGAGCATTAATTTAAAATTATTTAAAAGTACTGGCAAATTTTTAATACTAGTCAAGGTCATGAATTGTAAAATCATATATCTGATTTAATTATTAGGTGGGTTATCATCTCAAGGACATGCATGCGTCATCCAAAGTACTAGACCGTTGGAAGGTATAAGGTAAAGTATAGTTGGCGATGGGACACTTGAGGAAAAGGGTAATTAACTCTTTTATTTTTAATTATTTCTATGATTTTTCGACTATGGTCATCCTTACAGCAAACGCAGCCGTAATCTGGTATATTATGACTCCATCTCCTCTCCTAATCGCCATGATTTTGACCTGACCATTATACGTAATCCCCATATCTTCCTACTAGTCAGATCATGATGACAATCATGATCACGACCCGTCTTTCAAAATTCTCGTGCTTTGCGATCACCTTTTATAAGAAGACCTCCCTTGTCACGCGAGTATGTTACAAGCTTAAGCCAATATTTCCAAAGAATTGCATACGCCCTGTCCACCAGTATTTCACCATGTCGAAACTACGTGCCCCTGTCCGCATTAAGCTGCAAGGGCCTGAATTACTGGAGGTCGACCCTCGCAGCAAGGCAAGATTGGAAAGAGCAGTGTGGCTTCCATTTTTCCAGCGATTCAGTGGCCAAAACTCCGAGGTGACAAAATATTTTGCCTTGAACCTAAACAACAATAAGGCTCAAGTTGGGGATGTTCAATTCAGGTTGACTGAAGGTTTGGTAGAGTGAGCATGCAGGATTTCACAAATGGGAGAACACTGGTTCAAGAACCAGAGTTTCAACAAGAATTTATGCACACCCTTCCTCCGCAAAGAGCATTCGGACCTCGACTGGACTAAGGGAATCTCGCAGGAGTTCTTGAAGAGTAAGTACCAGAACTTGTTATTTTTCTTGCAAAAATACATCACGTGTGAAGGTCGCTTCGGGCTTGCATTCTTGTTTCATATTCGGCTCCTCGCCCATTTCCATGACAAGCTGTTAAATTTTTCCTATTACTTGAGGATGTCATTGATGAAGATGTCGATGACTGCCAAGGAAAGAGGGGTCAATTTAGAGGAAAACCTCTACCACCACAGGCTGGTGAAAATAATCTTAGTGGAGTTTTTGAAAGATAAAAAGTGGACATGGGAGGAGTTCTTGATCGAAAACTATTTTGTAGAGAATGAGTATTCTAATTCCTCGGATTATATGGAGGAAGCACTGGCAGATAAACTGGAGAAAAATCTGCGGATGCATGGTCTACAAATAAAAGGTAAAGAAGAGGAGAAAAACTCTGACCCTTTAGAGTCTACAGCAGAAAAACTAGTGGAAAAAGCGAAGAAAAGGTCACAGACTCAGAAGCCACTGGTAAAGAAGGAAAAGAAGGACGGCCTCAACTCTCTGAAGCCCACTGAGAAGAAACCCAAAGAAAAACCAAAGAAGAAGAAGAAGCCTCAGACCCTCAAGCTACAGATGAAGGAAGCAGAAAAAGATGAGGAGGTGGTGGTGACAGGGGAGATTGTGGGCCAAAAGCCCAAGTCTAAGAATGGTACTTCCACCTCGGCAAAAAGATTTTCTAGAAGCCAGGTTATTCGGTTGGCAATAAAAGATTCTGCGAATGCAGAAGTATTTCTTGAGACACCGGATAAGAAAAAGGAGAAACACCACGGCCCACCCAAAGATAGAGAGAAGATTGGGTCAGTTGAGCTTACTGGTGAGGAAGAGATGTCCGTTCAGGACTCCTTGCTGCTTGGAAGCGGGAATAACATAGAAGAGGAATAGCAACCAGAGGAGGACCTCGGGTCCTCTAAATCTCTCCAAGGACATCAGGGAGGGGAATTAACCCCTCAGAAGAGACGGTCTCTACAGGAATTGAAAGAAATCATCATTTAGCTCACCATTTCGAAGAGAGCTTTGAGAAAGGAAAATGAGACCCTGAAGGAGAACAACCTGCATATCCAGAAGGAGCATGAAGAGTGGGTCCAGAAAATGACCCGAATTATGAAAAAGAAGCAGGCTAAGATCGATCATCTAAAAAAGAAGAACGAACTTTACAAGGGTCAAATTCTTGCAGAACCCAGCGGCAACTAGTTGAACCAGTTGGCAGAGGTAGCATATCAGTTGGTTGCAATACATGCAGCTCAGGATAAGGAATTCCTTTTTCCTTTTGGGGAGATGCAACAATTTTGCTTGCATAAGGGGCATGCAAGGACTTAGGTGTGGGGGATATGTTGGGCTTGGTTTTTCCAAAATTTGACACCTTTTTCTATACATTCCCTCTCACATTTTGACTATCTTTAACCCCTATTATGCCTATCTCGGTTATAATACTTGTGTTTTTGCCAAAAGGGTGTTGTAGGCTGAAAGTATGAAAATTAATATTAAAAAGCGTATTTTACCTTAACTTTGAGTATTCCTTACCTAGTTATTCATTATTTTATTACCATGCCAACTAATCTGGAGTTAGTGTACAGATTTGATTTGATTGAGAAACAGGCCCATAATTCTTGTAGAACAGTTATGTGATCTTATTTCCTACAGACACTCTGGATTTCTTGCAGTCGTGGATTCCCTATAACTACGCGGATTTCCTACAACAACATTGGCGGTTAGCCATATTCCATGGATATCTAAGTCCAATGGGAACATGGGTTTTGCGGGGAATATATCACATATGGCTACTATCATATTGGCCTTCTCAGATATGCCAACAACACCGCCGAGATTCAAAAGTCTTGTCTCGTTGGCCGTTTGGAGGAACAGTTATAGCCATGTAACAAGTTTTCATCTAATCCATGCTTCTAGTCATGGATTAGACCCAGTATGGCTAAAAATGATATATTGTAACAGATCTGTTAGCCTAAGGCTTAGATTAGCAGTCTCCTTTATTTCGAGCCATATATGAGCTTTGTCAACGTATAAATTTTATCCTACTTTCGATGATAGGAGTCCATTAGAGTGTTGGGTTGGTTTCAGTACTAACTTTGTATCATATTATACTCAACTGTATTTTCATATTAATATAAAGATATATGTTTGTCCAATGCAGTGAGCAAGCTCCTCTAATTTGAAGGGGTTGTGAGTAAGGGAGGGCCCCCTTTGCTCACAACTCCCATAGTTTAGTTTTCATGCATTTTATTTCTGTTATGTAGTAATAATTCATGTTTACAACTAATTTACTCTTTCTAATATTTCAGCAGCATTGGATGAAATGAATTAGTTTATGTTTATGTGTGGAATTCAAGTAATTAAGATTTGATTTCTCATGTTGATTGAATTTCATAATTTGATGTAAGTGATTTTTATATCTTTTCTTAATCATCATTAGCAATCTTAAGAGTTGTAGAGCAAAGTTTGATCCACTCTATAGTCTTTGCTGTTAAGTGATTGATGCGGGAAAGAGTCATTGGTTTTCTATTATTGGTTAATTAGATTAATCACCACTTACAATATTAGGCCTTCATATACTTTGCATGCATCTCACAAGCTTACCTGCCCAAGTTGATGATTTATGTTTAATCAAATTACAATGCTATAATTTGACTCAACAGTACCATGGCACCAGAGAGATATGCTTCAAGAGAGACCACTGAAAGAAGTACTGGGGAAGTAGTTGAGCAAGTGTCAGATAACTTTCCAATATATGCAGACACTCAAGTGTTCATAGAAAAGGAGTCAACACTAACATGGGAGCAAGCCCAGTAGCAGTAGTAGAAGGAAAAGATCCAGTACAAGATTAGGGAAATAGGAAGTTTCTAACATAATATTGATATGTTGTTGAATGTTAGTTTTGCTATGTTAATTTCAACTTCAGATTTATAAACAAATGCTTGTCAATTGCTTCATGTGCATAGGTTCCATTATGGTGTTTGTTAATGAAAACAAGTAAATTTATCAAGTTTTATGTTAAGTACATGAGAAAAATAACATGAAAAACAAGTGTTGAATATCAGAAATCAAATGTACAGAAAACCATCAAAATGAAAACTTAACACAGTGTTTTGATGAAGGAGTTCACCCCTCCTGGGCTACATCTCCTTGGACTAGCTTCCATGGATTGGGCCTTTGTATTAGCTCAACAATGGAAAAAGTTTTGTTTACAATGCTCTACTACTCCTTAAACCTACTTCAATGTGCTCAGAACATCAAAATCATATAGGATAGCCTTTTTCTGATCCCAATTTGGTCAAATTTTTTCCAAGTTATGGTCAAAACAGTTTCTCCTAGTAAAACTCCTCTAAAACTGGAGGAACTCTAGTTAGTCCCGCTAAAACTAGAGGAATCTCTGAAATTGGAGGAACCACCAAAATTTTGTCGAATTAACTACAGGTTTAATTAAATTTTATCTGCAGATTAATTGAGCACTAATCGTGCTTGGCGCTAATACCTTGCGTTACACTCACCGTTAGCTGACGGTTAACGTGGTTTGTTCACATGGGAGCATAAAATTTCACGGTTTATGGTTACTATTTGAGCTGGCCGCTAGCCGTTACCACTGGATGGAGTGTTCACATGCGAGGGGTCTGGCTCCCTCCTCCCCCCAAACCGCAAACTGTTACACCATAACTATGTGTTGATTCCATTATATAATAAGTCACAAAGCACGGGTGCAATGGTGGAATGTGGAGTTTGTTGGGTCGAGGTCACGGGTTCAAACCTCGCCAACCTGCCCATTATTTTTCCACACTCTGCACCGATAGCCAACCTTTTGGGACATGTGGCAGCCTCCGGGCTTGCCACTTGTCCCCTCCTCATTGGTCCACCATAAACCAATAAAAATGCTCCAAATCATCAACCTGTAAACCAATAGAATTGTGCCACTTGGTGAGTCCTGATTGAACGTTGACCACCATTGACTCTGCCCGGTCACCTTCTACGTTAGTAGTACGGACTGCTGACTATGCAGTGACTATACATTTTTTTTCAAAAATTCCTTTGTTTGGCAAAGTGGTCAGAACGCGATATCTTCCTCATACGAACTCAGTTTTGAATGAAATGGGTTGCGTTGGGATCGTATCGCCAAGATGGACACGGTCATTCAGGTTTTGAGAGATTCTGTGAACTTTTATTTTTGAGCTAAATACTAAGCACTTGATCATTCCTCCCCACTGGAAGCCTTTTGGACCCCAAAAGGTACTATCAATTATTCAGCAGGTGAGGGTACAACTCCCTCACCTTCTCAATCTACAACCATTTGGCCTTAGAAGGCTTTTGTCCCTTGAGTCCCACTCTAAGGTATTCAACATTCCCTCTCTTTGAAGTCATCAAGTATGAGATCTTGCTGAAGTTCATAAAGATATTCTAGCGAGAAATTATCTATTGATGGCAGTTGAACATGCTCTCCTTGATCATCAATCAAAGAAGTCTCAAACAATCTCAAACTCTCAACATTAACAACAGAGTATATTTGCATATGAGGCAAATCTAGCTTAAATTCATTGTTACCAATATTTTCCAGAATTTTAAAAGGACCATAATGGATTGGCTTAAGCTTTTTACCTTCCCCTTGAAGTCTTTGTTTGCTAATATATAACCAAACTTCGTCTCCAACTTGAAAGTTATGATCGACACAGTGTTTGTCATGCCTTGCCTTGTAGCTACTTTGACTTTTCTCAAGTTGTTCTTGCATTGTGTGATGTATCAACTGAATTTGCTCTATAAACTTCCTTGCCTTATTGATGTCACTATGACCATCGATGTTGACATATTTATCAAAGATGAAGTCCAATGGTGATCTTGGCAAGTCCCTGAAACATGCCTCAAATGGCAATGTATTTGTGGAAGAATGATTTGCCCTATTGTATGCATGTCATATGTAATGCAACTATTCATCCCACAACTTGGGATGTTTTCTGCAATATCCTTTAAGAAGATGAATGACTGTCATATTGACCACCTTGGTTTGTCCATCTATTTGCGGATGAAATTTTGTACTCTTCTTCAACTTAGTGTCCATCATGTCCCACAAATTTGACCAAAAATTCCCAACAAATTGAGAATCTCGATCACTTACAATGGATGTAGGAAGACCAAAATATACCCAAATATTGTGAAAGAAAATATGAGTTGTTTGTTCAGCTGTAATTTGCTTTTAACATGGTGTTAGAATACACATCTTGCAGAACCTGTCTACAATTACATACAAGTAATCATGACCTTTCCTTGACAATGGAAGACCTCGTACAAAATCCATTGAGATACTCTCGCATGGACGTGAAGGTACCGGAAGTGGAGTGTACAATCCTAGTTTCATATTTCTAGGCTTACTTGTTGCACACAAAGAACATCCTCTAATGAAACGAGATACATTATCAAACATGTGTGGCCAATAACAATACCTTTAGAGATTCGCTATTGTCTTGCCTACACCAAAGTGTCCAACAATCAATGAAGTGTGCGCCTCCCTTATGATATTGTTTCTTTCTCCCTGTGGAATACATAACTTGCCCAAGTGATACAACAAATTTTTATGTACATGGTAATCTAACTCTTCAATTTTGTTTCCTTGCCTCAAGCTTGCATACACATCTCAAAATTTATTATCATATGCATATTTCTCAATATAACTTTCATGTAAAATAGAATTATGCTTGAGTAAAATAGATGAATTTACAATAGTCCTAGAAAGTATATCAGCTACTATTTACAAGGTTAATCCTCTTTGCAGACATAGATGATCCCTCTAGCCCAATGAGTGGGTCTAGCAACTGAAGGGACAATCAACTAGACATCTTCCTAGATTATGATTGAAAAATAAAACAAGAGAGAATGCCTACCTTGCTCTAATGCTAATATGATTTCCTTAGTTGAGATCCTCGAATTGCTTATGTTAAGGTCTTGTTCCTGATTCTTTCAGCACTTATGTACCTGCACAAACAAGCAAGAGACAACAAAGCATTCCAAACCCAATAGAAAATCCAATAATAATCTATTTAGTTGATCAAGGAATGTCAAATCAATACATACATGAACATATATATTTTGGGAAGATGAACTAGCAGTTGTATAATTATTTAAAGAATAAAGGGGAAGCTTAAAACCATAGCCTTGATGTTGAAAGGCTCTCCTTGATTGGTAATCCAAGTCCAAGCTAAGAAACTCTCCAACGCCCCTTCTCCAAGTCTAATGAATAACCTCTAAGCACAAGCTCAGCATAGGGGTGCAAATGGACATAGATAAACCATTTGGGAATGGTAGAGGGGAAATTTATAGGCTGGGAGAGGGAGTTAAGCCTCCTCCAAAGATAGGATTAGGCCCACATGTTAAGGAGGTAGCTCAGAGGGATGAGACCAAGAGGTCAAAATATGAGGATTCAACCTCATCCATGCGAAACCACCTCCAGCTCGCCGCTCTAGAAGCTTCTAGATCACAAAGCTTCTTATCCTCTTTCGGAGAACTTCCTTTTTGAGACCATCGTGGGTATGAGAGAGAACAGAGTGATGCCATCACTGGCTTAATAAGGTGCAACAAGTGATCATCGATATTTTGAGCTTCATAAGGGCGATGATTCTCAATTTAGGGTTTCATGAGCCATTTCTCCAGGGAGAGCTCTAGATATTTTCCAAGAAAAGTTAAAGGAGGGATCTAAGTTGTATACATTGATGAGTATACTGTAAGATGATCATGTTTCAGGAACTTCAGGGTATGCCACAGGGAAGTGTAGGAGGTGTGACAAAATGTTGTGTAACAGATGCCCCCTAAAGCATGAAGGCAGAACGAGGAGTGATGGCTAAAATGATTTACGAGCTTTCGACAAGGACGTGGACACACACTGTTAGGAGACCTACAAATAAGGATACATATACATATACATATTTGAGATTAAGACATGAATCCATGGCATGGATGCAACCATTTGGATGATGAACACTGTATAAAAGGATCCATGGTATGGGTGCAACCATCCAGATGAGAAGGATCAGTATAAATATTAAGTTTCACGGTATGGTCACAACCATCTGTATAGTAGAAACATGTGTACAATCATGAATAATATAAGACTCCATGCATCCTAAGCCATAACAGACAGGACTGGGGGTCTTGCACTCCATCTCGACCCGATCAATGTACAAATCCCAGCATGTGAATAAATGTGTTGAAGTCGAACATGCTAGAAAACCATCTGATTACCAACCAATGATGTGGACCGTTAACAGGTACGAGAGAAACCACCAATATTGACAATGGCCCTCAAGGTACAACAGTGCAATCTGTGTATGTGATAATGAAGTTGAGGTTGAACACTCGTGGAATCACCTGATCAAAATCAAATAATGAAGACCTATCGTCGGATGCGAAGAACTGACCATTAAGGCATGCCAGCTCTAAGGTACTGAAAGGGAGTTCCTAAGTCATATTCCTAGATAATGAGCTAAAGTCGATAGGAAGTGACCTGTCGAAGGAGGGAAATGATGATTCCCCCATCATCGACATGAAACAAGGAATAAAGTGGAATTATTCAGGACTGTAGCAATCACTGAAAAAATGTATAGGTATATAACTGCAGATTGGACTTCTCTTGAACATATTGGCGACACGACTCCGGAGTGTGGCAGCATCTGACTCAACATGGGACTAAAGGTCATGATGACAGAGTGGAATAGCCAAATGAGAGGCAAGATGGATCACCCAAACCCGAGAGGACAAGTGACTGAGTGAGGATATCCCAAACCCAACACAAGAGTAGAAGAGTGTCATGTTCAAGAGCGACATGATGCCTATACAAAGGATGTCTCATCTTCATTTTCCCCCGCTCTTTCTAGCAAGTTCCCCAATTATTTTTATCACAAGCTTGAAGGGGATAGCATATGCTTGTTATGTAAGTTCATTCTTCGAATGAATCCATCCCAGTAAGTTTTACTTGCCCTAGGAAGGAGAATCTCGGTCCGATCATGGTGACAAGTATTTTTTCGTAAAATTTTAATGAGTTTGACGTAAGAATAACTCGGTGCCTTTTTTATGTTTAGAGAGTTTGGAAAAGAAATGAAAAAGAAAACTCCATCATGTCCCTTTTCGTAATTTATCCCTCGAATCCGAAAAGGTAGAAAACAATATCCGAGGGAACCTCTTAACCATGTCGACCAAGGTGTACCTTTTCATAAATAGTCAATCTCAACCCGAAAAAAGGGGTAAACGTATACTGATATGACAATGATTCATTTACTTTAACGAGTTCGAAATGACAAGTACTCGGCAATCTTTTCAATTTTCAAGAGTCAGAAAAGAGCTGAAAGATGACTCCAGGGGGGTTCCTTTTTCGTTTATTTAAGGAGTCTGAAAAAGAGATAAAATAAAACTCCTAGAATTAGTCAATAATGATCACTGTTCACATTGAAGGCACCTATAACTGCACAAGAAACGCACCCATCACTGATATCGAGAAAATATTAAAATATTACAAAAATATTTGACAAAATGACTTTCAAAACTTATAAATAGGTAAAAGTAATTTCATTTTTTACCATTTTACCAAACTAAGCTTTGAAAGTGTTTTTGTGCCCTAATTTCCTTGATTTTCCAGTGGCTGCTGCGGGAGATCCGAGGTACCATTTGTAGAATTCCTGCAGAAACTCCGATAGATCTAGAATTCTAGTTAAATTAAACACAAGTAATTTGTTGATATTCAAGAGAGGAGAGAAAGAATTTTCTCCATAAAATCAATGTATTAAATTAATGAACAATAGTAATAACTGAGAAACCAAACCTCTAATCCCAAAGGGAGGTGGTTATATAGAAATTGCCGAATCTAGAAAACTAGCAAAAAACTAGTAAAAAACTAGAAAAGGCTAAGAAAAGCTAAAGGGAGGTCTAAGATAGCAACAATGACTCAAGACAACCTATGCCAACTATCATCCATGAGGAAATCATGAGGAGGGGTGCATTTCCCAAGGAAGGCAACTTTAAAATATGCTAAAATGGTCCGGGGACCAAATCCCTTAATTTAAGGGGGAATCTTCATGTGGGGCGTGAATCCTCAAATAACTCAAGTGGATGAGGTGTGGTTAGGTGTGAACAGGCACTTAGATGTCTAAATGGTTTGGGAAAGTGTTTGGACCAATATTTCCATAATATTAAGCATTTAAAGGCAAAAAACAAGGGAAAGTTGGTCCACCGAGCTAGTTTACCAAAAACCAAGTGTGAATATGATTTTTAGTGCATGTGGCTAAGTCATGGATACTTAGGCTAAAAAATAAATGTAGATGTTAGGATTATATTCCAACACCCCCCTTCATCCTAACTCTCTTATCTAAACTAAATCCCAGCCAAGATGCCATGTTAGGTACTCAGGTACAATAAATAAAAGATCCTCATAAAATGAAGAAAGAGGGAAAACCTCATGGGAACCCCCCCCCCCCCCCCCCCCCAAAAAAAAAAAAAGAGGAAAAAATGGCTAAGTGGCCAAAAGGGCCTACTCAACTGTCTCCACCACTCCAAGCATAGCTCTCAGTTCTGAAAATTTATTTTCAGTGGAAGACTTGGTGAAGATGTCTGCAACCTGCTGCTCAGTGGGCAGTACTGCAGTGATATGACTCGGTCATGGATCAGCTCGTTGATGTAATGCATGTGAATCTCGATGTGCTTGGTCCTCTTCCTCTGAACCGGATCAATCGATATCTAAATGGACCCTTGATTGTCACAAAATATGACCATCGGAAGTGGATACTAAATACCAAAATCAGAGAGAAGCCCCTGCAACCAAACAACCTGTGTAGTTGCATTCACTACACCTTTGTACTCTGCCTCGGTTGTAGATAAAGAAATCGTGGATTTCTTCTTGATAGACCAGCAAAAAGGCCCTAAAACAAAGTTGAAAACATAACTAGAGGTGGACTTACGGTCTATACCATCGCCATCCCAATCAGAATCTGTGTACCCAATCAGTGAAAGTGGGCAATCTGCAACATAAATGATACCAAAACTAGAAGTACCTTTCACATATCTAAGGATTCTCTTTGCAACTTTCTAGTGAAGCTCATGGGTCTCCTGCATATATCTGGAAAAAACTCCTACTGCAAAATATATATCAGTTCGGGTGTGAGTAAGATACAAAAAACTCCCAACCAACTGTCGATACAGTGTACTATCCACCAAAGGTGTAGTACCCGCATCCTCAAATCTGATCCCCGAAAGAAAGGGAGATGTTGCTGGCTTGCATTCTATCATCTGAAAGTGGACAAGTAGATCTGATGCATACTTAGACTGTGCCATCTTGATCCCTGAAGTAGATTGAGAAACTTCAAGACCAAGAAAATAGTGCAACAGTCCCAAATCTGTCATGGAAAATCGATCGTGCAATGCTGATTTTGCCAAATCAATAGTTGAGGTAAGGTTCCCTATCATTAGTAAATCATCTACATAAAGTACCATTAGCAAAATGGAATCATCATGTTGCAGCAAATAAACATTCAGATCATATTTGCATCAAATGAATCCAATGGAAAGCATGAAAGAATCCATCTTTGCATACCAGGCTCTGGGAGCCTATTTTAGGCCATACAAAGATTTATTTAATCTAAAAACGAGGGAAGAGTTCTGAATGTATCCCTGTGGCTGCTCCATATATATCTCCTCCTTGAGATCTCCATGAATAAATGCACTCTTCATATCCATGTGATGAACTTCCCGTCTGCAACAAGTAGCAATGGCTAAAACTAGTCGAATGGAGTCCATTTTTGAAACAGGTACAAATGTCTCTGTGTAGTCTATGCCATGTACCTGTGAGTATCCTTTTGCAACAAGTCAAGCTTTGTACTTTCTTATCTCACCATCTACAACAATATTTTTTCAATAGATCCATCGGCATCGAACAAGATTCCTTCCTTTCGGAAGTGGAACCAAGTCCCATGTGTTGTTTTCCATGAGAGCAAAGTACTCTTCATCCATGGCAGCCTCCCAAAGTGGGTTTCTAGCAGCCTCAGAGTGTGACTATGGATTTGAACCAATTTTCATATAGAAATGTATGGGAAGCAATGGTTTGGTGGTAGCGAGGGCTTGAGGAGCCCAAAAAAACTGTGATCTAGTCCTTCTCGCATCCACAGGATCACCGACTAGTTCACCCGCATCTTGCAGGGTTTTCTCCGCCCAAGTTAGCAACTGAGTTGGAGCAGACATGACCTTCTCCTCATCCTCTGAATCAAACCCAAGAGGCTTCTTTGATCACTTCTCTAAATTTCTCGAAGAATTTTCGGACTCCTCCTCATCAGTGGCAACAAGCAGTTCCTCAGCAGGGTCTGCTGAAAAATCATGTAGTGATTCTTCTTCAAACTTCACACTTCGAGCTACAAGGAAATTTTCAGTGTGAGAGTCTAGAAATGTATATCCTTTGACACTGTCAGGATATCCATAAAAGATACATTCAACACTTTGAGGCTCCAAAGCCTTCCTCTTATCTGTCGGAATGTGAGCCCATTCTCGCGAACCAAATATGCGAAAGTGCGACACTTTCGGTTTCTTACCGACCCAACATTCAAATGGAGTGGTTACTTTGAGTGCTTTGTGAGGAATCTGGTTCTGAATGTATGTTTCATAATTAATAGCTTCAGTCCGTAGCTTAGGAGATAATTATTTGGATTGTAGCATACAATTGGCCATCTCTTTTAACGACTAGTTTTTCCTCTCCTCGACACCATTATGTTCTGGTGTATATGGCACTGTGTGTTGCAGTTGTATACCTACATCAATACAAAGTTGTTGCACATCTTTGTTGACATACTCCCCCCCATTATCAGTACGGAGTATCTTAATCTTACACCCAGAATCATTCTCAACAAGTGCTTTAAATTCTGTAAGGCATTCAAATACTTCCAATTTTAATTTCAGAAAAAATACCCAAGTAAAGCGAGAGAAATCATCTATGAAGGTGAGTACATATCGAGCCTTATTGATTGAAGGCTGTGGGAATTGGCCCGTGATGTCACTATAAATCATCCCAAGAGGTGAAGAAGCTCTCTGTGCCTTCCCTTTGTTAAACTTTTTCTCCGGATGCTTGCCAAGAATGCATCCTTGACATACACCGCTTGTGAATTTAATAGTAGGCAATCCTTCTACCATGTTTTCCTTGCTGAGTTGATGCAAGTACTTATAATTTAGATGGAGAAATATTTCATGCCATAACCTACAGATATCATTATATTATGAGAGAAATATAGTGCTAATATATTTAGGAACAAAGTGGGAGAAGAAATACAAATGAGAAACGTGATCTGCAATTCCATGTGCAAGCTATGAGCCTGTGGAAATGTCGGTAATCACTGCGGAGTCCGGAGTGAACTCCACCTTCCTTCCAGAGCCGAAATGAGTGATCTGATATATCGAGAGAAGATTTGTGGATAGCGAGGGAACATGAAGCACATTTTTGAAGCAGCCCCCTTCAAGGTCTACAATTCCTTCTCCGCACACCTTTGTGGGTGTGGCATCTCCCAAGTAAATTAGGGATCTGGTGCTTTCTTCGATGGAGGAAAATTCATCTTTTGATGCAGCCATATGGTTCGATGCACCTGAATCAAGGATCCAAGCTGATGGAGTGGATGTGACAGCCATTAAAGCATGACCATCTCGTGCTCTCCCTCTCCCATCTCTCGTTCTGTTATCATCCTTCTTCTTTGCATTCTCAGGCACGGTGAGATTGTGCTGCTACAATTGCTTAGCCATCTCATCGATTGTTTTCCTCATGCAATTTTATTCAGGATGAAAACCTTTGGAACAGTAGCTGCAAAGTGTTCTTTCCTTCTTCTTCTTACCCTTAGGCAAAGAAGAGCTCTCTGAAGATTGTATGGGTCTCTCCTTCTTCAATTCATTAAATTTACCCTTCCCTTTTTGCTTGTCTCTTCCACTACTCTTTGGAGCATCAATAGCTGCAAGTGCTTGGTTCTTTGAACGCTTGATGGCACCCATTTGGACTAACTTAGCTTTCTCTTGAGTCAATGTTGCAATGAAGTCATTCAATGGAGGCATTTTCCATTTTTCCTGAGTCAATTTAGATGCTTGAAAAGACGATACAAATACGGAATATTCAGGGCCTAATTTCGAGAGAATCGAAAGGATGAGTTGATCTTCCTCTTTCTTGACTCCACATGCATCAAGTTCAATGAGGAGGGATTTAAACTTGGTGAAGTATTCTTGCAGGTTTCTGAAATGAGTTGGACTGAGGGATATGAGTTCATTCTCTAGTTGATGCACTCTCATTTCATCCTGCTTGTCGAATAGTCCTTCCAATGTGGTCCAGACCACATCAGGAGTAGTGGCTCCGCTGACATGAAAGAGGAGTTCTCTAGAAATTTATAGGCATATCAGCCCAATTTCTTCATCTAATTTATTGAAATACTTGATCTTCTCCGCTGCAAAAGTCGGTTCAGTCTCCGTTCCCATTGTTACCCTGTAAAGCCCTTTGCTTCGGAGGAGCAGAGTAATCTCTGTCTTCCATTCGAAGTAATTGAAAGGATTTAGAACGAGTTTTGTGGGCTGAGAGAGATGATCCATTGCTGCTTGCTGCACCTCCTGATGATCTATACCTGCAAATAAAACCGTGTACAATCCACTAGATTTGAACTAGCTCTGATACCATTTAGAATTCCTCCAAAAACTCCGATAGATCTAGAATTCTAGATAAATTATACACAAGTAATTTGTTGATATTCAAGAGAGGAGAGAAATAATTTGCTCCATAAATTCAATGTATTAAATTAATGAACAATATTAATACATGAGCAACCAAGCCTCTAATCCCAAAGGGAGGTGGTTATATAGAAATTGTCGAATCTAGAAAACTAGTAAAAAATTAGTAAAAAACTAGAAAAGGCTAAGAAAAGCTAAAGGGAGGCCTAAAATAGCAACAATGACTCAAGAAAACCGATTCCAACTATCAACGATGAGGAAAGCATGAGGAGGGGTGCATTTCCCAAGGAAGGCAACTTTAAAACATGCTAAAATGGTTTGGGGGACCAAATCCCTTTATTTAAGGGGGAATCTTCATGTGGGGCACCAATCCTCAGATAACTCAAGTGGATGAGGTGTGGTTAGGTGTGAACATGCACTTAGATGTCTAAATGGTTTAGGAAAGTGGTTGGACCAATATTTCCATAATATTAAGCCTTTAAAGGAAAAAAACAAGGGAAAGTTGGTCCACCTAGCTAGTTTACCAAAAACCAAGTGTGAACATGATTTTTAGTGCATGTGGCTAAGTCAAGGATACGTAGGCTAAAAAATAAATGTAGATGTTAGGATTATATTCCAACACCATTTCACGATCCGTTTGTGACAAGTAAGAGTCTCATCCCTACTCTTGCATTACATTACCTTTTATGCAATTTTAACAGTGAATTTTAAGCTAGAAAAGAGGATTTTAAAATTTAGGTCGTCAGCGACCATTGCAAGTATGGTCATCGAACACATGATGGTCATGCTCGAGCCCAAAGGTTCACGTGATTCCATCGCACTGTTTTGAAAAACAAGCGCGATGGCGACGAGAGCGATTTTTGGAGATTAAAAACTCATTTTAAAGAAAAAAGTGTTGAATTGTATCCATGGAAGAAGCATTAAAATGTGTTTAAATGTTGTTTGTAGGAGAAATATGGTCCTAGAGTGGAAATAAAGAGGCCATGAGGCCGAGGATCACCAAGAATATAAGGATCCAACATGCATAGATGCTTTGAGGTATTGTGGCCTACTGAAATTCTTCCGGACCATAGGGTTGAGGGCACAGATGGAGTTGCTACCCTATCTTATCAACCTTTGGGATGTAGATCGAGAGATCTTCATCATCAAAGGGCAAGAACTGGGACCGGAGGAAATAGAAATATATTTCATCATGGGATTATCTCATCGAGTAGAAGCCATTCAACTCTTTGGATCTCGCCAAGGAGGTGAGAGTACCAAGATTCTAGTCCATAGATATTGTCCTGGTGTCGAGATAACTAACGGAGGTAAGGTGAAGATTGAAACAATCACCAATAACCTCGTTCTGAGAACAATATTGTTCACCATGGTGCATGTATCTGGCATGCAAGCTCTTCATGAGGCTTCCAAGTCTCAGTTTCAGTACGTTATTGCTTGTTTGACCCCCACCATCTTCAACTGGTGTGGAGGTCTTTTGGCGAACATGAAATGCCAACTGACCAAGGGTAAGCACAAACACCTAAAGTAGTTCGGGTTTGGTTCCATACTGGTGACCTTCTTCTTGGAGTGAATACCACTCTTCTGGTATCAGTGGGCAGAAGTACCACATCCTGCCCCCCAAGATCTGAGGCTCGTGAGATGGAGCCAGCTCATGCCTCGAGGAGGCACGAGTCAACATATGCACTATCCACCATAGTTCTTCACGTGGCTTGAACACCAACTACTTATGGTGGATGACTATGCTTATGCTGGCATAGATTTCAAAGGGGATCCAAATCTACCTCTGCCACCAGGCGAACAGTGGACCAACGCAGGTAAAAACTTGTTTTTTGAAATTTTTTTCAAGTTTTATGATTTTTATGAGAGTGTAAACTAAGACTCAACTCATGATAAATGTGCAGATGTGGGACCAAAGAGACCAGCAGGCATGTTGCCAATAGCACGGTGAGTTGCCCATCTGATAGTGACTATGGACTACGAGGAAGGGGCTGACCCCTTATCTGAGATGGAGCACAATATGGAAGCCATCACTTGAGGGGTTCCAAATTACGCCACTATTGACGATGTTCCACTGCGATGGCAGAGACACACAGTGGGAGTCTCTGCGAGACTGCATTGGCTGCTAGGCCGAGTGATCAGAGCAATCATGTGCTACCATGAGCACCATGCAATTTGATAGTTCTTCTAGTATTTTACACATTTTGTAGGCTTTGAAAGCTAAGTGTCTCAGAACACTCCATTTTTTGACATTTTGATGTAAACACTCCAGCAGATGAGATATATATATATATATATATATAGATATATGCATGTTATATTTCTACTTATGTATTCATAACATGATTTATTTTTACGAATGACACAAATGTCTATCAAGAACAAAATTTTCTAATGCATTCATTAGTGTATTTAAATTACGTGGAATATGTTGATATGTAATGTAATCAAAATTTCTTTCCAGCAATATAACACATAGATACATACGCAATATTTGTGGATTTCTTACTGAATAATGATTGTTTAATTGTAACACAATGAGTTGTGAATCCAACTTAACAACTAAATCCCTAATGCCAACAGCAACTACTTCTGACAAGAGTTTAATAACTGCACTATACTCAGCGATATTATTGGTTGTTCGACCAAGGCAGATACCTTGTAAGTTAATCATCTCACCACTAGGGTCATATAGTACCCATGCTACGGAAGAGAGGTTTTGTGTGCTACGACAAGCACCATTAGAAAAACCAACGTAATGACGTGATGAGATCTGCAAACTGAGTGGAACACATGGTAAGCAGAAAAACATATGTCTGCAAAGCAAACAAAGACACCAAAAAAGAAAAATGCACACTAATGTACAAATGTTATCATACGAATTTCATGCATAATACTTTTTGAGATACAACCCATTACGGGGTTGTGACAATGTATTTCCCTCATAATCACATAGCTCATAGGCACCTTTCTGTAAAACACGCTTGACAATGTAGGGACCATGCCACATAAGTTCGAACTTTCCTACCCCCAATTTATCGTTGGCTTGATCATGAAGGAGGACCAAGTCACCCTCAGCGAAAGTGCGAGGAGAAACGGTTTGGTCAGAATGAGCTTTGACTCGTTTCTTTTGAGCTTCGATGACTATCGTAGTGATGTGACAAGTCTTGTCGAGTCTCTCAAGATATAGTAGTCGCTCCTCTTCAGGTGAGGTATTCGAAAGAAGTTTGATAACTAGCTTAAGCAAAGGGATTTCGCATTCGATTGGAAGATTTGCCTCTAAACCGTACACCAGCTGGAACGGAGTGAATCCAGTGGCCATCTTAGCAGAAGTTCGGTAAGCCCAAAGAGCTGAGAAAAGCATTAAATTCCAATCTTTTTTGTGCTTCCCAATGGTACATTGAAGCATAGTAATCAAAACCTTATTGACTGCTTCAACTTGGCCATTGGCCTGTGGATAATATGGAGTCGAGCTATCATGTCGAAGGCCCAACTGAGCGGTTAACTCTGCCATCATGTGCTGACAAAAATATGATCCATGGCCAGTTATGATAGCTTGAGGGACACTGAAACGTGCTATAACGTAGTTAAAAAGGAATTGCACGACAGTAATACCGTCAGCATTATATGTAGGCATCACCTCAACCCATTTCGTAAAATAGTCAACGACGACGATGATATAACCATGCCCCCCTGGCAGAGTAAGGGTTACATGTCATGTAAGTAGTGCCCCATCTAGAAAATGGGCCAATGGTAATTACGGGGTGTAGGGGTGTGGGTGGGGCACGCTGCTTGCAGTTGAAAATCTAGCATTCATGGCATTTTTGGACAGCTAGAATGTAATCTTTAAAGATAGAAGGCCAGAAATAACCGATACGAAGGATCTTCTTAGCAGTGGCATATCCAAACATATGACCACCACAGGCACCAGAGTGGCAATCATTTAGGACCTGCTCAGCTTCTTCAAGGTTGAGACATCTGCGAAGGATAGAGTCCACACCAACCCGATACAAGGTATCACCGAGGGTCCGATAGGGTTGGGATTGATGTTGGATGCGGTGTCGGTCCGATCAGGACAACTCAGATTAGAAGGTCTAGGTTTGGAGATAAACAATAATGTCTCCATACCAAGGGTCAATAGTGTTGATCAGAAACAATGTTTCATCAAGAATCTGCTCAATAAAATCGGTTGGGGTGCTTGTAGATGGAACAACAAAGATTAACTCAGCAAAGACGAGCGATTTCTTTTATTTGTCAGCAATTAATTCCAAATCAAACTCCTGCAGGATGATGATCCATTTGGAGTATTTTCTCCCAAGTAACTGGCGAGTCAGTATATATGTCATTGGGTTTCAATCATAAATCATGGTGGTTTTCCATAAAGGATATAGTGTTGAAACCTTTGGACAACATGAACCACCGCCAAAGAAAGCTTCTCGACATGAGCATAGCGAGACTCAATATCAAGAATATTCTGGCTTAGATAATAAACCACGTGCTCATTGTCGTCATCATTGTCATAAACTAATACCATAGCAATGGTGGTATCAGTTGCATCCAAATACAGGAAAAAATCATAGCGGTAATTGGGAGGATGCAGTAAAGGAGAACTAATCAGGGCTTTCTTTAAAGCATCGAATGATTCTTGGAAACTTCATCCCAGATAAAAGGGATCCCCTTCTTAAGTAAGCGAGTATAACCTTTGGCAAGTTCAGCGTAATCAAGAAGAAATCAATGAAGAAAATTAGTTTTTCCCTGCAACCTCCGCAGTTGCAGCAGTGATGAAGGTGTTGGCATTAGGATACAAGTGTTGTACTTTATGGCAACTCACAAGTCAGTTCAGATTTGATAAAAGGAAACTCACATTGTAACAGGTCAATTCAGAAGTTACGGGTCATTGGTAGAGGAGAACAAGAAGTTGGAACAAAGGTCTACTGATCATAATCAAGAAGTTAAAGGAAAATGATGTTTTCATATAGTTTAAGTTGTATACGCATGTTCACCTTATCAAAGCAACGTATACACGTAGGTTCACAGAAAAAAAGGATCTTATACATATGCACGCACTTTCACAAGAGGAAAAGCATGTATGGGTTGGAAAATCAAGGAAATTCAAGTTTAAAGAATACCAAGGGTCAATACCATGGTATTAGCCCATAATATTGAGCGGAGTAATGACTATTTGATCCCGTCCAAGAATACCACAGGCTCTAAGTGTTGTTTTGGTCTGAGATATTGAGAAAGGCCAAAAGCTATATAAGGAGGAGAAGGTCAAAGGGCCAAGTGTGCAAGTCAAATGGTTTCTCAGGAATACTTCTATCTAAAGTATATTTTATGTTGTAGCGACTATGATTATGATATGATATGAAATATTTTGTGCACCTTGGATACAATGTTGGATCAGGATCATGAGACCTAAAATGACTTATCATTGTATAATCTAATATTGGTTGGGCTAGATTTGATTGCTTACGCATGTTTTATTCTTTAAATGTCATGATCTGGGTATGTCTAAAGTCCGGAATAGCAGCAAAGTTGTAAGTTAATATTTGTAGATTTATACGATGTTTCGCCTTGGTAAAGGCACGTATACACACAGGTTCAACTCTTCCAAGTAGCGTATGCAAAAGAAAAGCCTGTTGTTCATAAATGATTGATCTATCTGATTAGTGTTGTTGTTTTACTGTTGTCTGTCAATGAAGTCTTCTTAGATCTGAAAGTAAAACTGAATGCATAAGGAGTTTGTGTCTGATTGATTGATTGATTAAGTGAGAATGGTTATCTTTGTTGCTGACTGTTTAGATATCGATAATTTGACAATAGATCTTTAGATTGTTATTGGTTGGTATAGTTTTGATTCAGAGGTTTTATGACCCAGTAATTTTTGGAGGTATACATAGGTTTGGTTAAAGTAAGTAGCATATACACGCAAGTTAGGATCAGTAAAGTAGCGTATGCATTCTGATGTATGATTTTTGAGGTTGTAATTGGTTCTGAATGATGGTGCAGGTTTTTGGGTTTAGCATAGTGTTCTGGTGACAGTGATCTGACTATTCAGATTAACTGATTACTGGTTGATGCAGTTTGAGTTTCAAAGTTTCTGATTGGTCTAGTTTGAAAATTTGATTAAACGAGGCTTTCATATTGTGTTGTTGTGTACCAGGAGCATCCAGTCTGAAAATTAATGAAACGTGGTCCCTGGAGGAAGAAAGAAGGTCGCAGCCTTCTGTAGGTCAGCGCTTACATAATCGTAAACATATCAGCTAGTACAAGAGCTATGGGGTTGTAGCTCCCTTCCATTAGAAGCTGGAAAATGAGAGAAGGTTGTAGCCTTCTGCATGTGGGTGCCTGTGTACTGGTATGATTCTGCACCAGTACAAGATTGTAAACCGATTTTCTTTATATTAAGAAGACAAAGATGACAGCAGCAGGTCATTTTTCTCCTGCATTAGGTTTCCACCTTAAATCTTGGTGTTCATGTGTGTTGCTTATGTGTGACAGTTTATTATGTTATTACTGCACATAGTTACTGTATAATAAGATGTTGATGCACTGATTAAAGATCAACACATGATAAATTAACTAAATCATAAGTTCTCTAGGCATACGTTGGTTTCTTTAATCACAGTAGCGTGCACATGCAAGTTCACTTCACTGAAGTAGTGTACATAAATCTGATTGGGAAATGAAATATTATTGAATTATAAATACTCGTTCACCCCCCCTCTCAGTATTATTTCCAACAATTGGTATCGGAGCAGGTCCTTCCGAAGAAGCTTGATTGCTTGAAGAGAGATCTTTCAAGATGAATAATCATGAAGGCATGGGATCTATCAGACCATCAATCTTCAATGGGAACAACTTGGTTTATTGGGAAATAAGAACCAGAGCCTATCTTCAATTGCTTGGAGCTGATGTTTGGGAAATTGTGGAAGGAGGATACTAATTTCCAGTAACAATCCCTACAGATACAGCAGGTAATAAGTTATACGAAACAAATGCCAAAGCAGTCAATACTTTATTAGGAAGTCTGTCAGAATTAGAATTCGTCAAAGTCTTACAACTCAATACATCTAAAGAGATATGGGACAAAATCATTCAAAGCTACGAAGGAGACTCCCAGGTAAAACGTGCTAAGCTCCAAACTCTCAGAATTCAGTATGAAACTCTTAAGATGCATAGTGATGAAAGTATTTCTAGTTAATTTTTTCATGTAGATGAGATTGTTAATTGTATGAAGAATCTGGGTGAAGAGATAAAGGAGGTTGCTTTAGTAGAGAAAATTTTGAGATCCTTGTCTTCTAAATTTGAGTCAAAAGTATCTGTCATAGAAGAAAAGTAGGATCTTCAATCTATTACTGTGGTTCAACTTCACAGAAATCTAACTTCCTTTGAAATGAGCAAAGGAGTTCCATCAGATATGAGAGACGCTGCTTTCAAAGCTTCAGCTAAAGGAAAAGAAAAGGAAGAGCACAATGAATCAAAATATATTTCATAAGAAGAAGATGAGGTAAACTTTGTCAAGAAGCTTCAACGGGGCTCTGGAAGATTCAGAGGTAAGCTAGCATTCAAATTATTTTCTTGTGGTAGAGTTGGTCATTATGCTGCAAAATGTCCTCATAAAGATAATTATGAAAAAGGAAAGGAATCTGTAAGAGGCTATAGAAAATAGGTTGTTAATAGAAGAAGTTAACATAGTCATGAAGATAGTGATGGATTATCTAATAGTGATGAAGATGAAACTGAACAAGATTATAAACTACTCATGGCTTATGATAATGATGAATTTTTGGATGCCTTAGAAGAGGAAGACTTTCTTGAAGAAATCACTAAACTCAAAATCTATTTGGAAGAAAAGAATATGATCATAGACAAGTTGACACATCAATTCACTAAGAGAGAAAAGAATAATGAAAACCTAGAATGTGAAGTTGTGGGTCTAAGAAAAGAACTTGAGAAGACAAAATATCTTAATCTTAGATTTGCTAAAGGATAAGAAACTTTAAATGAAATCATCAAGGTTCAATGTTCTCCTCTTATAAAGAAAGGTCTTGGATATACTGAAGAATCATGCCAATCAAAAAATCCATCAGCATCCACCAAAAGCTATCTTGATGCAACAAATACCAATGAATAGTATGTCAATCATCAGCAAAAGCCTAAAAGTACTCATCAAGTAAATCATGCTCAATTTACTCCAACGATGACTATCAATAGAAGCATCAACCAAAAGGTAAAAAATAAAAAAGATTCTATGATCACATAAACTTATTTAATGGATAATGTTTTTCATGCCATAACTTTGGGCATAAGGTTGCTCAATGTGTTGCTTACAAAACTATCATGACTAGAGAAGCACGAAATCAAAGGAGCATAACAGGAATCAAGAAAAGTTTTTACAATAACTTTTTTCCTATGAAATTGAATGTTCATTTTGTAATAACTTTGGTCATGAAGAATCTAAATGCAGGAGAAAATTTCGGCGAACACTTCAAAAGGAGCAAACATCATTAAATTCCAGGGTATGGAGAAAGAAGGAATTTCAATCACAAAGATGTGGCATAGCTCTGTTTGCAGAAGGACAAGAAAATCAGTGGTACATTGACAGTGGATGCTCTAAACACATGACAGGTGATAAAGAGAAACTCCATTCATATAATGATTTAGAAAAAGAAAAGAATGTCCCTTTTGGAAATGACACACTAGTTGTCATTAAAGGTAAAGGTTCTGATTATTTGAAAGAAAAGTTTAAAGCTGGAAATGTCATGTATGTTGATGGTTTAAAACATAACTTGTTGAGTGTCAGTCAAATGTGTGATCAAGGTAATGAAGTTGTGTTTCTATCAAACGGATGTGTGGTTCATGAGCTTGATACAGGAAAGACAGTAGTCAAAGGTACAAGAACTCCAAACAATCTATACATAATGAAAGGAGGACAAAAAAAAAATGCTATCTAAGAAAAACAGATGAAAACTGGTTATGGCACAGAAGATTGGGGCATCTAAGCTTTTCTTAAATAAGAAAAACATGCAGGCTCAAGGCGGTTCATGATCTTCCAGATATCAGCATCCCAGAAAATACCATATGAAAACCATATCAAGTCGGTAAGAAAACTAGAGTTCATTTCAGTGAAAAAGAAGAATCAGAAAGTAAGCCTATTGAACTCATCCATACTGATTTGTGTGGACTAGCAAGGAAAAAGTCACCTCGTGGAGAAGAATAATTTATTTTATTCATTGATGATTTCTCTAGAATGTGTTGGATAGGTCTACTAAATCATAAAGATTAAGCATTTGAAAAGTTTAAAGCCTTCAAAGATTTAGTTGAAAATGAATCAGATCGAAAAATAAAATATCTCAGATATGATCGAGGGGGAGAATTCATATCAAATGAATTTTTTTATTTTTGTGAACAACATGGAATAAAAAGGCAGTTCTTTGTTGCCAAAACTCCTCAACAAAATGGCGTAGTGGAAAGAATGAATAGAACAGTTCAACAAATGGCTCGAGCTATGCTTGATGAATCTGGAACTCCTGCCACCTTCTGGGGTGAAGCTGCATTTACTGTTGTGACTATTCTCAACAAAGCTAATGTTCGGGTAAATAGTGATCAAACTCCATATGAACTTTGGTATGGTAAGCCTCCTACTGTAAAACACTTTAGAGTTTTTGGAAGCAAATGTTTCATCAAAAAGACTGATGAAAAACTTGGTAAGTTTGAACCCAGAGCAGACGAAGGAATTCTTCTTGGTTATTCATCCAGAAGTAAAGGATACAAATGTTATAACAAGAGACTTTAGAAAATTGTTGAATGCATTGATGTAGTAATTGATGAAGCATGCAGAAATCTGGAACAGACAAAGGATGATGATAATGAGGAAGATGGTGAATGCTTTCTTGTATCAAATCAAAATGATATAGAGGAAGAAACAAATGAAGCATCAAAAGAATATACAACTGACAGGGAAAAGACTCCATCTGGATATTGTCAAAAGAATCATCCAAAATCTCAAATTCTAGGAGAAAAAGGGTCTGGAGTACAGACAAGAAAAATCTTGCAGGAACTTCCAGTTATATAGAACTACTATCCTCCATAGAACCACATAATGTTAATGAAGCTATCAAAGATGAATGTTGGGTTAAGGCAATGAATGAAGAACTTGACCAAATTGAAAATAATGATACTTGGGAACTAGTTCCTAGAACTCTTGATAAAAATGTTATAGGAACAAAATGGATATTCAAGAATAAATTGAATGCAAATGGAGAGGTTATTAGAAACAAAGCAAGACTTGTATGTAAAGGGTATGCTCAACAAGAAGGTATAGACTTTGAAGAAACATTTGCACCTGTTGCTAGACTTGAAGCCATAAGAATGTTTCTTGCTCTTTCAAGTTTTTGGAAATTCAAAGTGTATCTATGATTGGAAGTCTTCTCTATCTAACAAGATGTAGTCTTAGCTCTAACAATGAATCACCTACAGTGAATCAACCATCCTACAGATCTATGATTGGAAGTCTTCTCTATCTAACAGGTACCAGACCTGATATCATGCATGCGATAGGAATTGTTGGAAGGTTCCAAGAAAATCCAAAGGAATCACATCTTCAGGCTGTAAAAATAATATTCAAATATCTTCAAGGAACTCAAGACTTTGGTCAATGGTATCCTAAAGATACAGATCTTACTCTTCATGCATATACAGATGCAGATTGGGTGGGAAATGTTGATGATCGAAAAAGCACCAATGGAGGTGCTTTCTGTTAGTGTCAGCGTCTTCACACTGCCATCAATGATCAAAATCTGCTCTTTTGCATTTGCATGATAGGAGTCCCATACTGATGAGTTTGCATTCCGTTAGGTCATGGATTCACTGATGGTAGGGTTTTCTTCAATTTTTCCCTCATGATATGTACTTGTTGATCCTCTTTCATATATTTCAGTCATGGCTCATGTTCACTTTGCAATTCATTTCAATAGGTCTTAGGGTTTGGTCTCATTAGGTTTTAGGGTCCCACCATGGTCAAATCCAATAATTACATGCCAATAATGATCAACAAGGACATGAGGAGGCCAATAATGATTGGTAAAGCCATAATTTATCATTTTGAAAGCCTAATGTAGTTCTCACCTCAAAACTTGTTTTGAGATGAAAATAGAGCATTTTGTTTTTATTTCTATTTATGATGTAATTTCATGTTTTCATATGTAATATTGGTCCCCAGCTGCTCCTAAGCATCTTGTGATGTTTCCAAGCACCTGCCACTACAAAAATCAAGTCATCTAGAGCATCAATCCACCTGCAAGAGCAAAAGAGAATAAACCTAAAAAACAAAGCATTTAAAAGGACAAAGAGACATTACAAAAATAGGTTTTTCAAACGCAAAAATTAAAAGGAAGTTCATATATAAACTCATTCTCTTCTATTTTCATGCCATTGTGTCATTTTTCAAATCAAAGGAGCCAAGGAGAGAAGAAAAATAGGGTTGGCGCAACGCTTAGAGAGAAAGGCGTGCGCTTCTGGAATTTTTGACTCGGCGCTACGCTCCTAGGAAGTGGCACTGTGCTTAGAGGCCGATTTCACAGTGTAAATATCAACGGGCACTGTGCTTATAGGGTGGTGCTCCGCTCCTGGGTTGTGGTGCTGTGCTTAGGCCATCTAAGCCAAAAAACGCTCCTAGCTTCCGATTTATGCCAAATTTCCACCTATTCAACACTTGGCAAGTAAGTATCATTGTTCCTCTTGCTATTTAGTTTGCATATATGAAGAATTTCATGGTTTTTCACTCTCAAATATAACACCCTAATCTCCACTATAAAACCCTAGTTCTTTGATTCTCCCTACCACTCACCTCATAAACTAAACCCTTATCCCCACCACTATTATCACCTTCTACCACCAATTTATTATTCCTTAAATCCTCTCCCTCTCATGTTTTTCCAATAGCTTCACGTACATCCATTCCTCCAAGCCATTGCACATACCACCCATCCCATACATTGTTAAAGCTGTGCAAACTAAGAGAGTCAGCCAAATCATGGACAAAGGTAGTGATTTTAAGTATGAGGAGGAGACAACCAGTGACAGTTATGTAGAGAGACATAGGCAAAGAAAGCCTCACAAGGTAGGAACAATCATAAGAGAAGATCCCACCAGTTTAAGAGAATTACAGGCTTGCTCACTTGCAATCTCTTGTTTCAGACACCAAGGATGTTTTGAGTTCTGTGAACTAGTGGAAAGAGCTCAGTTTCACCATGAGTTGGCCAAACTTTCGGTGGCTCATTTGCATAACTATGAGGTGACACTTGCCGTAGTAACCTTAAAAATATCACCAGCTGTCATTTTAGAGGCCACTAGAATCCCTAATGTTGGTGAGAAATGGTACAAGGGTCAGGACCTTGATGAGCATTACTATGAGACTTACATCAAGCCTCAGTACAGGAAACAAGTGAAGAGGCTTTTCCCCTTTAAATTTTTGGAGAGCAGGTATGTTCGTTTGATGAGGATTATCATCAAATATTTCACTTGTGAAGGTAGATTCTCTCGGTTGTATGCTTACCATATCAGACTCCTCATGCACTTCACCAAGGTAAAGATGATGAATCTCCCATACTTATTCTTTAGAAATATTGACAAAATAGCTTACCTTGTGCAGAAGAAGTCATACCCTCAACAGTTGAACAACATCTATCATTACTTCTTGATCAAAATCATTGTTCTTCACCGTCTCAGCCTTCTTAACATTCCTTGGGAGACTTTCATTGCTCATGAGATGTTCAAAGGTCCACAGATCCCTTCACCAGTGCATCAAGAAGAAGGTGGGCCTTCTAGCCATGGGGAAAGAAGGAAAGAGGTCAAGGAAATCAAAATTGCTAAGATGCTAGTGTACTTGACATATCAGAGAGGCACAAGGATACTTTTTGTAGCTGCTAGGCAATTGTTTGCTTCACAAGATGTGGAAGGGACCTTGCCTTCTTCATCAGTCCACAGACAAATGTTATCTCCACAAGGTGTGGAAGGGGCTTTGCCTTCTAAATCGAAAAAACAGGTACATGTTGAGCAATTGAGCAAAGGCAAGGAAAAAGTGTAGGAGGAAGATCTTGGTGATGAGGAGGAAAGATATTTTGACTTGATTGAGCATGAGGAGCCACAATAGCATTATACTGATCATGGAGTTGATATCATCGACCTGGAGGCTCAGGATGAAAAAACCATCAAAGGCATCATCATTCAAGAAAGGTAGGCTCAAATACAAGCTTTGGCAAACAACTTAGAGAGAGACAAGTTCATCATCAAATACTTGGAACAAGAAAACAAACAGTTGAGTGACAAACATGTCCTCATGGAGCTGGAAATGATCAAAGCAAACAGGTAAATGGCCAAAGAGGCTCATGCCACATTGACTCCTATTGAGCAGGAGATTGAAAATGATAGGGGAACTTGGCTTGAGAGGGTCAACATACATCTTTACGGGCTTATTTAGAAGGCCAACAAGGATAAGAAAATGCTCCAACACATGGCATACCATTACAAGACCCACAACAAAATTTGTAACATGATGATTAGAAAGTTAAAGGCTAGGCTATGGAGAGCTTTGGAAGAGAAAGAGGAGAAAGACAGATTGAAGATGTTGGTTGAAGCCTCCCTAGACCATCAAAGTAGTTGATGGTGGTGTTCTATGCCAAATTTGGGAAAATTTTGAGAAGTTTTTGCATTTTTGAAATTTTAAAATTCACAACACATAAATTTTGCCTAAAAGCGCAGCACCACCGACGCTGCGCTTTTTCCTGGGGAATCCATTGGAGAAAAAGTTGAAGTTTTTGGATTCAGAATGATGAGGACATGCACCTTGGAAATTTTCAGAAGTTTTGGAGCAGATCTGGTCCACCAAAAGGTCCAAAAACTACCAAAAAATGACCTCTCTGCCTCTTTTTGGACACACAGAATCAGTCTTGGGAGACTTAAGTTTTGAGGGGTCAAATGACTTCCAAATTCAAAAATTCTAGGTGTTATAGAAACTAAACTTGAAGGCCTTTCCAATGAGCTATCATGGGATAAATTGGGCTAAGGGGAAGGCCTCCAAAATCAGGTGGAAAGTGGCACTGCGCTTAGGACCAATGGCGCTGCGCTTAGGGCCATTTTGCTCAAGAAACTAAAATTCGCCTGTTTTGACTGTGAATTTGATTTCTCTCTCCTCATGGATGATTTCACTGATGTAATTGATGACATGGCATGTAAATGTAATGGTAAAATGGTGTTAGAAGGTAGATTCATTAGTTAGAAGTGGTTTTGAGGCAAATGAATCAGTTTCCCTTCTTTTAGAGGCAAGTTGTTTGACTGCCTATATTCCTGGTCCTTGTTTGGAAATGGTTGAAATAACGCCTCTTCTCATGGTTTCAACCCTTGATGGTTAGGATGAGTGATTGCAATGTCTATATGATTTATTTTCTTTCTCATTTTCAAGGGGTGGATTCAGTTGGATGCTCATGTACTGAACACTTATCATTTTGTAGCAGTTTTGGCAGGAAACTAATAAAGCTGCAACTATTTTTATGGGATTCCTGTGGTATGGCCTTTAGCATGTGTTTCTTCTTCTGTTAATATTTTCTCATGTTATTTATGTATGCCTCTTTCATATAATTGCTTATGATTGGTTGTTTTCAATTCAGATAGGTGGAATGCATTAGGTTTAAAGCTCTGCCTTGGGAAAACACCAGTATTTCATGTTTTCATCTGTTTAGGAAGGATTCTTGACTTGCTCAGGCCCTTCTTAGCTCCTCACCAGTCTAGCCCTCACTCCATCAAGCTTTAAGGTGCTGAAGATCATATCTACCTTGCCCCATAGAATCCCCTGCAATTTTGACTTAGTTTCCCAGACCCAAATTTCCCAGCTCCTCTGATCTGGAAAAAAACACCAACCAATTCAATAAAAACCCTTGAGCTACTATACCTAGCATAAAATATTGTTCCTGATCTAGTCATTTTGATTGAGATCCATTAGTAGAGATCCCTCTCTCGGCCTTGTAGGGCTAGCTACAAGGCTAAGCTTGGTTTGTGGTTACCCTAGAATTGCCTCCCTTCAGCCTGAGGTCACTCTAGGCAATAACATACTGGCAACCATACTGGGGACACAGAATCTCATTACACCCCAACACTATTTGGTTCTTTTCAAGAAGTTCTGAACTTTTGGATGATAAGTTTAGAATTCATTAGGCTGAAAATTGGAAAGTTGTAAAGCAATAAGAAAATCTTTAGAATTTGAACATATTTGCTTCGAGAAGGTACACCAGATCCAACCCGGATCCCAATCCTCCAGACATTGTTAGTGAGCCTCAACGCATTGGCCGAAATTATAAGAAAGTTGCAGAGAGACCTACTGTAAATCAAGAACAACCAAGTAAAAATTCCCTCATTAGAGTCAATTCATTCCCAGAAAGTTTAGACACCTTGCAAGATCTTGAATTTGATTTTAATTTTGAGCAAAGTCTATTCCACGGTAAGTCTTTAAGTTGGATTGACCAAACAATTTTTGATCCTTCCATATTTCAAGATAATTCTAATTCACAGAGTTCTTATTCATAGCTTCTTCATACTCTTGATTTCATACAAAGCATTTCTGCAGAATCAGCGTGCAAGTCTCGTACCCCATTCATTGAATTCCGAGACATTTTCACTCAAACTAGCCCTCATCCTGCACTTTCTTCTCCACATATTAATCAGGTAACTCAGACTATCACCAATATCCCTGAGCTTTCAAAATCGACATCCACTACTCTCAGTTCAGTAGTATTCCCATCAATTTCCGAAGTCCATTGTCAACCTCAATTTATACCTACCCTTCCCCTTCAACCTATCATATCTAATCAAAAACCTATCACCCCTACTCCTCCATCAACCACTCCATTAAACCCAAGTAGTCCAACCGTTGTTTCAAATCCACCTCGAGTCATGGCTGCCCGATATGCACCCCTTGTTCTGCCTCAGAATCTGGATAATATGCTCGCTGATTACCAAAGTAAGATACCTCTTTTTGATGCCACTCAAAGTATTACATCGCAGCAACATGTTGACAGAATGAATGACTTCTTCAACCTTCATGAGGTATATGTAGAAAATGTGACTATGAGGTTATTTGTGAAAATTTTTGGAGGCGAGGTTCGAAAATGGTTCCGAACTTTACCAACAGCCTCTATCAACACTTTGTCGATTATGCATAAACAATTCCTAGAACGGTGGGAGGTAAAGAAGAACCCACTCCAAATTTTATCTGAGTATGCAAATATGAAAAGGAATGCGGGTGAAAGTGTGCAAGATTGCTGTGTGAGGTTCAATGCAGTTTATAATGCTATTTCGGCTGACATTAAACCACCGATGGGGTTAGCATTGCTCAGATTTCTAGACGATTTCGATGTTGATATGGCATATTAGTTACGAGAAAGAGATCCTACCACACTTGAAGATATGCATAAGAACGCTGTAAGTCTAGAAGCAAATTTGTTGGCCAAAAGAGCAAGAATGAAATCTGAAAAGAAGGTGACTATAAAGGAAGAAGCATCTACCTCAGATGTTAAGGCGGATAATTTGGTCCGGAAAATTGAGAAGATGTTAGACCGACTGACTGTTGCAGATAAACCTGAAACACCAATTATGAATCCAAACTTCAGAGGATAGTAGTAGCCCCAATTCAGGATTAAACAAAGGGAGCAAAAGGCACAAGATCAGATAGCACAACAACAACAAGTCAGAACTCCTTTGCAGCAAAACAATGTGCACGAAATAGAGGATGAAGATGATGATGATCCGATGGTTGAGGCAAATCATTTCTTCACTGCCGATGGTTTGCCCATTTTTCTGATGGAAGATGAAGAATATTCGGAGGTTCCAGGTACCCAAAGGGATGATGATTACATACTAGCAAATGAGGCAGTTTTGGAGGATGAGTCGGATGATTATCAGCAAGGATATATGAATGCATTGACAACATAGAAGAAGCAATATTCATTGAGAAGCATAGATGTACCAGTTAGTCCAATTCAAAAAAGAAAGGAAGCACAATCCAAGAATGACTCCATAAACATTAAAAAGAAAGGGAAAGAGCCTGTTGATCCGACTTCTAGCAAAGGACCATCAGCAAATAGCATTGCAAATGAGAAGAAAAATCAGCAAAGTGCAACAAAAGAAAGAGCAGGAGAGGAAGGACCTTCCTGTTAAAGAGGTAGAGAAGGTTTCAACTTTTAGTTTAGAAAATGAAATTACTAAATTAAAAGTTTCAATTCCTTTGACTGAGTTCATTAAGAACAACAGCTATAAACACCAAGTGTCCAAAATTTTGCATATAGATCCTTTATCTGATATGGTCAATGTAGAAGATGATCATCCTGAGCTCATTTTTGGCCCTGCCTTAGAAGGTCAGTCCAAGGATAGTGAAGTTCCTCCATTTTATATAAGCCTTAGACTACACGAGTATGTTCTCCATAATGCCATGTTCGACTCTGGAGCTTCCCATAATTTGATGCCAAAAGCCATTATGGAGAAATTGGGCCTTGACATTACTCGAAAATATCATGACCTGTACTCTGCTGATTCTGGTAGGGTCTGTTGTATTGGTCTTATCAAAGACTTGGTGGTATCTTTAGACCAAATTCCAGCCAAGAATGTTTTGATGGATGTGGTTATTGCTGACATTCCACCACGGTTTGGTATGCTTTTGTCCAAATCGTGGGGTGAAAAAATTAAAGGAACTTTACAACTTGATTTCTCTTATGCTACCATTCCCGTGTTTGGCCAATTGAGAAAACTATATAGGGAGAAGAAAATGAAATGCATGATTACTAGCAAGGAGAAACTACTCAATCATCCAATAAACGTTGTACATATAGATTTAGAATCATTTTTACTATATTCAAATAGTGGTTTGAATGATGTTGATAGTCAGTTAGTTGAAGTAGAAGATATTCCAGAGATTTCAAATTTTTTTAGAGTAGCCCTTGATCAAGAAAGACAGAAAATACTAAGTTCTTCTGAGCAGTCCACATACAACCAGCAGCAAAAAGGCAGTGTACAACAAAAAAAAGAAGAGATCATTCAAGGTAAGGAAGAGAAGGAAACATAATTTCAGCATCTAGAAGAAGAGGCAGGTCTTTGGAGCATGGATTTTGATGGAGCCGTGGGTAAAGATGATGCTGGCATAGGGATTTGGATTCGGAGCCCTGCTTTCCGGCCTGACAAAGTTTCTAGTAATGTTAGAGTATGTTCTTACAAATTGACCTTTGAGTGCTCTAACAATGAAGCAGAGTATGAAGCTTTGATTGCAGGTCTGAAAATTTTGAAGAAGTTAAATGCAAAAATGATTTCAATTTATGGAGATTCAGAGTTGGTAATCAAACAGGTAAAGGGAGAATATCAAGCAAAGCACCCGCAGATGAGAGCCTACGGAAATGTAGTCCTAGACATCTTGCGAATGTTTCCTGATTATACCTTGACAGCTGTACCCCGAACTCAGAATATTATTGCAGATTCACTCACCACTACTGCAAGCAATTTGAAGATCCCAATGAACTCCAACAACAAGTTTGAAATTCATGTCAAACATAGGCTTGCTGTTCCAGACAATTTAAGTTATTGGCAAGTGTTTTGGGATGATAATGAAATCAATACCTTTTTGCAGAATGAAGGAAATTACAAGGATGCTTCCATAGATGATGATTATGATACCGACGAACAAGAGATTGAGGTGAACCAGATGGATATATTGCCGCTAAAAGACAACATTATTCCTAAAGGTCTCATACCATTAGAAGAACTTTTTGATCAAGATGATGTGGCTAGAAAGCCGAGCTTAGTGCCTATAGATAAAGGAGTGGAGGATGTCAATCTTGGAACAGCAGACAAGCCCAAGTTTATGAAATTGTCCAAAACATTGTCTCTCAAGGTAAAGACTAAATATGTTAGATTGTTATCTGAATTTTCTGATGTGTTTGCTTGAGATTATTCAGATCTGAAGGTGTATGACAAAGATATAATTCATCACAGAATTCCCATCAAGCCAAATCAGAAGCCATTAAGATAGAAGTTGAGAATAATCAACCCAAATTTGTTGCCTTCTATCGAGAAAGAAGTAAACAGATTATTCAAAGCTAGTATAATTGTCCCAAACAGGTTTTCTGATTGGATTTCGAATCTAGTTTCAGTACGAAAGAAGGCCGGAGAAATAGGATTGTGCATAGATTTCCGGAACCTTAACAAGGTATCTTTGAAGGACAATTAACCACTTCCAAAGATGGATCATATCCTGCAAAGAGTGGTTGGAGCATGCGCATGTCACTACTCGACGGATATTCAGGTTATAATCAGATTCTGGTGCATGAAAATGACCAAGACAAACTGCATTTACAACACCTTGGGGAACTTTTCATTATGCTAAAATGCCATTCGGTTTGAAGAATGTTGGAGCCACATTTCAACGAGCAATGGACATCACTTTTGCTAATGAAAAGGATGTATTTCTAGTTGTATATTTAGATGATTTGACAGTGTTTTCAGGGTCCGATGATGAGCATCTACACCATTTAAAGATTGTGTTTCAGAGATGTAGGAAGTTCGGGATATCTCTTAATCCAAAGAAAAGTCTCTTCGCCATGGATGAAGGAAAGCTGCTTGGTCATATTATCTCAAAAGAAGGAATTCGCATTGATCCTTCAAGGGTGGAGGCAATTCAGCAAATAGATTTTCCTCGGAACAAGAAGGAGATACAAGCTTTTAATGGTAAGATGAATTTCTTACGCAGATTCATACCCAATCTAGCTGAGCATTTAAGAGAAATAACTAACATGTTGAAAAAGGACAGCATGGTAA
Source organism: Pinus tabuliformis (assembly GCA_031772625.1). NCBI lineage: Eukaryota > Viridiplantae > Streptophyta > Pinopsida > Pinales > Pinaceae > Pinus > Pinus tabuliformis. The sequence continues at coordinate 1,070,526,044 of CM062818.1, forward strand.
AATGGACGGAGGATGCCATGAAGTCATTTAATCTGGTAAAGTATGCTTTATCTACAGCCCCGGTCTTGATTAGTCCCGATTATACTCAAGATTTCATCATATTTTCATTTGCATCTAAGCATACCATGGCTGCAGTATTGATGCAAAAGAGAGATCAACTGGAGAAGCCCATTGCCTTTTTCAGTAGGACTATCCGAGATGCTGCCTTGTGGTACAATATAATTGAAAAACAGGCTCTTGCTCTCGTCAAAGCATTGAAGGATTTCAGAGTGTACATTCTGCACTCACACATCATAGCATACGTTCCCAATGCAGCAGTAAAGGATGTGCTGATACAAACTGATCTGGAAGGAAGGCGAGGAAAATGGATTGCAACAATGTTGGAATATGATCTGGAGATTAAACCCACAAAGCTGATCAAAGGACAAGGCTTGGCGAGACTAATGGCTGAATCAAATTTGCATGCTTTAGATATCAATCTCATTGCAACCATGTCAGAAGATGAAGAAGAAGGCTCTCTCATTCAAGTGTCTGAAATGTTTCTTCAGTCACCATGGTATTCAGACATAGTCTATGTACTTCAACACCTTTTGCCACCTTCGGGAATGACAAAGAACAAAGGTAGATCACTCAAACTCAAAGCTGCAAAATTCTGCATTCTAAATAATGCCCTTTATTGGAAAGATCCGGGAGGTGTGTTACTTAATTGTCTGGTTGAAGGCAAAGCTCAGCAGGTGATGTATGACTTTCACAAAGGTGATTGTGGTGGTCATTTGTTCTGGAAGACAACGGCAAAAAAAGTGTTGAGAGCAGGTTATTACTGGCTGACTCTATTTTTAGATGTTTACAAGACAGTCATGAGTTGTCATGAATGTCAGGTCTTTCAAGGGAAAAGAAAATTGCTGCCTCTTCCTCTGAAACCTGTTGAAGTTAATGCACCATTTTAGCAGTGGGAACTCGATTTCATCGGGGAAATCCATCCAACATTGTCAGCACAACACAAATGGATCCTAACAATAATCGACTACTTTACCAAGTGGATTGAAGCAATTCCGACCAAACAAGCCATAGATACGATAATCATCCAATTTCTAGAGTCAAATATCTTATCTCGTTTCGGTTGTCCTAATAAAATCATCACAAATAATGCAGCCGCATTCAAATCAAAGAGGATGATCAAATTTTGCAGCAAGTATAACATTACTTTGGGTCATTCTACAGCATATTACCCACAGGGAAATGGTTTGGTTGAATCATCAAATAAGCCTTTGGTGAACATCATCAAGAAGATGCTGGAAACAAATAAGAAAATTTGGCACAGGAAGTTGGTTAATGATTTATGGGATGACAGAGTGAGCCAAAAGAGATCCATAGGTATGTCTCCATTTGAATTAGTTTATGGCATTGACACAATTTTTCCATCTCTTGCAGTTCCGGTTATGAGACTGTTATAGGAGGCCGGCAGTGAAGAAGATGACTTTCAGCGAAGAATCAATCAGATGATTCATCTGCAGCAAACAAGGGATGAAGTTTTCCAAAACACTTTCAGATTGCAGGAAAAGATCAAGAAAATCTATGATCGGAAAACTAAAGCAAACAAAATTCAATTAGAGGATGTAGTGTTGCGGTGGGATGCTCGGAATGAGGACAAAGGAAAGCGTAAGTTTGAAAACTTATGGAAAGGACCCTATAAGATTGCAGCATACAAAGGACATAATGCCTTTCTGCTCAAGGAGATGGATGGTCAGGATTGTCCAGGAGGGCCAGTTAATGGTAGGCTCCTGAAGCACTACTACTTCTGAGGTGATTTCTAAAATCATGATATGATCATTGTACATACCATTTTCCCTTTCATTGCAATATTTCAAGGTACACAGTCATTTCAGCTTAGGGCCTGAGGTGAAGGCTATAAAGTTTGAATGATATGTATAAGTTTTGCCATTTCAATTTAGTTTCTAGTCACAGTTTGAGTCACGAGTCAGTTTCAGTTTTCATAGCGTCAGTTTTCAGTTTTTGAAGAGTTTGACTCCATTGCCAAATGGATAAGGCTACTAGGTCTACGGTGTTCTTGGCACCTCCAAGGAGCTACCATCCCCATTGGAGCCAATGTTACTGTCAATGTCTTCACATTGCCATCAGAGACCAAAATCTGCTCTTTTGCATTTGCATGATAGGAGTCCCATACCGATGAGTTTGCATTCCATTAGTCATGGATTCAGTGATGGTAGGGCTTTCTTCAATTTTTACCTCATGATCTATACTTGTTGATCCTCTTTCATATATTTCAGTCATGGCTCATTTTCACTTTGCAATTAATTTCATTAGGTCTTAGGGTTTGGTCTCATTAGGTTTTAGGGTCCCACCATGGTCAAATCCAATAATTACACGCCAATAATGATCATTAAGGACATGAGGAGGCTAATAATGATTGGTAAAGCCATAATTTATCATTTTGAAATCCTAATGTAGTTCTCACCTCAAAACTTGTTTTGAGGTGAAAACAGAGCATTTTGTTTTTATTTCTATTTATGATGTAATTTCATGTTTTCATATGTAATATTGGTTCCCAGCTGCTCCTAAGCATCTTGTGATGTTGCCAAGCACCTGCCACTAAAAAAATCAATTCATCTATTAATCCACCTACAAGAGCAAAAGAGAATAAACCTGAAAAACAGAGCATTTAAAAGGACAAAGAGACATTACAAAAATAGGTTTTTCAAAAGCAAAAATTAAAAGGAAGTTCATATATAAACTCATTCTCTTCTATTTTCATGCCATTGTGTCATTTTGCAAATCAAAGGAGCCAAGGGGAGAAGAAAAATCGATTTTGCTAAGCGTTCTTGAGCAAAACTGGGGTGGCACTGCGCTTAGAGAGAAAGACACTGCACTTCTGGAATTTTTGGCTTGGTGCTGCACCCCTGGGAAGTGGCATTGCGCTTAGAGCCTGATTTCACAGTGTAAATATCAACGGACGCTACGCTTATAGGGTGGTGCTGTGCTACTGGGTTGTGGCGTTGCGCTTAGGCCAGCCAAGCCAAAAACTGCTCCCAGCTTCCAATTTATGCCAAATTTCCTCCTATTCAACACTTGGCAAGTAAGTATCATTGTTCCTCTTGCTATTTAGTTTGCATATATGAAGAATTTCATGGTTTTTCACTCTCAAATATAACACCCTAATCTCCACTATAAAACCCCAGTTCTTTGATTCTCCCACCACTCACCTCATAAACTAAACCCTTATCCCCACCACTATTATCACCTTCTACCACCAATTTATTACTCCCTAAACCCTCTCCCTCTCATGTGTTTCCCATAACTTCACGTACATCAATTCCTCCAAGCCATTGCACATACCACCCATCCCATACATTGTTAAAACTGTGCAAACTAAGAAAGTAAGCCAAATCATGGACAAAGGTAGTGATTTTGAGTATGAGGAGGAGATAGCCTGTGAAAGTTTTGTAGAGAGACATAGGCAAAGAAAGCCTCACAAGGGAGGCAAAATCATAAGAGAAGAGCCCACCAGTTTAAGAGAATTACAGGCTTTCTCACTTGCAGTCTCTTGTTTCAGACACCAAGGATGTTTTGAATTCTGTGAACTAGTGGAAAGAGCTCAGTTTCACCATGAGTTGGCCAGAATTTTTGTGGCTCATTTGCATAACTATGAGGTGACACTTGCCGGAGTAACATTCACAATATCACTAGCTGTCATTTCAGAGGCCACTAGAATCCCTAATGTGGGTGAGAAATGGTACAAAGGTTAGGACCTTGATGAGCATTACTATGAGCCTTACATCAAGCCTCAGTATAGGAAACAGGTGAAGAGGCTTTTCCTCTTTAAATTTTTGGAGAGCAGGTATGTTCCTTTGATGAGGATTATCATCAAATATTTCACTTGTGAAGGTAGATTCTCCCGGTTGTATGCTTACAATATCAGACTCCTCATGCACTTCACCAACGTAAAGATGATGAATCTCCCATACTTCTTGTTTAGAAATATTGAAAAAATAGCTTACCTTGTGTAGAAGAAGCCATACCCTCAGCAGTTGAACAACATCTATCATTACTCCTTGATCAAAATCATTGTTCTTCACCATCTCAGTCTTCTTAACATTCCTTGGGATACTTTCATTGCTCATGAGATGTTCAAAGGTCCACATATCCCTTCACCAGTGCATCAAGAAGAAGGTGGGCCTTCTAGCCATGGGGAAACAAGGAAAGAGGTCAAGGAAACCAAAACTGCTGAGATGCTAGTGTACTTGACATATCAGAGAGGCAAAAGGAGACTTTTGCCAGCTGCTAGGCAAGTGTTTGCTCCATGGGATGTGGAAGGGACCTTGCCTTCTTCATCAGTCCACATGCAAATGTTATCTTGACAAGGTGTGGAAGGGGCTTTGCCTTCTACATCGACAAAATAGGTACAGGTTGAGCAGTTGAGCAAAGGCAAGGAAAAAGTGTAGGAGGAAGATCTTGGTGATGAGGAGGAAAGAGATTTTGACTTGATTGAGCATGAGGAGCCACAACAACATTATACTCATCATGGAGTTGATATCATCGACTTGGAGGCTCAGGACGAAAAAACCATCAAAGACATCATCATTCAAGAAAGGGAGGCTCAAATACAAGCTTTGGCAGACAACTTAGAGAGAGCCAAGTTCATCATCAAATACTTGGAACAGGAAAACAAACAGTTGAGTGACAAACAAGTCCTCATGGAGCTGGAAATGATCAAAGCAAACAGGCAAATGGCCAAAGAGGCTCATGTCACATTGACTCCTATTGAGCAGGAGATTGAAAATGATAGGGAAACTTGGCTTGAGAGGGTTAACATACATCTTGAAGAACTTATTGAGAAGGCCAACAGGGATAATAAAATGCTCCAACACATGGCATACCATTACATGACCCGCAACAAAATTTGTAACATGAGGATTAGAAAGTTAAAGGCTAGGCTAAGGAGAGCTTTGGAAGGAAAAAAGGAGCAAGATAGATTGAATATGTTGGCTGAAGCCTCCCTAGCCCATCAAAGCAGTTGATGGTGGTGTTCCATGCCAAATTTGGGCAAATTTTGAGAAGTTTTTTCATTTTTGAAATTTTGAAATCCACAACACATAAATTTTTCCTGGGGCAACCATTGGAGAAAAATTTGCCATTTTTGGATTCAGAATGATGAGGACATGCACCCTGGAAATTTTCAGAAGTTTTGGAGCAGATCTGGTCCACCAAATGGTCCAAAAACTACCAAAAAATGACATCTTTGCCTCTTTTTGGACACACAGAAGTAGTCTTTGGAGACTCAAGTTTTGAGGGGGCAAATGACCTCCAAATTAAAAAATTCTAGGTGTTCCAGAAACTAGACCTGAAAACCTTTCCAATGAGCTATCATGGGCTAAATTTGGCTAAGGGGAAGGCCTTCGAAATCAGGTGGAAAGTGGCACTGCGCTTAGGGCCATTTTGCTCAGGAAACTAAAATTCGCCTGTTTTAACTAAGAATTTGATTTCTCTCTCCTCATGGATGATTTCACTGATGTAATTGATGACATGGCATTTAAATTTAATGGTAAAATAGTTTTAGAGGGTAGATTCATTAGTTAGAGGTGGTTTTGAGGCAAATGAATTAGTTTCCCTTCTTTTAAAGGCAAGTTGCTTGACTGCCTATATTCCTGGTCCTTGTTTGGAAATGGTTGAAACAGCTCCTCTTCTCATGGTTTCGACCCCTGATGGTTAGTATGAGGGATTTTAATGTCTATATGATGTATTTTCTTTCTCATTTGCAAGGGTTGGATTCAGCTGGATGCTCATGTACTGAACACTTATCATTTTGTAGTAGTTTCGGCAGGAAACTAATAAAGTTGTAGCTATTTTTATGGGATTCATGTGGTATGGCCTTTATCATGTGTTTCTTCCTCTGTTAATATGTTCTCATGTTATTTACGTATGCCTCTTTCATATAATTGCTTATGATTGGTTGTTTTCAAGTCAAATAGGTGGAATACATTAGGTTTAAAGCTCTGCCTTGGGAAAACACTAGTATTTCATGTTTTCATTTGTTTAGGAAGGATTCTTGACTTGCTCAGGCCCTTCTTAGCTCCTCACCATTCTAGCCCTCACCCCACCAAGCTTTAAGGTGATGAAGATCATACCTACCTTGCCCCATAGAATCCCCTGCAATTTTGACTTAGTTTCCCAGACCCAAATTGCCCAGCTCCTCCTGATCTGGCAAAAACACCAACCAATTCAATCAAAACCCTTGAGCTACTATACCTAGCATAAAATATTGTTCCTGATCCAGTCATTTTGACTCAGATCCATAAGGAGAGATCCCTCTTCCAGCCTTGTAGGTCTAGCTACAAGGCTAAGCTTGTTTTGTGGTTACCCTAGAACTACCTCCCTTCAGTCTAAGGTCAATCTAGACGATAACACATTCTATATGGGATCACGGTTAGTATCTTGGTTCAACAAGAAACAAAGTTCGATTGCCTTATCTACAACTGAAGCGGAATATGTGGTTGCTGCATATTGTTGCACACAACTACTCTAGATGATGAAAACATTGCAAGACATTCAAATCACATGTTCTCCACCCATCTTCATTTTATGTGATAATACAAGTGCCTTCAGTGTTTTGAAAAATCCTGTCATGCACTCCAAGACCAAGCACATGCCCATTAATTACCATTTTCTACGAGAACAAGTACTTGAACAAAAGGTTAAATTGGAGTATGTTCCCTCCAAAGATCAAGATGTTGATATATTTACCAAACTGCTTCCCAGAGAAACATTTGAATATCTCATACAAAAGCTGGGAGTATTTTCTGCATCATCCTGCTGTTAAATCCAGTTTTTAGAAGAAGGTTCCTATACGCGAGTTTCATGAAGGATAGTTGCGTATGTATGCAAGTTTCTATGGCTGAAGGAGCGTATATGTTTTTCTGATAAAAAAATAGTGGGTTAGACTTTGACATGGGTGCTCATTCTGATATTGATGATTATTGTCTACTGATATGCTTTGTTCTTTGATTTTTATGTGGCTGATGAAGATGCCTTGATGAATGGTTTGTTGACAATGCACAGGTAGCACAGGTTCAGGGGGAGCATTAGCCTTCACAAACATTTTGCATTGTTGGCATTATGGTTGTTGATTTCAGCTATGGTTTCAGATATTCATTGTTGCATAGGTCATGTAAAGATCTAGGGTGTAATATGTCACATTTTTTCATAGTCTATTTTTGAATGAGTCCTATTGGACATATGATGTAATTTGTTTCTCCACTATGCATGGGAATGATGATGTAATAATTTTTATATTTCAGCCATGTATAAACAATTGGTATATCCCCACTTGGTTGGGTGGATGAGTCAAATTTGGTGTATCCTTGCTTGGTTGGGTGATTGATGTATGTATGAGTAATTGGTGATAGGAAGGTCATACTCACATAGTTGAGTTATAGAGTGATGTTATTCTTTTGAAAAATACCTCTGTAGACTCTGCATGTACTCAGGGGGGCATGGACAGCATAGTGTATCTCAAAGGGAGAATATCTTGGTTCGCCCTTTGCCCTTGATGTCAAAGGGGGAGATTATTTTGGTGTTGCTTAATATCTCTAACAGTTTCTACAGCTTGCAGTAATCAACACTAGTATGGTGGCCATCAAGTCCAAAGGGTGATATTGTTGGCATTATGATGCAAGTGTTGTCCTTCATGGAAACTCACTCACAAGTCAGTTCAGATTTGATAAAAGGCAACTCACATTGTAACAGGTCAATTCAAAGGTAACAGGTCATTAGTATAGGAGAACAGGAAGTTGGAACAAAGTTCTACTGATCAGAATCAAGAAGTTGAAGGAAAAGGATGTTTTCAGATAGTTTAAGTTGTATATGCATGTTCACCTTGTCAAAGCAGCGTATACATGTAGGTTCACAGAACAAAAGGAGCGTATACGTATGCACGCACTTTCATGAGAGGAAGAGCGCATATGGGTTGGAAAATCAAGGAAATTCAAGTTTAAAGAATACCAAGGGTCAATACCATGGTATTAGCACACAATTTTGTGCAGAGTAATGACTATTTGATCCCGTCCAAGAATACCATAGGCTCTAAGTGTTGTTTTGGTTCGAGGTATTGAGAAAGGCCAAAAGCTATATAAGGAGGAGAAGATCAAAGGGCCAAGTGTGCAAGTGAAAGGGTTTCTCAGGAATACTTCTATCTGAAGTATATTTTATGTTGCAGGGACTATGATTATGATATGATCTGAAATATTTTGTGCACCTTGGATACATGTTGGATCAGGATCATGAGAACTAAAATGACTTATTAGCGTATGATCTGATATTGGTTGGGATACATCTGATTGCTTACGCATTGTTTTTATTCTTTAAATGTCATGATATGGGTATGTTTGAAGTATGGAATAGCAGCAAAGTTGTAAGTTAATATTTGTAGATTTATACACTGGTTCGCCTTGGTAAAGGTTTGTATACACGCAAGTTCGACTCTTCCAAGTAGCATATGCAAAATAAAATCCTGTTGTTGAGAAATGACTGATCTATCTGATCAATGTTGTTGTTTTATTGTTGTATGTCAATGGAGTCTTTTTAGATATGAAAGTAAAACTAAATGCATTAGGAGTTTGTGTCTGATTGATTGATTGATTAAGTGAGAAGGTTTATCTTTGGTTCTGACTGCTTAGATATCGATAATTTGACAGTAGATCTTCATATTGTTACTGGTTGGTACAACTTTGATTCAGAGGTTTTATGATTCTGTAATTTTTGGAGGTATACGCAGGTTTGGTTAAAGTAAGTAGCATTTACACGCAGGTTGGGTTCATTAAAGTAGCGTATGCAGTCTGATGTATGATTTTTGAGGTTGCAGTTGGTTCTGAATGATGATGCAGGTTTCTAGGTTCAGCACAGTGTTTTGGTGATAGCGACCTGGCTGTTCAAATTAACTTATTATTGGTTGATGCAGTTTGAGTTTCAAAGTTTCTGATGGCTCCAGTGTGAAAATTTGATGAAACGAGGCCTTCATATTATGTTGTTGTATACCAGGAGCATCCAGTCTGAAAATTAATGAAATGTGGTCTGCACCAGTACAAGATTGTAAACCGATTTTCTTTATATTTAGAAGACAAAGACGACAACAGCAGGTGGCTTTTCTCCTGCATTGGGTTTCCACCTTAAATATTGGTGTTCATGTGTGTTTCTTATGTGTGATGGCTTATTCTTCTATTACTGCACACAATTACTATATAATAAGATACTTATGCACTTATTAAAGATCAACACATAATAAATAACTAAATCATAAGTTCTCTGGGTATACAATGATTTCTTTAATCACAGTAGCGTGCACACACAAGTTCACTTCACTGAAGTAGCGTATATAAATCTAATTGGGAAATGAAATATTATTGAATTGTAAATACTGATTCACCCCTCCTCTCAGTGTTATTTCCAACAGAAGGAGTGGGTAGATTGACTATTGCCTCAACTTTCAAAGTATTAATCCTGATCCCTTCACGAGACACGAAAAAACTGAAGAGTCAGTCGAAGTCGATGCAAAACAGACGCTTGTGTGGATTGAGACAGATATTATAATGCCGACAACATAAAAAGATAGCTCTTAAGTGATCGGATGGTCACGACGTTTAACCAATGAGCAGGAAAGTCATCAAGGTATGGCTAAACAATATGTCGAATGTCATGGAATGCATAGGACATTTCTCGCTGAAAGGTAGCGTTAGCATTCTTTAGGCCAAAAGGAAGATTTTTGTAAGCAAAAGTACCCCAGGGATAGATAAAGGTTGTTTTATGTTGATCGGTGGGTGCAATGTTAAACTGGTTATAGCCAGAAAAGCCATCCATGAAAGAAAAAATATCACTCCCTGCTCATTCTTCGATGATTCGGTCGATAAAGCGAGTAGGATAATTTTCCTTAGGACATGCGCAATTGATATTGCGGTAATCACCACAAACATGTATCATGCCCTCCTTCTTGTCAATAGGGATGATATTGGATACCCAATCTGTCAATGAAATTGGATAAATGAAACCTGCTTTCAAAAGCTTTTCTACGTGTTCTTTGATTGTAGCAACCTTTCGAGGGTGCATAGGGAAAATCCATTTCCGAACAAGCTTAGCACCAGGATAAGTCGAAATCTCATGCACCACTATGGTTGGATCGATACCAAGCATCTCCTCGTATGACCAAGCGAAAACATCTCAAAATTATTTTAAAAGATGAGTATAAATCGTGATCTCATCTGAAGAACAAGAAACCCCAATATGGATGTTCTCGACAATGCCTGGTTTAACGAAAATTTCAAGAGGCATCGTAGCAGTGATGTTTCCCATATTACCCTCCGACAAGACTTCATGCACTCAGATGGGTGTCTAAAGTGGAGGTGTAGGAGAATGAGAAATAGATGCTTCAAGATAGGAGGACATCCCATCGAGGCTAGGGAGGAAGGAAGAATGATGATGTAGATCATTCCATGGAACTTCATTCAGAGACATGGCCTCCACGATACTTTCGTTAGTGGGGTTCATACTGAAGACAGTATGAATTTTTGAAGCGGCCATCAAAGCTAACACAATTTCTTGATAATTTATCTCCAAAGGACTTAAAGGTATAGCATCGCCAGATGAGTCAATTTGATCTTTGGTAGGGATCATCCAAGTATCCGAAGAACCCGAGATCATATTGACTGAATGAACATTTGGAGGTGGGAGAGTAAAAGTACCCATTAAAGCAGAGTCTTTGAAGAGACCTGCTCCCACGCTCTCATAAGGAATTTCAGTATTACCCACATAAGGAACGTTACCGTTGGATGAACTAGAAGAAAAGAAATACAGTTGATCAACTGTGACTATTTTTCCTTCATGAGGAAAACAAAGTACGTGGAACAAAGAAGACACCACACAAAACATGGCGTGAGTCCAGCTTCGCCCGAGAAGAAGGTTGTAGTTGAGATTGGCATCTACAACTTCTACTTCTAACTCAATAGTCTTTCCTTCTAATATAATCGGTAAGTTCATGAGAATATCATATGGTCGCGAACCTCTACCATCAAAGGTTTCCAAGGTGTTCGGAGATTGGTTAAGAGGAGGAGAGCCAATGGCTTTCCAACATGAAATTGACATGATGTAGGTAGAGGCACCTTCATTAATAACTGTTCGATGAATCATCTTTCCTTTGATAAGGACCTGGATTAGAAATGCAATCTGATGAGGAAGACGAGGTACATGATTCTCTAGATTGAAAGTAATCAGACTCGAATTAGAAGGATCGATATCACATATAGAAGAAAGCAATGACTTCTACTACGTTGGATGAGATTGGAGAACCTCTAAGTCAGACATCGTCGAAGATGCCTGAGCTAAATCCTCAACAATACTGTAATTTTGCGTAGCTCTAGCATTCAAATTAAAAGATAACTTCCAAAGAACACCTTTCGGGGGTGGTCAGATGACAGACTCACTGTTAGGGCGCTCGATATGGAGCGGACCAGAAGAGGATGGATTAGAAGTAGAAGGAGCATCAACAACTTCTTTCTCCATGGTCTACTTAGATGTAGCTTGATAGTCCTTGGTTCGAGTAGCGATCAAGATAGGTGATGAACCTTGCATCATGAACACCTGGGAACCTGAGGAAGCAGAAGACTAAGGCTGGTCTACCAATTGGGTCTGTTGTGATAGAAAGGGTTCTTTTAAGACTGTTGGAGTCCCTTTCAATAAGCGACTAACTTCATATCATCGGGGACAATCCTTAGTGTAATGATCCTCCTCACAGATGAGGCAAGGATACTTGGGCTTTCTTCGAGAAGCATCATCAGTAGAAGATTTAGGAGGGTCCTATTTTGGGGCATCGACTTTGGCCTTACCTTTGCCTTCTTCTTACCTTTAGAGGATTTATCTGTTGTGGTAGACTGGATAGCATGAACCTCAGAGGTTTTACCAGGACTGGATGAATTCTTAGAGGGATTATTGGGACCAATGTTCGAGACCGATTTCTGCTTCGAAGAAGATTTTGTAGGAGTCTGAGACACGGAACTGATCACACCATTAACATATGGCATATCCAGAGCCTTCGATGTTATTAGATCTGATAATGGTCTCAAAGCATCAGGTAACATCTCATATAATGTGCCAGATTGGGTATAGACCAAGTCTAAATATTGGGCACCGGCTATATCTTTCTCTTCTATAACACATCCACCCATGGCTATGTCCTTAGCAATTTTGCTGACGAAGGATTTTGTGAACCACTCTATCAACAACTCATCATCAATCTCAAAATTGATGAGGCGACACCGACGTCTCCATTCATGGATATGATCAGAGATGTGGGTCGCGATGTCTTGCTTAAGTGACGTAAGCAAATGGGTGCCAGTTTATAATGAACAAACAGTTGGAAATGAGTGAGGAAAGCCATAGAGAGAGATTTGAAGTCACCGTAGGTACCTCGATGAAATTCTATGTACCACTTAGCGGAAGCACTTGTGAGAGTTCTTTGGAAAAGTCAAAGATGGATAGAATCATCGATGTACGAATTGGAGGAGCACTAAACATGATATTTCATCACATGGGCTTGTGGATCCTCCTTTGCTTTTCCCTTGAATTTGGGGCAATCGCTCGGAATATTCGTTGGAACTGGAGGCCAGTACGGTGAATGAAGAATGGGATCATTCGTGAGCCTCGAAACATCAGGAAACTTCAACGTAGCTAAGAAAGGAAATTGCATATTAAACGGCATATAAGGCCTTTGAGGAGACCCAAACTGCGAAGTCCATCCTTGTTGGTAAGGATTTTTTCCCCACAATGGAGGATTTTGTCCATATGGAATCTGATTTTGTCCCCACTGGGGGTTACCTTGCCCATAAGGAGGATTCAGTCCTGGGTAGGTTTGATACTGTCGTGCCATAGGCCACTAATGAGCATTGTACATGGCATATGGGTTATAAGGTTGCTTAACCTGTTGACCCTGGACGTAAGGATTTTTAACCTGCTAATATAGGGGTTGAACTTCACCTTGCAAAGGCTGACCTTGCTGATATGCATATAAGGCTTGCTACTGCCAAGGTTGACCTTGTTGTTGCAAAGGTTGGCTTTTCTGTTGTAAAGGTTGGCCCTACAGCTGCAAAGTTTGGCCTTGCGAGGACAAACGTTTGGAGGACTACTAAACAAACTGCGGCTGCGGTTGCAAAGTTTGTTGCGACTGTTGCAAAGGTTTCCCTTGCAGATGTAGCAGTTGTCCTTGCTACTGCAAAGATTTCCCTTGATGTTGTGAAGGTTTCCCTTGTTGCTGCAAGGGTATCTGGACAGTTCCTGGGGTTATACCCTAAGGGTATTGATAATTCCCGAATTGGATCTAGCCATATCCACCAGGCACAGTGGATTGGCCAGGATGAACATAAGGCCTAGCTTGAGGAATGTAAGGGGGATTTACCATAGCTTGCAAATCATATGGGACATAAGCTAGTTGGAATGGGACCTAAGCCATATATGGTTGTTGGTATTGGACATTACTTGACCCAAATGGACCAGCAGGGTTAGGAATAGCACCGTAAAAGGGTTGACTCATTCCAACCACGTGAGTTTGTGATCCACTCACACTGGTTTCGCCAAACATAATGGGGATATTTGGATCTTGCCCCCCAGGCAGTGGCACAGTCTGTCCACTTAGTGGAGGGATAGAAGAACTTACCGAAACCTGACCTGAGACCATCGGTTGAACCGGAAGAGTCGATCGAAATGACAAAACAAGTTGAGACGTAATGGTAGGTTGAACCGGAACTGAAGTGACTACAATTTGCACAATTAGTCGAGAAGTTGTTTTCTAAACGAATGGATCTAACGTAGGCATAACGTCAAAAGACTAGATGGGGTTCTAATACAATGACTAGGCATTAGGAGAGCTCAAAACCAGCTGATCTAGAGAGGTATACCATGTAGCAATATGGGCTCACTAAACTCAGGATAAGAGAGAGGCGGGAATCTTCTCGTAAAAGGAAAGCCTTCTGGAGGGAACTCATATCCCTGCTCATCATCTACGTGAGGAGTGTGGGTAGCGGAAACTTCCAAATGACCCGGAGAGGAGACTGGGATCTCACCTTCTGACTCCATAGATGGAAACAACTGGCAACGAGGAAACAGAGATGTCTGAGGATATAACTCCAAAGGAACACTGGGCTGATTGTACGAACTGTACAGACGTTGTGGAGATATCACAACAGGATTGAAAAAATGGTTTCGGTGGATAGACAACCAGTCTTTGTGGAATTTCTGGAGTCTGCAAACTCTCGGGTGTCTAGATAGGATTATCATAGGAATCCAGATCAGATTCTCGTGGTGACCAATAATCTGATGGAGGCGGGTGAGAAGACAAAGGTTGGATACTCAGAACAATTCCAAGTTCAACACCTTGATCCTCAAGCGACTGAGGAAGTTCTGGATGAACTCCTTGGGAGGACCCTTCAGTATCAGACAACGAAGGGGAACTATGAGATGGACTCAATGGTTCATCCACAATGGCTTCCCCTTAATAGAAAAAAGGAAAGGAAACAATTTAATTAAGGCTTTAACAATCTTGAAATTAATTGGGAATTACTCAATTTGGTCTAAGAAGCAACTGCTTGGGATTGACATGTTTACCATGGGTAGTTAAATTTTAGAAACAAAAGCATTTCCTTTTCATTTTTTAAGAGTCAAGAAAAGGGCGAAAAGGTGACTCTAGTCGCTTTCAATAGTTTTGCGAGCATGAAAGGACAAGCTGCTCAATGATCTCTTAAAATTTAAAGAGTCAAAAAAGATCAAATGACTGCTCAGGTGAATCTAGGTAAAAGGAGTATCAAGTAACTGTGAACTGCAATATACACCTTAGCCAATAAAGTGACCAAGGAATTGATGTACGTGTAGGAAATCTCCCCTAATGTTGTGTTCAGTGTATCACTTTTACAGGGCGGTAGACTCGACTTCCTATGGATAAAGGATTGAAACCTAGAGGGGTCTCCCTTTATATATGCGATGGTACAGGGAGCACAAGTTTGTGCTAGCACTGTCTAATGCCAAAGCGAATGATAGTTGCTAAGTTTTAAAGACGCCAGAACTCGTCTCTAATATAGACCACTAGATATGATCGTTAATGTTTCAAATGCTCCTTAGGTTAATTGATAGATTTTAAAGTTGATCTTGTGGTTATGTCTCAATTTCAAGGCCTTAACAATGTTTCTTCTTCCTAAAATGGAAACTAGATGATGAAATGAAATCTTTCAATTTGATGAAGGCTATCTATGTAGGGAAGAAAGTCACCCAAATCATGCATCAAACCAAATACAATATGCATCTATGACCATCTTCAAATGCTAAATGCAAAATATGAAATCTAATCTTTCATATGATAGGCAAATGAAATGCTAAAACAAATCTTAAACAAAAATTTCCTTAAGATGTAATGATGATTTTTCTCTTTTTTCAAAAATGCAACTAGTGTAACCTAGTGCAAAGGGAAAGAGAATGCAAGCAAACCAAGAAGTATGAAAATCACTTTCACCTCAATGATTTCAATGCAACGCAAAATGTTGTGATAACTAGAAAAGGAATGGCACTTTCACTTTCAGTTCGAAACATAAACAACTTCAAAGCAATCACTTTCTTTTGATTCCAAAGAGACAATCGATCTGTGATCTATCGTTCATCAAATGAAGCTTAAGCAACTTTCACTATATCCTCTAATGAAACCAACTTGAGTCACAAGAACCAAAAGTAAACTGCAAGCATGTTTTAACACATAAAGACTTTTTAGCATAGGCAATAGATCTCTGACCTTTGGTGGGAAGACCAACAAATGTAGCAAGGTTGACCTAGAAGACCTAGAAGCCTAAAAGGCTAATCAAACTTTAAGAACATTCAAGCCAAGCTAAAAGACAATTGTAATCAGAAAATGGGAGGGTCAATGAGAAACACACTAGTAAATCTCAGGGGGAAGAAAATTGAAACTGAAAATCAAATATAAAACCCTAAATTTCTTACTTTTCTGCAATCATCGCACCTGTTAGGAGTAAAGTAGCAATCATCACTATTGTAACTAAAAAACCCACGATATCATCGCAATTGTCAGGCTCAAATCCATAATGGTTGAGGCAAAGGACAAAGAAATCCAAAATCTTCAAAAACATCTCAATTTAAGAATACTCAGGCATCTACTCGGCAATGACACTGACTCCAAGCAAGCAATGAAGTCTAAAAATCAATGGTTGATCAAACTCGTCAAAAGACAGGGTGA
Source organism: Pinus tabuliformis (assembly GCA_031772625.1). NCBI lineage: Eukaryota > Viridiplantae > Streptophyta > Pinopsida > Pinales > Pinaceae > Pinus > Pinus tabuliformis. Next base: position 1,070,542,329 of record CM062818.1, read on the forward strand.
AGGGAGGGAAGGAAAGGGTCATAGGCTTCCCAGTGGAGTCGCCATTTTTTTGACAAGGTTAATCCTCTCTACAGACAGAGATGATCCCTCTAGCCCAATGAGTGGGCCTAGCAACTAAAGGGACAATCAACTAGACATCTTCCTAGGTTATGATTGAAAAATAGAACAAGAGAGAATGCCTACCTTGCTCTAATGCTAATCTGATTTGCTTTGTTGATATCCTCGAATTGCTTGTTTCAAGGTCTTGTTCCTGCTTCTTTCAATGCTTATGTACCTACACAAACAGCCAAGAGACAACAAAGCATGCCAAACCCAATGGCAAATCCAATAATAATCTATTGAGCTGGTAAAGGAATGCCAAACCAATATATAGATGAACATATATATTTTGGGAAGATGAACCAGCAGTTGTATTATTATTTAAAGAATAAAGGGGAAGCTTACAACCATAACCTTGATGTTGAAAGGCTCTCCTTGAGTGGTAATCCAAGTCCAAGCCAAGAAACTCTCCAACACTCCTTCTCCAAGTCTAATGAATAACCTTTAAGCACAAGCTCAACATAGGGGTGCAAATGGACATAGATCAACCATTTTGGAATGGTAGAGGGGAAATATATAGGCTAGGATAGGGAGTTAGGCCTCCTCCAAAGAGAGGATTAGGCCCACATCTTAAGGAGGTAACTCATAGGGATGAGACCAAAAGGTAAAAATAGAAGCATTTGACCTCATCTATAGGAAACCACCTCCATCTCGCCGCTCTGGAAGCTTCTAGATCACGAAGCTTCTCATCCTCTTTGGGAAAACTTCCTTTTTGAGACCATCATAGGTATGAGAGAGGACATAGTGATGCCATCAATGGCTTAACAAGGTGCAATAGGCGATCATCACATTTTTTAGCTTCATAAGGGCGATGATTCTCATTTTAGGGTTTCATGGGCCATTTCTCCAGGGAAAGTTCCAGATATTTTCCAAGCAAAGTTAAAGGAGGGATATGAGTTGTATACATTGATGAGTATACTATATGATGATCATGTTTCGGGCACTTCAAGGTATGCCACAGGGAAGTGCAGGAGGCATGACAAAATATTGTGTAACAACTACCTTATTGTAGATTCCCTTTTTTGTACTTGATGACCAAATGAAACTATTGTAGAAAACCCATCTATCTGAAGTGTCGTGATTGCTACAACCTTGACTGTGACTGTAAGTACTACAATGGTTGATAGTTGGTATGGATAATGGTATCCTTCCCCATCAAGTTTAGTTTCCATTTTTTGACACTTTGTACCAATTCGTAAAGTTCTTTGTCATAAGTGGGATAGTTAGTCACAACTCCATTAAAAATTTCAGAATGGAATGAAATGGGCTTACCATGTTGCATAAGTACTGCTCCCATGGTGTAATCACAAGCATCCATTTGAATCTCAAATGGCTGTCTAAGATCTGGAAGAGCCAATACCAGTGTTGAACTGATCTTTTGCTTTAAAGCATCAAATGCTTTCTGTTGTACATCTCCCCAATGGAAGACTTTCTTGACACTAGTCAATGCATGTAATGGAGCTGCAATGGAAGAAAAATTAGCAATAAATTTCCTCCAATATTGTGCTTCCCCAAGAAAGCTTCTTACCTCTGTAACTGTATTAGGCTTGGGCCAATTTAGAATGACCTCAACCTTAGAGGGGTCTATCTTCAGCTCACCTCCTCCAACAATGTGTCCCAAATACACTAAAGAAGTCTTTCCAAATTCACACTTCGACATCTTTAAAAACAATTGTTCTTTTCTCAAGACATCAAGTACTTTGTTCACATGCATGACATGTTCATCTCTGGATTTGCTGAATATGGGAATATCATCTAAGCAAACAATGACAAATGCATCTAGAAATGGTCTCAATACATCATTCATAACTCTCATGAAAGTAGTTGGAACATTTGTAATACCGAAAGGCATAACAAGCCACTCAAAGAATCCTTGTTTAGTTTTAAATGCGGTTTTCCAAATGTCCTCTTCAGCTATTCTAACTTGATGATAACCACTTCATAAGTCTAACTTAGTGAAATACTTTGCATACCTCAACTGATAAAGAAAATCATCAATTCTTGGGAGTGGATAATGATTCTTTACCGTTATTTTTTTCAGTGCACAAAAATCCACACAAATGCACCAAGTCCTGTCCTTCTTTGGCACCAAGACAATGGGTGAACCACATGACGAAATATATGGGCGTATGATACTTTTGTTCAAAAATTCTTGAATTTTCTTCTTGATTTCCATGATCTCCATGATCGACATATGATACATGCTAATGTTTGGAAGTGGAACATCCTGTTGCAGTTGTATCTCATGCTGAATTCCCCTCTTGGGAGATAACCCCTTTGGTTCCAGAAACATATCGCCATGCTTGCTTACCACATCAAACAAATCAGATTTTAATTTTTCATCACAACCTTCAAAAGATTCATAATCAATATCATTATTTTTCTTGATCATGAGAAGCACAAAATTTTTACTTGCATTTACTAGTCTCTTCATCTGCCCTGCATTAACCAAAGAAATGTTCAACTTTTTTCGATGGGCTCTCACAATATACTCCACCCCATCCTTGAGCAACAGATATTTGTTTTCATGGCGATAAAATAATGCTTTCCTATCATACAAATAAGGAATTCCCAAAATGATTCCTGAGATGTCAAGTGGAACTACATATAACTTAACGTCATCAATGAAATTTTCAGTAATGGAAAACTTGAATAAGCATTTCCTTGTAACCTGTAAATTTGCATTATTGACTATCCAACCCAATGGATATGGCTTATGATGAGGTACAGTTTCAAGGTTAAGATTTTTGACCAAGTCTTATGAAATTAAGTTTGATTGTGACCCACTATCAAATAATGAATCAATCTTTATATGATTTGAAATTACCCTTACATGTAACAACTCTATTATTGATTATTCATTTGGAGTATGGTTGTGACTATGTGAGGAACTAGTGCTTGCAATAACGTCTTTTCCTTTTGTGACCATGGCTGAAATCTTGGTCTCATCACCAGAATTTGATCCAATATCATGTTGTGTGGTAGCGGTTGTCTTTTGTTTTCCCTCATTGTTTGGTTTCTTAGGCCTTAGTTCGGGATGTAATTTCCAACAATGGGTTTCATCATGCCCAGCTTTGGAATAATGTTGGCATATAGTTTTCTCCCCTTCTTTCTTCACTCTTTCATTCTTCTTTCCCTTCCATTTTCCACCCTTCTCTTTCTCCTTACCCTTGAATGGCTTTTTCTTACGACCCTCTTCCTGAATGTTCTTTCCTCTTGCTTTAAGGTGTGTGGCTTGCACACATACCTCATCCAAGTTGCTTGGATTGAACATAAGGATACTATGTTTTAAGTAGGAATGTAAACCCCTAATATATTTCAACAATGTATCTTGGGAATTCAAGTTTACTCCTAACAACCAAGCCCTCTTCCTAAAATCCTGGGGATAGTCTTGAATTGTTTGGCCTTTGAGTTGCCTAAATTTTTTCCAACTCATAATGGCTTTTTGCATATAGGCTAAAGGATAAAACTATCGTTTAATTGCAGAAACAAATTCAACCCAAGAAATGGATATATTACCATGAATTCACATTTCCTCTTGAGTCTTTGCTTCCCACCAGACTAATGATGCTCCTTCTAGCCTCAATGAAGCCAACTAGATCTTTATGTCATCTTCTTGAAGGTTCTAAATTCCACAATAAACCTCCAATTGTCGAATCCAATTTTCTAACTTTTCTGCATTAACCTCACCATTGTACATGGGAAGTTAAAACTTAATGTCCAATTTGAGTAAGGGAGTTTTTTCCTTTGGGGTTTTTGAATGAATATGAACAGTTTTTGTGGTGGAAGTGGAAGATGATTTTGTTTGAGATGTTGAGGATGATGAAGATGATGAGGAAGATGAAGATGGTGGAGATGGAGGAGGCTTTCCTCCATTACCCTTTGAATCCTTCTTTTCATATTTTTTATCTCCTGAGCTTCCCTCTCCATGTGGGGGCTTAGAACTCTCTCCAACCATTCTAATATTCCTTTATTCATAGAGGACTCTAACCATGTTAATTAAGTCATAGAAATATTTCTTGAATGCTTCCTCTTCTGAAAGACCTTCAGTCTCTCTTGCTCTAGACATGATGGCTTTGGATTCAAGCTCAGCTTCTGGTACTACTTGTTCCTCCTCAATCTCAACTGAAGGTAAAACTTGAGGTGCTTCAGGTGCAATTGGGATTGGAACTTTGGGTGGAGATTGTGGCCTTGTAGGTCTTCTTCTTCTGGGCATTACCTAAAGAGTTGCAACCAATAGTTTCCCTTCTCCTCTCTGCAAGTTTAACCTTGTAAGCATCACAAATTTGCAACCGTTAAAACCTTAATTGCACAAAAATCAAGAAATCAAGAAAATAACCTTTGCTCTGATACCAACTTGATCTATTGTTGAATGTTAGTTTTGTTGTGCTAATTTCAACTTCAAATTTATAAACAAATGCTTGTCAATTGCTTCATGTACATAGGTTCCCTTATGGTGTTTGTGAATGAAAATAGGTAAATTTATCAAGTTTTATGTTAAGTACATGAACATGAAAAACAAGTGTTGAACAACAGTAATCAAATGTACAACAAACCATCAAAATGAACACTTATCACAATATTTTGATGAAGTAGTTCAACCCTCCTGGGCTACATCTCCTTGGTCCAGCTTCCATGGATTGGGCCTTTGTATTAGCTCAATGATGGAAAAAAATGTTGTTTACAATGCTCTACTACTCCTGAAAACTACTTCAATGTGCTAAGAACATCAAAATCATCTAGGATAGCCTTTTTCTGATCCCAATTTGGTCAAATTTTTCCCAAGTTATGTTCAAATCAGTTTCTCCTGGTAAAACTCCTCTAAAACTAGAGGAACTCAAGTTAGTCCCGCTAAAACTAAAGGAAAATCCAAAATTGGAGGGACCGCCAAAAGTACACCGAATTAACTGTAAGTTTAATTAAATGTTAATTGCAGATTAATTAAGCACTAATCATGCTTAGCAATAATACTGTGTGTTACATTGACCGTTAGCTGGCAGTTAACGTTCTGTGTTCACATGGGAGCATAAAATGTCGCAGTTTGTGGTTACTGTTTGACCTGGCCTCTAGCCATTACCATCGAATGGAGTGTTCACATGGGAGGGGGTTGGCTCCCTCCTCCGCCCAAACCACAAACCGTTACACCATAACTATGTGTTGATTTCATTATATAATAAGTCACAAAGCGCGGGTGCAACGGTGGAACGTGGAGTTTGTTGGGGTGAGGTCGCAGGTTCAACCCCACTGACTTGCCCATTATTTTTCCACAATGCACGTCAATAGCTAATCTTTGGGGAGGGACATGTGGTGTCCTTCGAGCTTGCCACTTGTCCCCTCCTTAGTGGTCCACAATAAACCAATAAAAACGTTCCAAATCATCAACCTGCAAACCAATAGAATTGCACCACTTGGCAAGTCCTGATTGAACGTTCACCATTGTTCTCTACCCAGTCACCTGCTACGTTAGCAGTACAGACTGCAGACTATGCAGTGACTGTACATTTTTTTCAAAATTTCCTATGTTTAGCAAAGCGGACAGAACGCGATATCTTCCTCATACGAACTCGGTTTTACGTGAAATGAGTTGCATTGGGATCGTATCACCAAGACGGAAATGGTCATTCAGGCTTCAAGCGATTCTAAGAAATTTGATTTTTGAGCTAAATATTGAGCACTTGATAAAATATAGGGAGAACAAAGTTGTATATTGAAAGTGGATTCAATCTTCATGTAGGAATCTTTGGCAGCAAAAGAAAAAGGAATCAGGGGATACAAACAATAGAGCAAAGGAAGAGAGAAAAGAAGAGCTTGCAGGTAGCTGAACTAAGATCGCAGCAAGCAGAACAAGAACTGAAGGAAGAAAGGGAGATGAGGAGGAAAGAAGAGGAAGAGAACAAGAAACAAGAATAAGAATAAAGGAAATGTGTAATGACGGAGGAAGCTTCACCCATATAGGTCGAAGAGTTGGAACACGTTAGGCTCCTATACTACCAGTGTAACCCCTTATTGTTATTACCACAACCCCCTTATTATATTGTTGTACCCATGTAGTCCCCACATTGTTATTATTGTTGTTGGAAATAATACTGAGGGGGGGTGAATCAATATTATTAGGTCAATTATTTTTCATTTCACAATCAGATTTGTATACGTTACTTCATTTAGTAAAAACCGCGTATGTACGCAACTGAAGTTAAGGAAACCAACGTATAACTAGCAAACTTGTAATTTAAATTATTCTTCAGACCATATAAACAGTAACCAGGAATAGTGAAACAGAACGGGCAATCACACATAAGAACACAAGATATAAGGTGGAAACCTAATGTGGGTGAAAACCACCTGCTACAATTTGTCTCTATCTTCTTTTAATTAGAAACTTCTTTTTATAGTGTTTCTGTACTGGTGCAGTCCTATACCAGTACACAGGCTGCTACCTACAGAAGGCTACAACCTTCTCTTGTTCTCCAGCTTCTCCTGGAAGGGAGCTACAACCCCCTTAGCTCTTGTACTAGCTGAGGTACTAGTATGTAGGTGCTAACCTACAAAAGGCTACAATCTTATCTTTTCTTCTAGGGACCACGTTTCATAAATTTTCATACTGGATCCATGAATAACATCAATCAAACATCAAGTATATCTACATCAACCAATCTCCTTTGTACAAACCAATACTGAATCAACCAATCACTTCTCAGAAAGTTGTAACCAGAATACAATGACAGTAACCAGAACCAATCCTGAACCCAGAACACTACAACAATAAACAGAAGTAGCTAAAACATATTTCATGAGACGTACACTACTTCAATATGCATAACCTGCGTGCATACGTTGATGTATTAAGGCCAACCTGCGTATACGCTGTTTTGAATTAATGAACCAGCGTGTATACACGCCTCTTCTGTGCTGAACCTGCGTACAGATCTATAAAAGATAATTTACCCTTTTCACTTATTCAGACATCAATTATACCCAGATTATCAGATTTATAGATCAAGTCATGTGCCAAATACAACAGATCAAAATCACACAAAGATACTACCATTCAAGCCTTAAGATCTTGACCCATCAATAGAACTTATCCTTCTTCTAGCGCTCAAGTTCCTCCTTGATTCAGATCCAGCTATGCACCATTACCCAATGACCAATATTCTAGATCTTGCTCTTCATCAGATATTCAATACTTGAGTGAATGCATTTTCCTAATGATCTCCTTCCCCTTTTATAGCCTTAGGCCTTACTCAATACCAAGGTCCAAAACCATAGAGAACCAATACCATGGACCCAATACCTGGGTTCAACACTTCGGACGAGATACCATGGTTCAAAACCATAGGTCCAAATACCAAGGACTAAATACCATGGACCAAAAATAAGTTTTCCCACATGTACGCGCTTTTCCTTGCATGAAAGTGCATGCATATGTATACGCGCCTTTTGATCGTCGAACCCGCGTGTATACGCGACTTGGTTAAGAGGAAACTGTGTATATCTCTTTTTCTTTCATTCTGAGAGCCTGAATAATGATCTGTCATTTGAGTGAGTTGCCATCAAGGACAACACCTGTGTCATAACACCAAACCTATGTCATAATGCCAACAATCTCCCCCTTTAGACTTGATGGCAACCCCAAGTCACTCAAAATCATTCTCCCCCTTTGTCATCAAGTGCAAAGGGTTATGCTCCCCCTGAGTTTATGCTGAAATCTCTGCTCTGCTGAGCTATCCATGCTCCCCCTGACTGTAGGCAAGGTCTGCAAGAAGATGTTCTACAAGAAGATACATGACTTTATACATCATAAATGACCTTCCTAACACCAAAGCCTCATACATACATCCATCTCCCAACCAAGTGGGGATATACCTATATTGACTCATCCACCCAGCCAAGTGGGGATACACCAAAATTTTACACAAGATAAAACAAGAACATTACATCATCCATCCCAGGCATAGTGGGGAAACCAAAGTAGGTCGTTACATGACCTTGACAAGAAAAGAAATACATGACATCGAGATGAAATATCTACAACAAGACTATGATAGTCATCAACAAGTATCATTAGCAGCATCTGTCAATCATCATTCAGAGCAGCAACCATGTTCTTCCTCATCACCTGTTCCACTTGAAACCAAAAACAACTGTGAAATTGAACCAAGATCTTCTAAGATAATGCCAACAATGCATTATTAGAAGTATATGCTCCCCCTGATCCTGTTCCAGATGGTTTCTGTCAGACCCATATCAGACTCTTTTCGTCTTGAGTTTTGGCCCACTGATTTCCTTCAAACCAACATATACACGACTGTGTCCATAGAAACCAGCGTATATACGTGGATGCTCCTCATGAAACTAGCGTACAACCACTTTTCTCTGAAACAGATAAGTTTCAACAGCAAGATGATGCATCAACTACTCCCAGCTTCTGTCTGAGGTATTCAAATGTCTCCCTAGGTAGTGGTCCGGTGAGTATATCAGCAACCTGTTCCTTGGACAGAACATACTCCAATTTGACCTTTTGTTCAAGCACTTGTTCCCGGAGAAAATGATATTTGATAGGTATGTGCTTGGTCTTTGAATGCATGACAGGATTCCTGGAAATACTGATTGCACTTGTATTATCTCATAAAATGGAGATATGTGGAGTACAAGTGATTTGAAAATCTTGCAAAGTTTGCATCATCCAAAGGAGTTGTGTGCAGCAAGATGCAGCAGCCACATATTCCGCTTCAGCTGTAGATAAAGAAATTGAACTTTGTTTCTTGCTGAACCAAGATACTAATCTAGAACCCATAAAGAATGCACCACCACTAGTGCTTTTTCTTTCATCCACGCTTCCTGCCCAATCTGCATCTGTATATGCATGAAGTGTGAGATATGCATCTCTAGGATACCATATGCCATAGTTTTGTGTTCCTTGAAGATATTTGAAAATCCTCTTAACTGCTTGAAGGTGTGCTTCCTTTGGATTTGCCTGGAATCTTCCAACTATTCCCACTGCATGCATGATGTTTGGTCAGGTACCTGTGAGATAGAGCAGACTACCAATCATGGATCTATAGGTTGGTTGATGTACTGCTGCTGATTCATCATTTGCGCTGAGGCTGCATCCTGTTACCATAGGGGTACATACTGGTTTCAACTATTCCATGCCATATTTCTTCAAGATCTGCTTGAGGTACTTGGTTTGTGATAGAAAGATACCGTCTTTATTTTGTTGGACTTGTAAACCAAGAAAATATGTCAGCTCACCAAGAAGGGACATTTCAAATTCTTTCTACATCACCAAAGCAAAGTTTTGACTCATGGCTTCTTCATTGAACAATGTAAACTTTGAAACGGGAACTATAAACTCAAAACGGGAACTTTGGCCAAAAAAACATCAAAAACAGTGCTAAAAACAAAAAGTGTTGATGCTGGAATAACACCTTTTATTTTTCTTGGGTAAATTTTCAACATGTTTTAAAAATGGCGGTGAAAACCAATTTTTTGCAGAAAAATTATCCAAAAAACACCCTCAAAACGAATAGTGTTAATTCTGGAAGAACACTTTTTTTTTTTTTTTTTTTCGAAAGTAAAATTTCAACATTTCGAAATAATGGCGTAAAATATTTTATCATGACCCCGAAAAACATTAAATTTTAAAAAAATATGAAAACATAAAAAAAATAAAAATAATAATAATAATAAAAATTAAAACAATGAAAAACACAAAACAAAAAAATTTAAAAAATTAACAAAACATAAATTAAGATATATAATAAAAACAAAACACAAAATAAAAATATAAAACTTAAAAAAAAATCAAATATAAAAAAAAATATATATCAATCATAAAAATGTTAAAAAAAAAAAATTAATGGTAAAAATTAAAAAACTAAAAAAAATAATAAATTATAAACAAATAAATAGTGAAAATAAAAAATAAAAAAATAAAAATTATCTTGTAAACCATCAAAAAATTGGCAAAAGAAAAAAAAATATGGAAAAGAAAAAAAAAAAAAAACATTTAAAAAAAACTAAAAATTAGGTAGGTAAAAATAGAAAAATAAAAAAAAAATTAAAAAAAAACAAAAAAAAAAATTAAAAACAAACTAGATTTAAAAAAAATAGAAAAATAAAAAAAGTTAAAAAAAAATTATCTCACAGATCAAAAAGGAATTTGGAAAAAAAATAAATTCAAATATATATATATATATATATAAGACAAAAATAAAAAATAAAAAATGTTAAATTTTTTTATCTCATAAACCCTAAAAGAATTTGGAAAAAAAAAATTATATATATATATATATATAAAATTAAGTAAGTAAAAATAGAGAAATGAAAAAAAAAAAATATTAGCAAAAACTAGGAAAGAAAATAAAAAATTAAAAACAAACTAGTTTAAAAAAATTAATAGAAAATTAACGGAAAAAATTAAAAAAGTAGTAAAATTGATATTAAAAAAATAAAAAATAAAATCAAATTATAAAAAAAAAACTCAAAAAAATATGAATATGGCGGAAAATATATGTCTTTTCCAAGAAAAATAAATAAAAAAACATTTACAATTTATAAAAAAAATACCTATTATTTATTTATTTATTTTTTAATTCAAATTAAAAAAAAAAACCATAAAACAAATTAAAATTATATGAAAAAAAAACCCAAAAATGCATAATTTTTTTTTTTTTTTTTAAAGTTAATAATAATTATTTTTATTGAACCTAATAATTTTATTTAAAAGAAATTAAAATTAAAATTAATTTTTTTTTAAATAATATTATTTATTTATTTATTTTTTTAATTTAAAAGAATTATAAATTTTTTTTAACACTTTTTTCTTTAAATTTATAAATACAAACAATTAATATATATATATATATATATATATTTTTAAATTTAAATTTTTAATTTCAAATGTAAAAATTTATTAAAAATAAAAAATAAAATTTAACTCATTTTTTAAATATTAAATTTAAAAATTTATTAAAAATAAATAAATAAATAAATTAACGCATAATATTTTTTGTTTTTTATTAAAAAAAAAAATGGTTTCGGCCCCGCGGCCGCGCCACCACGGGCGGCCGAGGGGCGGGGGCCGAAACCAATTTTTTTTTTTAATAAAAAACAAAAAATATTATGCGTTAATTTTTTTTTTTAATAAATTTTTGAATTTAATATTTAAAAAATGCGTTATTTTTTTTTTTTGGTTAATAAATTTTTATATTTGAAATTATTATTATTATTATTATTATTTTTTTGTATTTATAAATTAAAAAAAAAATGTTAAATTTTTTTTTATAATTCTTTTAAATAAAAAAAAGGTTTATTTAAAAAAAAAAATTAATTTTAATTTTAATTTCTTTTAAATAAAATTTTTAGGTTCAATAAAAATAATTATTATTAACTTTAAAAAAAAATAAAAATAAAAAATATGCATTTTTGGGTTGTTTTTTTTTTTTTCATATAATTTTAATTTGTTTGTTTGTTTGTTTTTTTTTTTTAATTTGAATTAAAAAAAATAAAAAATAGTGTAAATGTTTTTTTATTTTATTTTTATTTATTTTCTCATTTGAAAAGACATATATTTTCGGCCATATTCATATTTTTTTGGGTTTTTTTTTTTTTTTTTTATAATTTGATTTTTTTAATATCAATTTTACTACTTTTTTAATTTTTTTTCGTTAATTTTCTATTTATTTTTTAAACTAGTTTGTTTTTAATTTTTATTTATTTATTTTTCTAGTTTTTGCTATTGTTTTTTCTTAATTTCTCTATCTTTACTTACTTAATTTTATATATATATATATATATATATACATACTTCTTCTTCTTCTTCTTCTTCTTCTTCTTTTTTTTTTTTTTTTTTTTTTTAAATTTTTGTTTTTTTCTAAATTCTTTTAGGGTTTTTGAGATAATTTTTTTTTAACATTTTTACTTTTTATTTTTGTCTTTTTATATATTTTTTTATATTTGTTTTTTAGAGACAATTATTTCATTTTGATTGAAAATTTAATTAATAATGTATAAATATGTAGAATATCGAAAATGCAAAATATTGACCTTCTTCTTTAAATATCAAAACAATAAAAACCTCACTACAAAATATATATATATATATATATATATATATATATATATAAACAAGATAATATGAAGAAGATGACCACTTCCAAAATTATTAAATTTAAAAAATAATTATTTACATTTCATACAATAAAAAAATTAAAAGTCAAAAAATAGGTCTTTTAAAAAAAGGGTGTGATGCAGAATAACCACTTTTTTAAATCAGCATGAAAATCACTACCATTCTAAAACGCAAAGTACATAAAAAAAATTAAAGTGCCAAAAACCATGCTTTAAAAAAAACTTGTGTATTCTGCATCACCCCTTTCCAAAATTGGGTCACTTTTTTGCTATCTTTACAAAACGGGTAACAATATCAGTTCCCGTTTCAAAGTTTACATTGTTATTGCTACCAAAGATGATATCATCAACACACACAACAAGTATTAGCAATTTATCATTATCAATTTTTATATATAGATTACTATCTGTTGATCCTTTTGAAAAACCTTGTTGATGAAGGTATTTGTCCAGACGATAATACCAAGCCCTTGGAGCCTGTTTAAGACCATAGAGTGCCTTCTTAAGTCTGCATACAAGTTTTGGATCATTTCCAAGGATGAATCCATCTGGTTGCTCAATATACACTTCTTCTTCTAAGTCTCCATTTAAAAAGGCAGATTTCACATCCATTTGAAATACTTTGAACTTATGAAAGCTAGAAAAAGCAAGGAACATTCTTATGGCTTCAAGTCTGGCAACCAGTGCAAAAGTTTCTTCAAATTCTATACCTTCTTGTTGAGCATGCCCTTTACAAACGAGTCTGACCTTATTTCTAATAACATCTCCATTTTCATTCAGCTTGTTTTTGAATATCCATTTTGTTCCTATGACATTCTTATCATTTGGTCTAGGAACCAACTCCCAAGTATTATTCTTTTCAATCTGCTCAAGTTCTTCATTCATGTCCTTGACCCAGCATTCATCTTTGCATGCTTCACTTACATTTCGTGGTTCAGTGGAGGAAAGTAATGCTAGATAGCTTGAAGCTTTTGAGATAGTTCTTCTTGTTTGTACACCTGCCTCTTTCTGCCCCAAAATTTGAGTTTTTGGATGATTCTTATGAACATACCTTGATGGAGTCTTTTCTTCTATCCTTATTTGTTCTTCTGGGGCCTCATGGGTTTCTTCTTCATCATAAGTCTGATTTGATGTTGAAGGATAGTCCTCATCATCTTCGAAATCTTTGGATTTTACCTACCTACGAATGTTTCCTTCTTCATCAACCACTACATGAATACTTTCAACAATTTTTCTAAGTATTTTATTGTAACACTTATACCCTTTCTTGTGGGGAGAGTAACCAAGGAGAATGCCTTCATCTGCTCTAGGTTCAAACTTGCCAAGGTTTTCATCAGTCCTTTTGATGTAACATTTTCTTCCAAAATTTTTGAAGTATTTTACCGTGGGAGTCTTACCATACCAAAGTTCATGAGGAGTTTGAGTGCTGTTCACCGAGACATTTGTCTTGTTGAGAATAGTAACTGCAGCAAATGCAGCTTCTGATCCGGATTTAAACAGGAACGCAATAGATTACAGAGATAACCATAAATACAGAGATGCGAGAACCATAAATACAGAGATGCAGCGGAAATAATCCTTCATTTCATTAATGGAAAATACTGAAGTATGCTTACAACCAGAAATGGAAATAAACCAGCTAGGGCGATGGTAGCTATCTCTGAGAAGAGATGTGCGGCTACATGCCTCTGAACTGTTTCGAACTGTATTACAATGAGGCTCGAAGGCCTATTTATTGTTGAGAAACAATGGAAAACCCTTCACATCCCGAAACCTAACACTAGAAGATGAAACGCCAAATTGTGGGCCCCGTTTGGGTAAATTGGTACATCAATTTCCCGGGGTCGTAACTTTGGCATACGATCTCCGTTTGACGCGCACGATAGCTCGTTAGAAAGATCTATCCGAGTACTACCACTTTGGGAGGCAACATTGGTCTACGACCCATGTTGCCCCAGAATCCCAAAAAAACGTCGTTTAGGGCCTCAAAACGGCTCCGGAAGTTCAGGACCCGAAAAACTGCTAAAAATAGTAAACTGTGCTACAATTAAGGAAACTGAAAAGACTGAAAGAGACAGTTGTGAGGGTCCAAATGGGTTGGTGGTTGGCCACCAACATCCACCTGGATCATTCCTCCCCCCTTAGGAAGCAATGGTCCCCATTGCGTTGAGTTCCTCCATCTGCTGAACTTGTCCTGCAATCTCTGATGTGTCCAGTGATGGTGGGAAGCATGGTCGACGACGGTCCACATTGAACACTCGGTGCAAGCCAAGGAATGGAGGAACGCTGTGCTTCGAAGCATTGTTGCCCGTAGCCTTGGTATTGGTGTACGGATCATGTCGGAGTTGCCTGAGTTTCTGATGGGTTCTGGTAAGGCGTTCTCTCTGCAGATGTAACCAAACTTTGTCGCCCACATGAAACTTGTGTGGTACCCCTGTGGATGAGGAGAAGTTGTTCCTGTGTTCTGTCATGACCGTATCCCTTTGCTGCTGCTGCTGCGTGTAGGAACCCTTTGCAGGGGTCACGGATGTAGCAACGATCTTCCCCTTATTTTTGGAGTGAACCAGACAGATGAATTTCCTGGTCTGTGATATGAGCTTGCTGCCTTTCTTGGTAGTAATCAAAGATGTGGCGGTAGGTGGGGCTACCTCCGGTATCCTGTATAATGAATTATTCAAAGAAATAATGACAGCACGAGGCCTTGACTCATACACAGCATGTCGCCTCCATAAGTATGGCTGGCCTAGTAATACATCGCAAACATCCAGAGGTGTAACATCACACAATACCTCGTCTGTGAAGGGCTTGATGCTGTAGGGAAGGCGGCACTGTTGGCGAACTTTGAGATCTCGTCCTTCATGAAGCCACCCGATACTGTACGGCTGTGGGTGTGGTGTAGTCGGTAGGCCCAACCGCTTCACGACCTCTGCTGAAACTAGGTTCTTTTGGCTACCACTGTCAACAATGAATCGCAGCGGTGAACCCTTCACCCACATCTGTGAGTGGAAAAGACGCTCCCCCTCCTCTGGATCTTCGGGCTCATTTTTCTTGATCTTGGCGGTGGCAACAGTGGCACTGGGATCCGCATCAATGATCTGCTTCCCTTTGCCATTCCCCTTGTCGGGTTCTGGCTCAGGGTCGGAACATGCATCTGATTCGGAAGCCTTCAACTCAGCCACCAATGACTGCTTGGTCCGACACTCACTTGTGTTATGAGTGGGACTCTTGTGGAACTCACACCACTTTCCTGTGTCCTTCTTCGGCTTCGTGGTGTTGTTCTTTTCTTGCGGCTTCGACGGGTTGTCTTGGGTCACCCCGCCTTGGCTTTGTCCTTTGGGCTTCGGATTTGCAGATCCAAAGTCTCGCTTCTTCTGTTTGAACTTTTGCTCGATTTTGACAGCGTATCGGTATGCTGTGCCGAGTGAGGAGATGTTCAAGAAGACCATCTCTTCCTGGATGTATCTGTGTAGGCACCCGCGGTATTTGAGTACCAGATGCAACTCAGAATCTTTGATACCCAACTGTGTGCGAAGGGTATGAAAAATGTTTGTGAACTCCGGCACATCTTGGTCTCGTCCCTGCCGCAATGTGGTCCATTTGATGTATTTGTCCTCATAGCTTCCGACAGGGTAATACTGCTCCTTGATGGCATCCCGGAAGTCATTCCAAGTGGGTGCGGCTGAAAATAGTGAGCCTGTACTTTCATCCTTCTGCTCGCAGTAGGTTTCCCACCAGTCCTTGACGTGGGGTGCTGCTTTGAGAAGAGCGAAAACAATCTTTTCCCGACTTGAAAATTCATGAACAGAAAAATACCCATCTAGCAGATTTAACCATTTATCTACGGCATCTGCGTCTATTTGACCCTCGAAGATGGGGATTTCAAAATTAACTTGTACCTTAAACGGCGTGGCGTTTCCAGAGTCGCTGTTGGAAGCCGATGCGTCGCCCCTAGGTAGCCGCTGAAGGATCTGCGCAAAGCTATCCATCATCGCGTTCCTTTGCCGCTCAAGCGCTTCTTCGAGCAAGATTTTGATAGGATCTCCTGCCCCCTCGTCTTTCTTTTCATCCGCCATGGGAGGCCGTCGGGATTTGCGAGGCTGGTCTTGCAAAGGTTTGACCAGTTCAAGCCCTAACTCCTTATATCCCGACCTCGTTGGGGACATGCAAAGAAAAACAGAGAAAAAGCAGACCGCTCTGATACCACTGATCCGGATTTAAACAGGAACGCAATAGATTACAGAGATAACCATAAATACAGAGATGCGAGAACCATAAATACAGAGATGCAGCGGAAATAATCCTTCATTTCATTAATGGAAAATACTGAAGTATGCTTACAACCAGAAATGGAAATAAACCAGCTAGGGCGATGGTAGCTATCTCTGAGAAGAGATGTGCGGCTACATGCCTCTGAACTGTTTCGAACTGTATTACAATGAGGCTCGAAGGCCTATTTATTGTTGAGAAACAATGGAAAACCCTTCACATCCCGAAACCTAACCCTAGAAGATGAAACGCCAAATTGTGGGCCCCGTTTGGGTAAATTGGTACATCAATTTCCCGGGGTCGTAACTTTGGCATACGATCTCCGTTTGACGCGCACGATAGCTCGTTAGAAAGATCTATCCGAGTACTACCACTTTGGGAGGCAACATGGGTCTACGACCCATGTTGCCCCAGAATCCCAAAAAAACGTCGTTTAGGGCCTCAAAACGGCTCCGGAAGTTCAGGACCCGAAAAAACTGCTAAAAATAGTAAACTGTGCTACAATTAAGGAAACTGAAAAGACTGAAAGAGACAGTTGTGAGGGTCCAAATGGGTTGGTGGTTGGCCACCAACATCCACCTGGATCAGCTTCACCCCAGAAGGTTGCAGGAGTTCCAAACTCATCAAGCATAGCATGAGCCATTTGTTGAACCATTCTGTTCATCCTTTCCACTACTCCATTTTGTTGAGGAGTCATTGCAGTAGAGAATTCCCTTCTTATTCCATGTTCTTCACAAAAATCGAAAAATTCATTCGAGGTAAATTCCCCTCCTCGATCAGACCTAAGGCATTTGATTCTACAATCTGATTCGTTTTCAACCAAGGCTTTGAATGCTTTGAACTTTTCGAAAGCTTCGTCTTTATGCTTTAGAAGTCCTATCCAACACATCCTGGAAAAGTCGTCAATGAACAATATGAAGTATTCTTCTCCTCGAGGTGACATTTTCCTAGATGGACCACATACATCAGTATGGACAAGTTCAAGTGGCCTACTAGCTGATCCTTCCTTCTCAGGGAAATTAGTTCCGGTTTTCTTACCAAACTGACATGATTTGCATATTGTATTGTCTGGAATTCTGATGTCAGGGAGATCACAAACTGCCTGATATTTGCATGCTTTCCTTATCTGGGAGAAGCTTAGATGCCCCAATCTTTTGTGCCATAGCCAGTGTTCATCATTCTTGCTTAGATATCATTATTGTTGTCCTCCCTTGAGTATGTATAAATTATTTGGAGTTCTTATGCCTTTGATCATTGTTTATCCTGTATCAAGCTCACGAACAATACATCCATTTGATCGAAATATTACCTCATTTCCTTGATCACACATTTGACTGACACTCAATAGATTATGCTTTAAGCCATCAACATACATAACATTTCCAGCTTTGACCTTTTCTTTCAAAAGAACAGAACCTTTACCTTTTATGAGTGCAGGGGCGTCATTTCCAAATGAGACCTTCTTTTCCTTTTCGAAGGCACAATATGACTGAAGTTTTTCTTTATCACCTGTCATATGTTTTGAGCATCCACTGTCGATGTACCACTGATTTTCTTGCCCTTCTGCATATAAGGCTATACCACATCTTTCTGGTTGCGGTTCTTTCTTTCTCCATGTTTTGGGACTCAATGAAGCTTGCTCCTTCTGAGTTGTTTGTCAAAACCTACTCCTGCATTCAGAATCTTCATGACCGAAGTTGTTACAAATAGAACATTCTATTTCATTTTCAAGAGCAGAAAAGTTATTGTAGGTCCTTTTCATGATCCCAGTCATACTCCTTTGTTTTTGAGCTTCTCTAGTCATGATGGTCTTGTAGGCAACACATTGAGTAGCTTTGTGTCCAAAGTTATGACAAGAGAAACATTGGCCATTGAAGAAATTCCTGCGATTATCAAACCTACCGACCAAATGATTGTAGTTTCCATTGACATCCATTCTTGAGGCAAATTGAGAATGATTTACCTGCGGTTGGTTGTAGCTTTTGTTCATCCTTGAAGTAGATTGCCCCTAATTTACTTGGTGGTCACTGTTCATTCTTGAAGTAAATTGTCCTTGATTTACCTGGTGATTTGCATTATGCCTTTGTTGTCGATTGTCAACCTGTTCACTTCTCCTTGCTGCATCAAGATAACTTTTGGAGGTGGATGGCTTCTGTGCTTGAGATGCTTCTTCAGTATATCCAAGACCTGTCTTGATTAGAGGAGAACGTTGCACTTTGATAATCTCATCTAAAGTTTCAGATCCTTTAGCAAATCTAAGATTAAGAGCTTTTGTTTTCTCAATATCTTTTCTAAGTCCCACAATTTCACATTCTAACTTTTCATTGTGTTTTTCCCTTTCAGAAAGTTGGAATGTCAGAGTATCTATAATCATATTATTTTCTTCTAAACAAAATTTAAGTTTAGAAATTTCTTCATAAAGCCCTTCTTCATCTATAACATCCAAGAAATCATCATCTTCAAAAGCCATCAAAAGTCTATAATCATTACATTGTTCATCTTCATCACTATTTGAAAAGCCATCATTGTCTTCATGTGTATAATAGCTCTTCTTACTTACATTCTGTTTTTTGTTCCATCTAACTGGTTCCTTACCTTTGTCAAGCTTATCTTTATGAGGACACTTGGTTGCATAGTGACCGACTCTTCCACAAGCAAAGCATTTAAAAGGTAGCTTACCTTTGAATCTTCCAGAACCCCATTGAAGGTTCTTGACAAAGTTTGATTCTTCCTCTCCTTCTGACATATGTCCTGACTCATTGTATTCTCCTTTTCCTAAGGCTTTCAATGCAGATTCTCTCATGTCTGATGGTCCCCCTTTTCTCATTTCGAAAGAAATTAGGATTCCGTGCAGTTGTGACATGGTAATGCTCTGTAGATTCTGCTTTTCTTCTATGGCAGAAACTTTTGATTCAAACTTAGAAGACAAAGATCTTAGAACCTTTTCAACCAAAGTAACTTCTTTTATTTCTTCACTCAAGTTTTTCATACGATTAACAATCTCATCTATACGTAAGAAATAATTAGCCACACTTTCATCATTGTGCATTCTGATATTTTCATATTGAATTCTGAGAGTTTGTAGTTTTGCACATTTTACCTAATCATCTCCTTCATAGCTCAGAATAATCTTGTCCCATATTTCTTTTGCGGTTTTGAGTTGCATAACCTTGACGAATTCTGATTGAGATAAACTCCCTAATAGAGTATTGACAGCCTCTGCATTTGTTTCATACTGCTTCTTACTAACTGTATCTGTAGGAGTTGCTGATGGAAATGTGTATCTTGTTTCCACGATATCCCAAACTTCTGTACCAAGAGATTGAAGATAGGATGTGATTCTTACCTTCCAATAGACGAAGTTGCTTCCATCAAAGATTTGTGGCCTGATAGATGCCTCCTTTTTGTAGTTTCTCATGATGATAGATCTTCCTTCAAGCGATCAAGCTTCTTCTGAAGGACCTGCTCTGATACCAATTGTTGGAAATAATACTTAGAGGGGGGTGAATCATTATTATTAGGTCAATTATTTTTCATTTCACAATCAGATTTGTATACGCTACTTCAGTTAGTAAAAACCACGTATGTATGCAACTGAAGTTAAGGAAACCAGCGTATAACCAACATACTCGTAATTTAAATTATTCTTCAGATGTTGATCATTAATCTGTGCATCAAACCATATAAACAGTAACCAGGAACAATGAAACAAAACAGGAAGTCACACATAAGAACACAAAATATAAGGTGGAAACCCAATGTGGGTGAAAACCACCTGCTGCAATTTGTCTCTATCTTCTTTTAATTAGAAACTTCTTTATACAATGTTTATGTACTAGTGCAGTCCTATACCAGTATGCAGGCTGCTACCTGCAGAAGGCTACAACCTTCTCTCGTTCTCCGGCTTCTCCTAGAAGGGAGCTACAACCCCCTTATCTCTTGTACTAGCTGAGGTACTAGTACGTAGGTGCTGACCTATAAAAGGCTACAACCTTCTATTTTCTTCTAGGGACCACGTTTCATAAATTTTCAGACTGGATCCATGAATAACATCAATCAAACATCAAGTATATCTGCATCAACCAATCTCCTTTTTACAAACCAATACTGAATCAACCAATCGCTTCTCCGAAAGCTGTAACCAGAATACAGTGACAGTAACTAGAACCAATCCTGAACCCAGAACACTACAACAATAAACAAAAGTAGCTAAAACATATTTCATGAGACATACGCTACTTCAATATGCATAACCTGCATGCATATGCTGATGTATTAAGGCCAACCTACGTATACGCTATTTTGAATTAATGAACCAACGTGTATACGTGCCTCTTCTGTGCTGAACCTGCGTATAGATCTATAAAAGATAATTTACCCTTTTCACTTATTCAGACATCATTTATACCCAGATTATCAGATTTATAGATCAATTCATGCGCCAAATACAACAGATCAAAATCACACAAAGATACTACCATTCAAGCCTTAAGATCTTGACCCATCAATAGAACTTATCCTTCTTCTAGCGCTCAGGTTCCTCCTTGATTCAGATCCAGCTATGCACCATTACCCAATGACCAGTATTCTAGATCTTGCTCTTCATCAGATATTCAATACTTGAGTGAATGCGTTTGCCTAATGGTCTCCTTCCCTTTTCATAGCCTTAGGCCTTACTCAATACCAAGGTCCAAAACAATAGAGAATCAATACCATGGACCCAATACCTGGGTTCAACACTTCGGACGAGATACCATGGTTCAAAACCATGGGTCCAAATACCAAGGACTAAATACCATGGACCAAAAATAAGTTTTCCCACATTTACACGCTTTTCCTTGCATGAAAGTGCGTGCATACATATACGTGCCTTTTGATCGTCGAACCCGCGTGAATATGTGACTTGGTTAAGAGGAAACTACGTATATCTCTTTTTCTTTCATTCTGAGAGCCTGAACAGTGATTTGTCATTTGAGTGAGTTGCCATCAAGGACAACACCTGTGTCATAGCACCAAACCTCTGTCATAATGCCAATAATTGTGCCCCATATAAGCCCACTATTGTTATTATTGTGCCCTTACATTATTATTGTTATGTCGGCTCTGATTATATTATGACCCCTTAGACTCCTATATATAGAAAGGAGGTCTTGTCATTTGTATCATCCAATAATTGTTCATTTGTGTAATGTAAAGGAGGTTTCCCCCTCGAAGAGGCTGAATTCTAAGGCGTTCAACTATCTTTTCTATCTTTTTGTGAGCTGGTTTCATAACATTTTCTATCAGACCTTTGGATTCTAGGGTTTCGCTGCTCCAAATAGGTCATCGTGGAATTTTCAATATAAATTTTTTTCTGCGACATTTCAGAAGCAAACAAAAAACCCATTTGAGACGAAATCACGTTGAACCTCAGGTCCGAATTTCATATCTTTTTGCGCTATATTTGTGGAGATATGATTTGAGGAATTTGGTCTTTTTGCAGACTCCTGAATTACATTCCAAACAGGTGACCTTGGGAAATCAACATAACTTTTGTTTTGAGCATCAGATTGCAATTTCGTAAGAAGTTACAAAAAGAGGACAAACTGTAGTTTCCTGTGTATTTTTTCAGATCCTAAGGTTAACATAGTGACACGTGGCACTTCATACAAGTTCGATCTTCTGAAAATGTATATAATCAGGTCATCTTGGGAGATTGTTCATAACTCTTTCTTGGAGTATCTAAATTTGATAAAACTAGTGGCATTGGAAAGAGGATGCAGAGGGCTACTGTAGGTTGTAATTTCAGAACTGGAAGAACCGAAATTACAGAGTTATAGTCATTTCAAGATCGAGCTCCTAAAATAAAAAAAGGCCATATGTGGAAGTTTGATGGCAAGGATCCGTAAATTGGATACTTCAGATGGAGCAATATTTTGATCTACATGGTGTACCACTGTTACAAAAGGTATGTATTGCATCTTCATATTTAGAACTGGATCAATTTTTATGGTATAAAGGGTTTTGTTCTCGTAAACAACTTGTTACGTGGTCAATTTTCACGGAGGAAATGATAACACATTACGAGGATACAAAGAGCAACACCTTCTTTAGAGCAACACCACAACAATTGGGAAGAGTAAAAGGGCTTTGTTACATAGTGGAAAGTAAAAGTATGGCAACAAGGAAGTCTACCCCTCACAACTATAAAGATGGAAGTGTTGTTTCTCCTAGCCTTCCACAACCTACAAGGGTTACACCACAACAATTGGAAGAAAAAATAGAAAAAGGGCTTTGTTACAATTGTGATAGCAAATGCACTAAGTGTGCTGAGAAGAAATTATTTTACATAGAGTATGAAGAGGAGGAAGAAATGGATCAAGAAACATCAAAAGAAGAGGATATGTGCCAGAACCCAACCCTAGAGAAAGAAGAAATGAATCAGACCATATCGTGTAAAGCATTGGCAAGAATTACCACTCCTCAAACGCTCAAGATAGAAGGACATATCAAGAAGAAAAAGGTGCAATAAGTGAAAGATCACATCGAGAAAGAAGAAATGAATCCAACCATATCTTTTAATTCATTAGTCGGAATTACCACTCCTCAAACTATCAAGATAGAAGGACATATCAAGAATAAAAATGTTCAAGAAGTGAAAGATCACATCGAGCATCAAGAAATGAATCCGACCATATCTTGTAAAGGATTGGAAGAAATTACCACTCCTCAAACTCTAAAGATAAAAGGACATATCAAGAAGAAAAAGGTTCAAGCAGTGAAAGATCACATCGAGCATCAACAACAAGTTCTCCAACTTTTAAAGGATAACGCCACTTTAATGCAAAATCGAATGAAACAACAAGTAGATCAACATCGTAGTGAAAAATGTAGGTGATTGGGTATTTTTAATGCTACATCTCAAGCAAGCTATTTATGAGAAGGAAATGTTGGCAATACTACATGCACTTAAGAAATGGCGACCTTACCGAATGGGAAGACACTTCAAGGTAAAAATGGATCACGATAGTCATAAATACTTTTTAGAACAACTATTATCTTTAGAAGAATAGAAAAAATGTGTCACAAATATGTTGGTTTATGACTTTGACATCATCTATAGAAAATGGAAGCAAAATTTTGTTGCAGATGCACTCTCAAGAAAGGATGAGGATGTGGAAGCATTGTTTTATGCTATTTCTATTATCCAACTAGATTGGATAAACGAAGCAAGGGATGAATGGAAGTAGGTCGAAGAAGTGTGGCTACTCATTCAAAAGTTGCAGAAGATCCCAATTCAAACAATATTGCTAGAACTTGAAGAGGAAGAAAAAATTGTATTGGAACCTGGAGCAGTCACAGAAATAAGAACCCAATAGCTACTAAATCGATCAATTTCAAAGCATCTCATCAAGTGGAAGAACTTACCTGTTGAAGATTTCACATGGAAGGACAAGAATTTTATACAGAAGCATCAAGAACTACTCAAGCATTGAGGACAACACTTTTTGAAGGAGAGGGGCATGTTAGGCTCCTATACTACTAGTGTAACCCCTTATTGTTATTACCACAACCCCCTTATTATATTGTTGTACCCATGTAGTCCCCATATTGTTATTATTGTGCCCCATAGAAGCCCACTATTGTTATTATTGTGCCCTTACATTATTTTTTTTTTTTTCTAAATAAGACTGAGCTAAATTATATTACAGCGAGAGCAAAATTACATCATCAGTATTACACCAGGGCCGCGGCCCTGTAAAACTAGTCCTGGGACCGACTGTAAACACGAGAGTATTCATACCAGGATTACAAAAGCTGGAACCAGAGTGACACTTATGTAGCCGACACATGGACTGAGACAACATAGACACATAGAGGACACCGACACCATAACAGAAGTAACAGATAACCGACACCATAACAAAGATGGACAGAAGTACAAAATGACTGAGTGCAGATACATATGTGGTCGCGAAGAGAGCTGACAGAGAGAAAATTCATGCAGAGAAACCTGGAGCGCGAACTAGTCTTCTTCCGTTGTCTGTGGCTCATCCTCCATCTTGCAACAGGGAGGCTGGAGAATAGCCTTACCCTTACCAGCATTGCGCTGCACAGGCTCGCTTGGACCAGCTCCAGGATCATGAACAGGCCTCAGCATATCAACGGCCGGAAATTCCATTTCCACAGTGGGGACAACCCCAGGAATCCGCGGAGGGTCAGCACGAGGAGCATCATCATCACCCCACGGATTTCGGCAATGCTCCACTGAAACAGTGACGAAGAAGGTAGAATTGGACAGAGTGCACGGTAGGCGGTATCTAACCATTGGATGCTCAGTATGCCCGCACTCCATTCTCTCCGGAGGATCCGCGACTCTTCCTCTGCCCGGAGGCCTTCCTCTTGGTCTTCTACCCTCAGAGGAATCTTCAATTGAGGAGGAGGGAGAAGGGGCTCTTCCACTGTAACTGCCCCGCCTACTGGTGCCCCGTTGCCGTTCACGCTGCATTCTGAAAGTGAGCGGATGTCGAGCGTGCACACACAGATTGTCCCCTGAACCAGACGCCCAATCCCCCAGCCAGACTGTGGATGGAAGGTTTGCAACACCGCCAATCTACCAGGTTCACGACCAAACTGCCTGGAAGCTTTCTAATTGCCCCAGTCTATGGCTCCTGAACCATCGCAGTCGCTCTCAGAGCCTGATGGAGAGCCGAAACAGTGAGCCTCCGCCACTTCCTTCAAGACCAGAACAGGTGCAGACGAGAAATGTGGGAGAATGTCCGAGAGCTTCCGGCTATGAAGAGCCATGGTTAGCTTCTCAATGCACGCAGTGAATGTCGAGGGGACGTCTCTGCAACAAGATTTAACTACCCTCCTTGAATGCTGCATGCCGGAGTGGTTAAGGCATGTCCTTTGGGTGTACGTGGCTTGTCCGGGTGGACACCTGCCCTGCTGACAAGCCATGGGCCCTGTATAGCTAACAACCACCCGCATCCGGGGACCCTTACATTATTATTGTTGTCGGCTCTGATTATATTATGACCCCTTAGACTCTTATATATAGAAAGGAGGTCTTGTCATTTGTATCATCCAAGAATTATTCATTTGTGTAATGTAAAGGAGGTTTCCCCCTTGAGGAGGTTGAATTCTAAGGCGTTCAACTATATTTTCTATCTTTTTGTGAGTTGGTTTCATAACAGAACATCCAGCAACAGAGGAGAAGAGTGAATAGATGTAGGATCGGGAGCTTGCTCAGCAGATTGAGTAGTTGATCGAAGTGACAGACATGGAGTTGGAACAGAAGCCCCAGAATGAATACACTGACTTTATACCAAGAGCACTAGAGTTCATCTCTTAGTCTCTAGCACCTCTAGTGTTAGAACCTATCCCGAGCAAACAAGGAGGTAGTGTTCTCCTTGATGATGATCTGGTCATGGATGTGTACAATCCATCATTTGATGAGTTTCAACAGAGGATTGTATAGGAGTGGAGGAAGCACTTTTTGGATGACCACTTATCACTTGTATTCATTAAGGAAAGGGTGATTGTGTCAGATGCCAAGAAGCATCCATTTTCCCTAGCCAAAGCCAGCTTGGCCTATGGAGGAGCTACAAGCTCAAAGGTTAAGTACCTAATGATCGAGAATGAACAACCGGAAAATAACTTGCAAACTGTTAGGCAAGAGGTAGAACAAATCAGAGAGTAGAGCGTAGTTTCCGCAATGGCAGAGATGTGGAAAGTGATACTTGTTGAAGTATCAACACTTGAGGATACCATGCAGAACCTCTATCACAGATCTATCACCATGCATAAAGTAGTTGTCTGTGTACATGGCCTACAACAATAGATAAAAGAGTTTGTTCAAACTCTCAAGAACATACATGCTAGCATTTACCATGTGCAAGAGTGGACAATTCATTACAAAGGGCCCCACCTGACTAAGTTAATAAGATGAAGCCATAGATAGAGCTGGAGAAAGAAAATGTATGGATGTTGATCCAGATCTATGACAAGCTTGCCCCATTCATCAGCAGCATACAGGCCTCATATGTGTGGTTGTAAAGCTGTTTGGATGCCATGGTCAGAAAGCATGTGATCCCATCAATTAGTTCCCTCACTGAGGCTAAACCCAAGAACCAAGTCTGGCTTGAGATCGATGAGTACATGGAGCACCTAAGACGAGAGGCCACCAAGGAAGACTTGGACTTGAATGCACACAACATGCAGAAGTACATCGATGGTCCTGTCAAGGTTAAAACCATGTTGCACATGCTTCAGAACAAGTTAGATACAAGTTCTGAGAATCTATGTGTGACCGAGAAGCACCAAGTGGAGGTTGTCGAGTTGGTCTTTCCCCAAACTTCGAGTCATAGTGTTTTGTATTGTTAGGTTGTATCTAGACTATTTTGTCTTACATGGGTACATGTGGAAAATGTAATATTATTTAAAAATATGTTGTAAATGAAATTCCAAGTGTCATTAGTGGAATGTGAAAAGTCATCATGTTATGTAATGAGTTACTTGTAAATAAGTTCAAGAGTCATGAGGAATTCAAAGAATCACAAAGGGGAATGTCAAGGGTCACCCCACCCTTTGTTATAAATAGAACCTCATAACTCATAGAATACACTTTTGGGAGCCCGACTTTTGGCTAGGCTTAGGCTTAGAAAAGGCTTGGGAGTATTGTGACAAGCCTTAGAATCTCCACAACATAGAGCAAGTATACTTCTTTGGAGGAGCAGGTGTTCTTGACTGTAATGTTCCACTATTGGGGTTAATGGCTATCAATGATGTATGTATGGATAGAACTTTCACTTATAATAATAATAAAAGAGACAGAACACTTTCATGCATATGTTGTAATTTTAGTTGGACTATTCTGGTTTCCTTAGAAATATATGTTGTTTAACTTACGCATTTTATTATGAACTATTTTGTATGAAATTGTATGAATCTTGTTGAATACGTGTTATTATATTAACCCATCACTTTAACTTGTGGACTATTATGCATCTTAGCTTGTGATGTCATTTCATTCATGTGTTCCTTTCAAGTTGTGTGCTATTACAGGCTTCTAAGGGGCACACTTCCTTTTCCCCTCCATGTAATTGAACCCCCATGCATCGCACTTTATTTGCCACAAGGTCACACACTTGCTTCCACCCAAAGTCATCATACTTATCTCTGTGTGCAATTGTGGTCAAGACATTACATTACCACCCACTATTGGGACTCTACTCTAAACAACAGTGTGAGGTCTAGTTGGGACTTCGTACAAGGGAGATCCCCTGAATGTTGGTAGGTCCAACAGTGTCAACATT